>CM040244.1:193843024-194114510 GCA_022545495.1 Chrysanthemum lavandulifolium
CGATGATTCCTTGACCACCGAACTCAATACCTATAAGGATCAAGTTGCCATAACAAAGCAGTGCTAAGTTTGAACTTACCACTCGTGAAGCGTGAGATGGATATTCAAATGCGCACAATTATTAGAAAAGTAATTTTAGAAGAAGTATTAAAACAAGAGTTAAACTCCTTACAAGAAAAGCTTTCCAAAGCGCTAAGCAAAAACACGAACTTCAAGAAAATGTTAAAATGCTTAAGCAAGAATTCAAGGCTAAGGAATCAAAACTTTTGAATGATTTTTCCAATCTAAAAACTTTGAAAAACAAGCTTGAAAATAAGTTGTGCGTACAAGGGAATACCATTCAAACCGCTCACATGATCACTAAGCATTGAGTCTTAAGCGATAAGCATAGCATTCCCTTGTTGAGGAACCAAATCCGAGGTAATTAAAAGGTTAGAAATGCTCATAAGGTGCTTTATGATGGTAATGAAATCCTTAAGCCTGGCGTAAACCTAGTTGCGTTGAGTGCACCGAGGAAGATAAGAAATCATGAAGTCACTAGGGAGAAAATGAATAAGAAGTTAGAAGATCACGAGTGTAAAAGAATAACATAACGATCAAACCCCATAATTACACTAAAGAAAATTGGATCTCCTTGAACAAGTTTAAGCCTCGGACTCTATTAACCCCCGAACAAGTGTTCGAAAAAGGATTTAGATAAGCAAAAGCAGAGAATCTTGTTGTAACAAACCCTCCCTTAGGAAAATGCCTAGAGCGATTGTGTATCCTCCGAATACACCAATGCATCTTGTTCCTAGAAAATTGCCACTAAAAGCAAGACCTTAATTAGTCAATATGTTCTCTTTCAACTATTTGTTGATTTTGAGAAAACTTGCAAGAAAAGGATCACACCCCTGGTATTATCAAGGAGAAAGGGTTTTGAGCAAACTAAAGAATGTTATTTAATCAAGTCATGCCTTTCTTTAAACAACTAAAAGATCATTTTGAGAGTCTTAAAAAGGAATGAATTCGGATATTAAAGAAATGGAAAAGGAATTTGATGCAATGATTGTTGAGGTTAGTGATTATGAGAGAGAATTAAAATATAATGAGATTGAGAGGAAGAACTTGCATACATTGAATGAGAATCGATTTCAATGTATTGCTCAAGATGTGTTTTCATCGCTACAAATTGTTCCATTAATGCTTCTCAATTTCATGAATTATCTGTTGCTCGAAAGTCTCCCATGATCGTGTCATTGAGCTTGAAACAACAAATTCAAAATTGCATGAGAAAATAGAACAGGATGATCATGATAACTTGGTCAAACATTATTCTAAATTAGAAGTTGAACATCTTGCTTTGTAATTAAAACATCAACATCTCAAAGAAAATGTTAAAACCTCAAATATCAAGACATCCTCTCGATGCTCCCGAGTTTGATGCGATTTTGAAATTAGCAAACGTGATGAACAAATTGAGCTCATTATAACACGATCAAAAGATTGAAAGCCCAAATTTCACAACCGAAAGGTGAAAAGAAGGATGTGATTGGTTCCCATATGCCTCCTCCTTTAGATTCTCGAATTTCCAACTTCAAAACATAATTGATAACTTGCAAAAGGAAAATGATTGTTTTAAAGTCGAAATTTCAAAGGTTAATGATCAAAACAAAGAGTTATGTGATTCATTTAAAGTTAATCATGATAAACAAATTGAAAAGATAACTTCTTTACTTAACGATATTGAGAATCAAGTGTGAGGTGAAAGGAAAGTTGCCAATCCCAAATTGCAAATACTGCTCCTAAGGTTTCGCTTGTGATAAATATGCTATCGATATGTTATATATTCCCCGCCCATTAGGAATAATGAACTTGCACATAAGGCATATCTCTCATACCTTAAGGACGGTTTGAAGGGTCTCCGTGAGATTGTTGAAGATGAAAGATTAGAAAAACCTTTGATAGTACTATAGCCTATGCTCGCATGGATGCCAAACGATCTCGTGAACTCTTAGAGTATGTAATTGTCACAAGTCCGAAATCTAGCAATAGGCGAGATAGAATAGTTGTGCCTTGTTCTATGCCTAAAGCCAAGCATGTGACCCTTGATATGCCTTGTTCCATGTCAAAATTCAAGCAAGCAACCTTTGATGTGCCTCCTAGAATTTCAGATCCAAGACTTCTAGACCGTAAATGCAAAGTAGTGAAGCCATGTAATGTTCCCATCGTTACTTCTACGAGATGTTAAGATTGACACTAAAGTTAGCGGGTCAAAACCTAGAAGCAATGCAAAGAAGGATAGGATTACGCAAACTAAAAGTGTTAATGATAAGGAAGTGAAAGAACACCATAGGGACAAGAAGTTTGATTTGAACAAAAAGAATCGTGTTAGTTCTAGTATTAGCTCTAAGCTTATGAAATTAATTCGAGGCCTCATGTTGTCGCAAAACATGTAAAAATGTTTATTTTCCGTAATCATGATAAATGTGATGTGTTATTTACGAGGTCTAAGATTCATAACCCGCTTAAGAAAGTTTGGAGAGCAAAGCAGTTAAGCAATCTCGAAACCTACAGGGAATGTGTTTACAAATGTAGGATTTCGTGGAAGCCCACATTCGAATATTTACAAATGGAAAACCTTACCCTCGCCTAGATCCACTATGCCTAGAATAGTGCTCGTTAAGGTTTGGAAGCCAACGGTAGAATAATCCCATTAAGCACAAAATGTCATTTGACTAAGTCCGATGCTTCTACTAGTTCAGCTCCTAGGAATAATGTCATTGCATCTAGGGTTTCTACTAATTCAAAGATTGTTTGTGCTAACCAAAAGGAACCCATCAAGACGTGGGGATCCAATGTTTCCAATTCTGTCTTCGTCTTGTCCAAAGCGTGTCGTATAAATCGTCCCTTGGTATTTGGATTCTGGCGGCTCTAAACATATGACTGGGCGCTTAACAATGACGTCTGCTCAAATCGCCTCAGCCTCAGACTTCATCATTATGGTGTCTGCAGATAACACTTCAGCCCCGTTCTTCAAAGAAAAGAAAAGTGTACGCTCTTACGCGCTTTATCTTGACTAAAGAGAAATTCTCTCATGAATGGCCATACTCATATACATTCTTCATCAATAAGCTTCATGTTTTCCATGCTCATTCAATCATCAAGTGGATCTATGTTCATTGGTGTATACTCTTATTCACTTGTTAAAACAAAATGGCAACCGGATGCAATTTTTGAGGGAGAAAGAGTGAATATTCTACATGATGATGGATGTTTGAAGAATGGTTATACGACTTAATTTTTGATGATAATGAGTGTATATTCTTTTGATGAAGAGTGAATATACTAAGGATAAGCGGGATTCATAGTTTTGATTTTGATGACTCTCCAACGCCTAATGCTTCACTTACTAAGGATAATTGGGAATCAATGTTTGGGATTCATTGTTTTCAAAGATAGGTTTGATGAGTACTTTCAACCTTGACGAATGTTGATCATCCAACTCAAGCTCATGCTCCGGCTTCTATTAACTCAACTAGTTCACCATCTAAGAAGTACTTCTTGGAATTCTCAAGAAACCTTATCTCCGGTTATTTCACAAGGCGCTTATAATGACTATCATGATATTGTAAGTTGCACTATTGAATAATGATCCGCTCTTTGGTATTCCTGTGCCAAATCTTCACGGATTGTTGTTCATGGATAATGATCCGCTCTTTGGTATTTCTTTGCCAAATCTTTACAGATTATTGTTCCTCTCATTGTGCACGCTATAAATCAACCACATGAACATTAAGGAAAATGACTACCTCATTCGCTCAAAGAAATTTGTGGTGAATCTTCCGGATCGCCTCTACATGTATACCTTTAGGAAGAATGCATTAATGTAGAAATCATTTGTTCCGGTTCATTCGTTGGATCGACGACATCCGGTTGTACGCTTATTCACGTGTTGGGCATTTGACACAAGTCGATTACTTGAGTTAATCAATTATCACTTATTTGAGATTGAAGTTAAAATTCACAAAGGCAAGCTTAAGATGCAAATGCAGGAATTCTTCTTGATTTCAAGTTTGGTATATCAGTTTTCTTTATCGATGGTCACTTCAAATTGTCTACATATGGGTTGATAAAGATAGTCGAGAGAGTTTCTATCGAAGTGGTCCTATGGCTCTGGACACTCCGATTCAGACCCGTACTTCAAGACAGTCCCATTAGTTCATCCCTTATACCAAATTCTTCTCCGAAACTCCATATGTACCTCCATCCGAAGATGATTTAAAGAAATTGTTTGATCCCATGTTTGATGAACATTATGAGCCAAGTGCTAATGAACCGACAATTCCTACTTCGAGGTCGCTCATATTCCCGTGAATGACGTCAATCCTTCAATCTCAATATCATTAAGTCAAGAAGCGCTGATCGCCGATCACTCTGTCTCATCAACAAATCATCAAACTTCGAGGGTACATCATGGAACTATGTCTCGTATCAATGATGAAGTTAATCCCTGCTACTCCGAAGATGCCCTCTTTGAGAACGTATTTGCTCTGAATCATCATCGAACCATCTTCATCGGAGAAATTGACTCGCAACTTCAGTTCTTCAACCACAACCACATGAACACCTCGGAAAATGGACTCATGATCATCCATTGGACAACATCATTGGAAGCCCTCTCATCCAAGATCCACACGAAACAACTTGCAACCCGATGCCTTGTGGTGCTTCTTTAACTCCGTACTCTCTAAGATCGAACCAAATGATGTTAAAACCGCCATGGATGAAGACGACTAGTTCAATGCCATGCAAGAAGAAATTCATGAGTTTGATCGACTTGATGTATGGGAATTAGTACCGCTCCAGTTGTGCTATGATCATTGCTCTAAAGTGGATCTTCAAAGTGAAACTTGATGAGCATGGTGATGTGTTAAAGAACAAGGCTCGATTGGTTGCTAAAGGACACCGTCGAGAGGAGGGTATTGACTTTGAGGAATCATTTGCTCTGTTGCTCGAATCGAGGCAATCGTAATCTTTTGGCTAATGCCGCTTGTAAGAACATGGTAGTCTATCGGATGGACGTAAAGGCGGCATTTCCGAACGGAGATCTTAAAGAAGTCGTCTATGTCACCAACCGAAGGCTTTGTGAATCCGAGCATCCTACCCACGCTTATCGTTTGAAGAAGGCTCTTTACGGTTTAAAGCAAGCTCAAGGGCATGGTATGATAGGCTATCAAAGTTTCCTCTATCTACCGGATTCAAAGAAAGGAGTAGTCGATCCAACATTGTTCACAAGGAAGTCGAGCAAACATTTAATTCACGCTCAAATTTATGTTGATGATATCATATTTGCCTCGACCGACCCCAATGAGTGTGACCGTTTTTCAAATGAAATGGGTTCTAAATTTCAAATGTCAATGATGGGACAAATGTCATTTTCTTGGGATTACAAATTTCACAAAGTCCGGAGGCATTTTCATAAATCAATCTAAATATGCAAATGAGATTTTATGCGATGCGCATCATGCGTGGTGTCAAGATACTCGTCAAAGTACGTGCGGAGTTGCTCGGTTTTGGGTGATAAGCTTGTGAGTGAGGTCGTCAAAGAAGCAAATGAGTACTTATTTCCTCTAGAGGTTGAATACATAGCCATGTCATCTTGTTGTGCTCAAATCCTATGGATGAGATTTGAGAATCGACTATGGCTTTGTATTCAACAAATCCTCATCTTGTGATAATAAAAGTGCTATTGCTCTCTCATGCAACAACGTACAACACTCAAGAGCAAAGCACATCGACATTCGACATCATTTCATCGGGAGCAAGTGGAAACGGTGTGGTGGAACTCTATTTTGTGAGGATCGAATACCGGTTAGCGAGACATCTTCACCAAAGCTCTTCAAGAGAACGTTTTGAGTTTATTCTTCCACGTCTTGGCTTGAAAAGCCTTCAACCAAAACACTCAAACGCCTTGAGGAGGAAGACGAGGAGTAAAGGTCTTTCTTCTTCTATCTCTTGTATATATCTATTCGAAAAACAAAATACAAAATTATAAAACCTTCAAAAATCAAATAGAAAATATAAAACTTTCAAAATCCATAAAATTTGAAAAATTCAAAATCTTCAAAAATATTGTCATTTTGTCATGTTTCTCTCGATTCGATAATATCTACGGTCTTGATGTTGTCATTCAAAGAATGACACGGGACTTTAGATGTTGTTCGAATTTTATATAAAAAAAAAAAAAAAATCAAAAATTCAAAAATCAAAAATATTTTTGGGAGAAAGAGAAACATTGGTTTATTGTCATTTTCAGCAATAACCGGTTTTAAAAGAAAGAACGAGGTGCCATGTTTTATCACGCTTTCAAAATTCCATGCTCGATTCTATATACATTTATCTGCATTGAAAACTAAATGCTTTGAAAAATAACTCGGTCTCTATTTTTGATAATCATCGAGGACTTATTTGTCAAAATCTCTATCTCTCAATCAACAACTTTGTCATTGATTGAGGGAGAATGATTTCAATTAAATTAAAAAGTTATTTGGCATTAAATTGTTTTCAAAAGATGAACATGCATGTTTTATCAATGGAGTTTAAAGTCTTAAAATCTGATCCTTATCAGTTAAAACGCATTCATAATCAAGTCACAATTCCCCTTAAAAGCTTTCAAAATCAATTTAAATCTATAAGAGATCACAAATCTCAAATGACTTGATAATAGTGATCTGGGGAGAATGTGTGATTTAAATTGGATTTAAACTGATAATTAGGTAAATGGCTCTATAAGGATGTACATGCTGTCCTTCCCACATGTGACAAACGATTTCAAATTTTCAATGCACATGTTGAGGGGGAGCATCTATCTTAAACCTATGATTTGAAATGTGATCATTTATCTCAATGTGCAGGTTCCTTCTAGTATGTGCAAAACTCTTTTCTAATCTCGAGGCACATATTGAGGGGGAGCAAACTTATGAAAACCTCATCCTTCCCGGAAATGCTTTATCTTCTTGATTTGATCGTGGAAGTGATGTTGATATCTTTTAGAAAAAGGTAATCAAAGAAGTAAATTCTTCCTCTTGCCTCCATGTGCAAAACGATTTCAAACATTTGATGCACATGTTGGGGAGCACTTGTTCTAAAAATATCAAAAACAATTCAGTGCAAAATGTTTTGATAATATATCACAAGTATCTGGATTGATTTTCAAATGGTTTTCAATTGGTTCCATATGGAAGATGAACAATACCAAATAGACCGACCAACTTTACTTTATGTACGGTGATATAAGGATGATAAGGTTAGGTATTGGTTCCCATGATCCGCCGAATCCGGAGGGATCTACCCAGGACAATCCACTAGTTAGTGTAGAAGTCCTTAGGTATGATGATAAAAGAGAAAAGTGAGATATGGGAAGAGTGCGGATCGAGATAGAGCAAGTCATGGAACAAACCCAACAAGGTTCTTGCTATGAAGTCTCGGTAGCCTTGGAGGGTTGAAGAATTAAAAAGAATTGAATGAGAAAAGGGTGAAAACAAATAGCCTCCATTTATTCAACCTTAGGGCGTAAACGGGTTCACTTCATATGCTACTCGATGGTAACATCGGTATTGAAGACAAGACGTCATGGACCCAAAGGACGACCGCACTTCAACTTTCCAAACCACTTAAGTTCCTCTTAAAAGGACTTGTTTCATTCTCACGGGAACCGACATTATCTATCGACTTTCTCTTAGAGATTTTTGATATTGAAGGAGGAGACCTCTCCCTAGTCTCCGCACGGGATCCAAATATGCACAAATTGAGTCTAGAGCCACGAGATCATCAATAAATCTCATTAGGACACTTTCAATGAAGACTCTTTGTTTCACACAATGTGGAAAGAGATTATATCTCGAGTCCCACGCATTATCCTTGTGGTATTGCCGAACATCCGAGTGATGTGTATACATATTCACAATGAAGATGGAAAGCCTTCGGAGCCAACATCAAACAAGCTCCCGGTAGGTGGCATGTGAGATCTATTATATAGATCAACCATGTGACAACCGAGCAGAAACAATGGGGCGATTCAATCTCTTGAATCAATCTCGTTCGAGTTATGGATTGACGGATACCTTTGAAAGACCGGTCATTGTGCTTAAAAACTCTTTTCTTTAGCAAATCGACCGTGTAACGGATATTTCAAATCAAAAGGTGTTTTTATGATTGATAATTGATTTTCAATAAAACCTTCGTTGTATTGCAAAAACAATTTCTATCGAGCAATACATGATTGTTTGTCAAATCTCTTTTCATCAATCGGTGGACTTAAAATTACCGGTTCACTCACTCCGTGTTGTCTTCTTTGAGACGTTCGGTTTGAGAACAACTAGACCCGCGAAACCTCGTCAAGGAAATTCTTGAATTATACCTTATCACAGTAAGACATGTATCGATCAGCGGGAACCGCGGGTCGTGTACCTTAATTCAACGAAGTGATCAAAGACACTTTCATGCGATTTATTGCTAATCTGTTGTATGCGTGTACGCCCGACGTTTGCGGTGATCAAGATGAAGCGGTCAATCCATAGCCGCATGCTCACTTAACATTCAACTCAAAAGAAATTATGATTAGTGCATCAATGACTCGATATTTTCACTCCATGCTTCGCTTCACGCCAATATCATGAATCAACAAAAGCTTCCGCTACTCGATGAGAAGATATCTTGATCCGTAATGTGAGCATGTCGGTCCTAATGTCACAACATCACATAATACCAACACCACAAAGGATGTCTCGAGATTCTTGATAGTCGATGATCTCAAAAGTCGGCACAAATTTATTACCACGTGGATCAAGAAAGACCTCCGCTTGAAGTAACCAAACATGCAATGTGAAGAGTTAATGACTACGAGCTTAGGAGCAAAAGACTACATCAAGAATGCAAGATCAATTGTTAATGTAATATCTATTTGTATTCAATGTAATTTTGGTACATGATTGAGGTGACCTCCTTGGGAGATTGTTAGGAATTAGAAATTCCATGTATTAAAGAGTCGGTCACCTCAAGTATATGTAATCGTTAGAAAGCTCGTAGTCGTAGTTCTTTTAAGTTAAGTAGTATTTAGTTAAGTAACACCGTGGAGGACGGACGGTCTTTACCACTGTATGCCTGATCCACAGCCTGATGTGTGGCGATTTATGTAAGACTATAAATACTCTCTACCTCCCAAGGTAGAGAGTTGGAGCTCATAATAAGATTTTTCTTTCTCTCACTAAAGTTCCCAACCTCTAACTCTTTATCTCTCTAAAATATCATCTTATACGCCACCTTAAGCTTATGGTTTGATGTGTTTGTGAAATCCAATATCCTACAAAGGGAGCAGGTCAAGGTCTCAAGACAATACAAGGAATGATAAGACCTCGCAAGCTAAGAATGTGCACTGGAAAAGAGTAGAAGAACAATCTAGGAACTTTAAGTTTGAGCCGAATAAAACGAATCGTGTTGATTCTAGTATTAGCCATAGGCGTCATCATAATTAATTTGAATTCGATACTATTTGCAAACCTTGTATTGATGTCCGCTTGAATTCGTCTCTAATCATGAATGGTGTTAATGTTTTGCCTAATGATGTTAATTGTCCGATTAATATGGTTAATGCTAAAATCATGCTAAGAAGGCTAAAAGGCAAAACGAAAGAAAGTTAGAAAATAGTGGAAACCACAGGAAGAACATTTAGTAAGATAGGCTATCATTGGATACCGTTGGTTATAAGACTAATCGACAATGCCCGCTAGAAAATGGATGCCCTCTTGGTAGAACTATTCCCTAAGAAGTGAGCACACTTTGAATAGGGCTATCTGACACTAATCCGCATCTATTCATAATGATTCCATTGCCTTAAACTCGATATGAATGCTTCTATTTCGATGTGGGTGTTCCAACCATTGTTACTAACCAAATGGAACTCATTCTTGCATGGGATCCCAATTATCCGATTATCCATTCTTGTCTATGTTCAACCGCAGATCGCTTAAATCGCTCGTGGTACCGGACTCAGTTCGTTCCAAGCATACGATGGCGACCGGTCACGGCTCATGAACCGTGAGCAAATTCATGAGACGATTAGATTCGGAATGATCATTTCGGTGCTATTATGGGTTATGGAGACTATGTTGTTGGCAAAAGTGTTATCTCCGTGGTTTACTATGTAGAAGGTCTTGGTCACAACTTGTTCTCTGTTGGTCAATTCTGCGATTTCGATCTAGAAGCGACCTTGAAAACATACCGCTCGTTAGAGAACTTGATGGTAAGGAACTTTTAAGAGGTTCACGTGGTTCAAATCTATACACCATCTCTATCGAAGATATGATGAAGTCTTCTCCAATTTGCTTGTCGTCAAAGGCTTCTAAAACAAAGTCATGGTTATGGCATCGTCGTCTCAATCACACGAACTTGGCACCATCAATGATCTCACCGAAGGACTTAGTTGTAGGTTTACCTAGACTCAGTATGAAAAGATCATCTTTGTTCAAGATGTCTATTGGGAAAAAGCAAGAAGTATGCCCATAAACCCAAACCCACTAACTCATCACAGAAGTTCTTCACACAATTCATATGGAATTATGTGGACCAATGAGAGTCACAGAATATATTTGGGAAGAAATATGTGTTAGTTGTGGTTGATGATTACTCTAGATTCACCGGTCAAGTTCTTAAGGACAAAGGATGAAACTCACGATATCATCATCAAACTCATCAAACAAATTGCAGTTCGACTTAACAAAACCGTCGTAATTATCGAGCAGATAATGGAACCGAGTTTGTTAACAAACAACTTAGTGAATTTTATGAAAACATTGGAATCGACCATCAAAGAAGTGTTCCACGAACTCCTCAATGTAGCGGTGTAGTTGAAAGACAAAATCAAACTCTTGTAGAAGCAGCTAGAACAATGCCGATTTACTCAAAGGTTCCAATGTTTCTCCGGGTCAAGCTATTGCCACCGCATGCTACACACAAAACCGTTCCACGATTCACACCGCTCATGGAAAACTCCATATGAACTTGTCCACAACATAAAACCTAATCTCTTTCCTTCGTGTGTTTGGTGCATTATGTTATCCAACTAATGAGGACAAGACTTAGGCAAACTTAGAGCTAAAGCGACATTGGAGTATTTGTTGGTATGCATCTAACAAAAGGGATACCGAATCTACAACAAAAGAACCCGAAATATCATGGAAACAATTCACGTTACGTTTGATGAGTCGACCGGTCAAATGGCTCTGGACAATCCATTCAGACCCGCACTTCAAAACAGTCCCATTGGTTCATCCCTTGTTCCAAACTCCTCTCAAGAAACTCCATATGTACCTCCATCCGAAGATGATTTAAAGAAATTGTTTGATCCTATGTTTGATGAACTTTATGATCCAAGTACTAATGAGGTGTCGATTCCTACAACGAGTAGGTCGCTCATATTCCGTGAATGAAGTCAATCCTCGCCTCAATATCTTTAAGTCAAGAAGCGCCATCACGATCCTTGATCTCATCAACAAATCATCATTCTTCAAATGTACATCATGGAACTGTTCGCATCAATGATAAAGTTAATCCCTTTGCTACTCCCGAAGATGCTCCATTTGAAAACATATTTGCTCTCGAATCATCATCCGAACCATCTTCTTCGGAGACATCGACTCGCTACCTCGGTCCCTCAACAACCGCCACATGAACACCTTAGAAAATGGACTCACGATCATCCACTAGACAACATCATTGGAAATCCTCTCGTCTGTATCAACACGAAAACAACTTGCAACCGATGCCTTATGGTGCTTCTTCAACTCCGTACTATCTAAGATCGAACCAAAAGATGTTAAACCGCCATGAATGAAGATAGTTGGTTCAATGCCATGCAAGATGAAATTCATGAGTTTGATCGACTTGATGTATGGGAGTTAGTACCGCTCCCGACGTGCTATGATTATTTCTCTTAAATGGATCTTCAAAGTGAAACTTGATGAGCATGGTGATGTGTTGAAGAACAAGGCTCGATTAGTTGCTAAAGGATACCGTCAAGAGGAGGGTATTGACTTTGAAGAATCTTTTGCTCCGCTTGCTCGAATCGAGGCAATCGTAATCTTTTGGCTAATGCTGCTAGTAAGAACATGGTAGTCTATCGATGGATGTGATGACGGCATTTCGAACGGAGACCTTAAAGAAGTCGCTCACGCCACCAAACTGAAGGATTTGTAAATCAAGAGAATCCTACTCACGTTTATCATTTGAAGAAGGCTCTTTACGGTCTAAAGCAAGCTCCAAGGGCATGGTATGATACATGTCAAAGTTTCTTCTATCTACCGAATTTAGCAAAGGAGCAGTTGATCCAACATTGTTCACCAGAAGTCGAGCAAACATTTAATTCATGTTCAAATTTATGTTGATGATATTATTTTTGCCTCGATGCATCTAATGGAATGTGATTGTTTTTCAAATGAAATGAGTTCAAAATTTCAAATGTCAATGATGGGACAAATCTCATTTTCTTGGGATTACAAATTTCGCAAAGTCCCGGAGGCATTTTCATAAATCAATCTAAATATGCAATCGAGATCTTAAAGAAATTTGATTTAATTCAAGTGACCCTGTTGACACTCCCATGATTGATCGAACCAAACTAGATGAGGACCACTCGGGGATCATGATTGACCAAACAAAATATCGTAGTATGATTGGATCCACGATGTACCTCACGGCTAGTAGACGAGACATCTTGTTCATTGTTTGCATGTGTGCTAGATACCACGCTAAGCCTACTAAAAGGCACCTTGAAGCGGATAAACGGTCTTCGGTATCTCCAAGGAACCATCAATATGGGTCTTTGCTACCAAGGACACCGGTATGTCACTAACGGCCTATCAGAGATGCCGATCATGCGGTGTCAAGATACTCGTCAAGTACATCCGGAGGTGCTCGGTTTTTGAGTGATAAGCTTGTGAGCTGGTCTTCAAAGAAGCAAATGAGTACTTCTATTTCCTCTACAGAGGTTGAATACATAGCCATGTCATCTTGTTGTGCTCAAATCTTATGGATGAGATCTCAATTATCGACTATGGCTTTGAATTCAACAAAATCCCTTTGTCTTGTGATAATAAAGTGCTATTGCTCTCATGCAACAACGTTCAACACTCAAGAGCAAAGCATATCGACATTCGACATCATTTCATCGTGAACAAGTGGAAAAGGTGTGGTGGAACTCTATTTTGTGAGGTCTCGAATATCGGTTAGCGAACATCTTCACCAAAGCTCTTCCAAGAGAACGTTTGAGTTTATTCTTCCACGACTAGGCTTGAAAAGCCTTCAACCCGAACACTCAAACGTCTTCAGGAGGAAGACAAGGAGTAAAGGTCAATGCTCATCTATCTCTTGTATATATCTATTCAAAAATCAAAATACAAAATTATAAAACCTTCAAAATCCATAAAAATCTGAAAAATTAGAAAAATCTTCAAAAAAAAAAAAAAAAAAAATTGTCAATTTGTTATGCTTTTCTCGGTTTGACAATATCTACGATCTTTGTGCTGTCATTCAAAGAATGACACGGGACTTTAGATGTTGTTGAATTAAAAAAAAAAAAATCAAAAATTATTTTTGAGAGAAAGAAAACAATGGTTTATTGTCATTTCAGCAAGAACCGTTTTTCAAAGAAAGAACAGAGCCATACTTTATCATGTTTTCAAAATTCGTGCTCGATTCTATAAACATTTATCACGAAAACTAATTGGTTTGGAAAATAACTCGGTCTCTATTTTTGATAATCATCTGGACTTATTTGTCAATACATCAATCTCTCAATCAACAACCTATGTCATTGATTGAGGCGGAGAACGATTTCAATTAAATTAAAAAGTTATTTGGCATTAAATTGTTTTCAAAAGATATTCATGCATGTTTTATTAATGGAGTTTAAAGTCTTAAAATCCGATCCTTATCAGTTAAAATGCTTTCATAATCAAGTCACAATTCTCCTTAAAAGCTTTCAAAATCAATTTAAATCTATAAGAGATCACAAATCTCAAATGATTTGATAATTGTGATCGGGGGAGAATGTGTGATTTAAATTGGATTTAAACTGATAATTCGGTAAATGGTTTAATAAAGATGTACATGCTATCCTTCCTACATGTGACAAACGATTTCAAATTTTCTATGCACATGTTGAGGGGGAGCATCTATCTTAAACCTATGATTTGAAACGTGATCACTTATCTCAATGTGCGGGTTCCTCCAAGATGTGCAAACTCTTTTCAAATTTCGAGGAACATATTGAGGGGAGCAAAATTATGAAAATCTCATCCTTCCCAAAATGCTTTATCTACTTGTCTTGATTAGGAAGTGAGGTTGATATCGTTTAGAAAATGGTATTCAAAGAAGTTAATTTTTTTCTTGCCTCCATGTGCAAAACGATTTCAAATATTTGATGCATGATTGAGGGGAGTTCTCGTTCTAAAAATATCAAAACAATTCAGTACAAAATGTTTTGATAATATATCACAAGTATCTGGATTGATTTTCAAATGGTTTTCAATTGGTTCAAATGGCGATGAACAATACCAAATAGACCCACCAACTTTACTTTATGCATGGTGTTATAAGGATGGTTAGGTTAGGTATTCGTTCCCATGATCCGCCGTAATCGGACGGATCTACCGTGGACAATCCACTAGATAGTGTAGAGTCCTTAGGTATGATGAAAAAAGGAGAAAATGAGAAATGGGAAGAGTGAATCGAGATGCGAGCTAGTCTTGGAATAAACCCAACAAGGTTCTAGTTATGAAGTCTCGGTAAGCATCAAGGGGTTGAAGAATTAAAAGAATTGAATGAGAAAGGGTGAAAACAAATAGCCTCCAACAATTCAACCTTAGAGCGTAAACCGGGTTCAATACATATGCTCTTGGTTGTTACTAAGGTAACACTTGGTATTGAAGACAAGACGTCATGGACCCAAAGGACCTTGACTAAACTTCCCAAGCCACTCAAGTTCCTCTTAAAAGGGCTTGTTTCATTCTCACGGGAACCACATAATCTATCGACTTTCTCTTGAGATGGTTGATATTGAAGTAGAGACCCTCTCCCTAGTCTCCCAAGACAGAACCAAATATGCACAAATTGAGTCAAGAGCCACGAGATCATCAATAAATCTCATTAGGACACTTTCAATGAAGACTCTTGATGAGTGTGTAAATACTCATCATTTTGGTCAATCTGAATCGCAAAACATTTAAAAACGCTCGAAATGCATCAAAATACCGAAAATATCTCAAAATTGTATTTTATATGTTTGGATGCAAAATGTTTAAAATCGATGAAAATGAGCTAAGTTTGCATAATTGGCGCTTTAGGTCCCGACTTTCAAATCTTGTCAAAAATAGTCCCCGAGCACTTATTTTAAAGAAAAGTCACCAAAGGTCCTTTTGAAATCATAAGTTGTCATAATTAGTCCTTTGGTGAAAAATTTCATAAGTTTTGAGAATTTACAAGTTTGGTCCTTCAAGTTTCAAAATTGGCAAAATAGTCCTTGAAGTTTAAAATGTCTTTTATGGTCCTTGTACTATTGAAACTTGGCAAAAGTGACCCTTGAAACAACTTTGAGAAAATGGCAGATTTAGTCCTTCAAGAATCAGAAATTACAAAATGGTCCTTGTTATTAATACTAAACCAAGCCTTTGGACCCTTGACCCCTTTTGTATTATGAGCCCCCTGCCATAAACCTTTGAACCCCACTTGAATAATAGAACCGTGAACCCCCTAATATATTACAATCAACAAACCCGGTCAAACACGCCCTCCTTTTCCCTCCAAAGTCTCCTTCCTCCCAACTGCTCTGCAAACACCAGACCTTCACCATCCTTCCAGCTCACAAACCCCTTCCCTTATCACTCCACCTCACCAAACAACAAAAGCATTTAATGCTTCCCCCTTGCACTCAACCCCAGGTTCAATATACCATTTCCGCCAAAAGCCATCAATGGCCAATAAACCACTCAAGTGATCCAATGGCCCCAAATACAAGTGGGATTTGCTCGGAGATGTGAGAGAAGTACTTTTGATGTATAAAGGAGGAAGAAGAGAAGGAAAGAGTAGTCTTTAGTTTTAAATATTCATGTATGTCGTTTTTAATGTTTAAGTTTTAATTAAGTTCTAAGTTGTAATCTTAAGTTTTCCTGAATTAAACTAAAGTTCTTTAGTCAGTGTAATTTACTTTAAAGTATTAATTTGAAGTTTTATTGAAGTTCCATATATTTTTATGTTGCTGTCATAAACTCAGTTTAAATGTGTTAAAACCAGGGCTCAACTAGCTTGTTTCTTAATCAACTAAGCTTGTTTAAGCTCTAATAGCTTTTAGCGAGCTTATAGGTCGATTCAAGTAGCAATTATACTTGGTCAACAAAAGTCAACTGTGATCAAATGGGGAGTTGAAATGGTTTAGATACTTGATGCAGTGTTGGATATGGGTTGATAATTGGTTTAGGATAGTGGTTACTTGTGTTGTTTGGCAAGCCATTGTGGCTAGGACTTTTGTAAGTGTTTGAATACTATTTCATTCGCCATTATTGCATTAATAATTTAGTAGCTATTTGATAATTGTAGTATTGTTATCGCATCATATAGGTAGTTTAGATCCATTCTAGTATAAATCATAGCTTGGATTTGTGGATTAGTAGTAGTTAAGTTCAAATCGGTTAGCTAAAGTGGTGGTTGGATCGATGAGTTTATTTGAAATCAAGCTTTGGTTTGCACTTGACATCATCATATTCGGCCTTAATTAAGGTAACTTGAATCAATTTTAGTCAAAATATTGCATTCGCATGAGCTTTTAGTCAAAATCCTCATAAATCTGTCCTAGTTTCATAACTGTTGGAATTTTCATAAAGCAAAAGCTTGATTTGTGTTTAGATATCAGTAGAGTAGCTTAATATAGCTTTACTTTAGCTTAATTCATCTCAATCAGTTCATAAATTGGAATCAAATCTCATTTTGGTCAAAGTTATCAAAACTGTCTAAAAGTCAAAACTTGTCAAAACTCAGTTTTCATCAAAACTTTATTGATCTTTCATGGTTAATCTTTGGTTCAATTCCTTTGATACTTTGGGTTTTACAAGTTGAGTTGGTCAGTTTCCATAAATGATTCTTGGGTAATTTTGGAATTTTCTATAAGCTTCGAATAAGCTGCTCAATAAGCACCCATTTGCCTGCTCACACTCATTTTAAGCGAGTGTGAATCGATGTTTATTGCAGAGCTTGCAACAAGCTTCAAAATAGCTCATCCTTGGCTCAAAATTGGTTTAAAGATATTTAGTTGGTGGTCTTTAGTTCCCAAGATCTGGTTTCTAGTTCGGCTTAATAATAAGCGTTTGATAAGTCGAAAGTTAGTAGGTATACCGATTTCACTTATTTGTTTTCAAACTCAATCAAGTCAAATCATTGTAGTTTGCTTTTAGAGGGTTAGACTAGTTGAAATTAGTTAGTTTTAAGTAGTTATAGCATACTTTAGCTTCGCTATCATTTGGTGGTCTTTGGTGTTCATTTGCTTAATTCAAGTGCTTATTTATAAGTACTTTTCTCTCTGACTTCATAATCCTTCACATAAGCTATTGTTTTTATATTTTCATAGACTTAGAATATTATTTTAGACTTTTCCTGAATTTTTGATTTTTCTAGTTCTGTTTGCTATTTTTCCTTATTTAAACAGCTTTTAAGCCTTTTAATTAGCTTTTAATACAATTAATTCGTAAAAGCTTCAAAAATAATTTTTCAATTTTCCTAGATTAAGATAAATATAAAAAGCAAAAATAATTTTTCCAGATTTTTCTTAGTTAAATTTGTAATTTTAGCAATTTAATTAGTTTTAAATAGTTTTAATTCATAGAAAATAGAAAATAATCAGAAAAATACAAAATTAGTTTTGAAAATTCTCTTTAGTTATTTTAGATTTTCTAAGTCATAATTTCACTTTTCTAGCTTTATTTCATATTTTCTTATATTTTAGGGTATTATTAAATAGGTAAAAATAGTTTTAATTAATAATAATTAAATAAATAGTCATAAAATAATTTTCTTTTTCTCAAAATTTTCTCTTATCATTAGGTTTGTAAAATTTCATTTTTATATTTTTAGGATTAATATTGTTTCAATTTCACATTTTCTTTTGTACGTTACGTAGTTTTTAATTCAAATTTATAAAAGAAAAAATCAAAACATCATTTTAAAAATAGTGATAGCGTTTATTTAATATAATTTAGCTTTTAATTTTCTTTCATTTTCCTTTGTCATTTAGTATCAATCATAACCCTTTTCCTGTTCAAATTCACCCGATCACTATATACGTTTGGTGATTCAACAATTATTTCGTTGGGACTTAACGACACGGGAAACACTATACTCCTCCGATCTTAATTGCATTATTTCAGTCTGTTTGAAGTTTATTACGGTTGACCATTCACAAGTGGTTAGCTTGTGTGATAAACTTGACGGTTTGGACTCGATCAAATTTTAGCGCCACGGGAGTTCGTGCTAATTATCTTACGTTTAGCGATTAGTGATTTGAATATTCACTCCTTGTTTATACCATCTATATATATTTATATTTTCTTATAAAATCCAAAAACATCTTAAAACATATAAAACACAAAAATATTTTTCTTTTGTTTCTACATATATATAAAACCATAAAACTCAAAAGATTCTTCTTTCCCCATTTTCATAATTCCGTCCTTAACTCGAGATTCCTTAGAGTTAACTCTAGTGCATGCGCACTCGCTCTTCTAGATCATTGAGTCCTTTTCGTGATCTAGCGAAATTCCTAGAAGACGTTCATAGAGCGTCGCCCAAATAGTCGAACCCGAGATTCGTACTATTCCAAGCAACAATATGGCGAGATTTAACGAACTATGGCGGAAATGCTCCGTGCACCCACCGAGGGTTATGGAGATGCCATCATTTTACCAAGAATCAATTCGATCACTTTGAATTGAAGACACATTTGATCACACTTGTGTCACGAATCAATTCCACGGGTTTGATCGAGAAGACCCGTATGCACACATCCGTTGGTTTAACAAGTTGACTTCAACGATCAATTTCAAGGATGTACCACAAAAGTGATCAAGTTGATGCTATTTCCATTCTCACTTGAGGGACAGCCGGATTTGGTCGAAAAAGAACCCCTCGATCCATCGAAACTTGGGAGGATCTTGTTCAAAAGTTTGTCAATTATTTCTTTCCTCCATCAAAGACGACTAATCTTAAAATGAAATTTCGGATTTCGTCAAAATTTCGATGAAAACTTTGGAGAGGCATGGGAGAGATTCAAAGATCTCCTCGTGAAATGCCCCATCATGAATTCACCGAGCTTCAACAAGTTAATATCTTTTATAATGGGTTGAACGGTAACGATCAAGATTCTTTGAACGCAACCGCGGTGGCAATATCTTGAATCGTAAGCCTAAAGATGTGATTGAGATTTGCGAGCAAAATCAAAAGTTCCTATTTCTGCAACAAAGTCAATATTCGAACACTCTGCTTCTTCATCCAAGAACTCTTACGAGTTAGCCGCCTGATAGCCGCTCTAACGGACGTCATCCGTTGTATGATGAAAGAGGTAAAGGAAATCAAAAGCGAAATTCATAAGATGGAACCAATCAAAGCCGTAAACAAGGTGTGTGAAACTTGTAGTGGTCCACACGCGATTATGATTGTCAAGCAACCGATGCTTCTTTTACCAAGCTCCCGTAGCTTCGTAAACCACAATCAATACCGACCACAAGTCGATCCTCACTACAGTGCACCTAGCGGTATGACACCACCGGTTTTCCTCCTGCAAAACCATGGCAATCAAAATCGCTTTGTTCGAATCAAGGACAAAACTTCAATAACTCTCAAAATTTCAATCAAAACCGGAACAATTTCAACCAACCATATCAAGCTCCAATAAGCAAAGTTATCAACAACCTTCTCAAGCTCCCTACCAAATGACTTCATGAAAATTACCGAGTCAAGCATACGTTCAATGCAAACTCGGATCAATAACATGAGAGTTGAGCTAAAAAGGAAATTGATACCACAATGTCTCGGCAGACAAATGAGTTGAAGAATATGATGAGCGGTTTCATGAACATGAATATGAACAAAGCTTCATCATCTTCGGAGGACTCCCAAGCAATACAGCCCAAATCCAAATGCCGAATTGAAAGCCGTCACCACTCGTAGTGGTAAGACACACAATGGACCTTCGACTCCAATGCCTCCTCCACCGGGAGCAATGAGTCAAGTTACCAAGGATACAACGGACAAGGTGCATTTCTCAAGCCCACGGCATCAAGACACGTCCCACCTTCGGTAGTCCAAGCTTTAAGTCCGGAACCCAAGTTCGAAGACAAATTCGAGCCGAAATGACTTCCATCCCGGCTCAAAAGTCTAGTCGACTTCCTTACCCATCAAGAATGCATGATGAGAAGCTCAAAGACAAAACCAAAGAGCAAATGGAAAAATTTTCCAAATTTTCAATGAACTACACTTTGATATAAGCTTCGTTGATGCTCTCGTTCTAATGCCCAAATTTGCATCCACGCTTAAAGGCTTATCGAGCAACAAAGATAAGTTATCCGAGATGGCTAAAACCCTCTCAATGAGCAATGCTCAATGGTCCTTCTCAAGAAGCTTCCCAAAAGCTTGAAGACCCCGCGGGTTTTTAATCCGTGTGATTTCTTGGGGATGGTTCAATGCTCCGCTTGGCCGATCTTGGCGCAAGCATTAACCTCATGCCACTCTCGGTATGGAAGAAACTCTCTTCCTAAACTTACATCCACTTGTATGACACTCGAGCTAGCGGACCGTGCACCATAACTCGTCCACTGGGATAGCCGAGGATGTCGTGATGAAAGTAGGAAAGTTTCACTTTCCCACCGACTTTGTTGTAGTAGACTTTGATGCGCATCCTAGAGTTCCCTCATCTTGGGAGAGCTTTCTTGAGAACCAGTCGTGCTCTAATTGATGTATTTGAAGAGTTGACCATACGGGTTGACAACGAAGAACTCACGTTTAATATCAACCAAAACTCCAAACCTCTATCCAAACAGAGTGTTGCCACAATTGATCAAAATCGAAAGAATCAATGCAACACTCTCAAATTTCATGGTTAAGAAGAGTCACCAAAACGCGTTTGAGCTAAAAGCTTTGAAAATCAACCCCGGTTCAAACAAATGGTTTGAAAGTTGTACCGGGGAAGTCAAGAGTGTTCTTGATGATGATGATCTAGAATCGGAGACTTTATCGAAAGTGGTGGAAATTGCTAGCTCTAAGAGCACACCGCTTGTCCCACCTCCGAATCGGTTTATCGTATCGAGTTTGTTAACTCGTGGATGAAACCAAACTCTCTTCGTTTCATCCGAATTGGATGATGATGTTTGTGATCCAATGGGAGACATTCTTCCCATTGAAGAATTGCTCAAAATGATCCATCATCTCCTAGTCTTATTATTCCCGACTCTTCCATCCCTTCTCTCACTCCCGATGAGGAAGATGACAACTTTGGAATGAAGTCGATGCCTTTCTTAGTGATGAGTCAATTCCAACAGAATTGATAATACTTACTTTGATTCGGAGGAGACATCCTTTTTCGGAAAATCTGTTGATTGAAGAACCGCTTCCTACCCTCCTCCCGGACATCTTATTGACAATCACCATATAAGCTTCAAGTTTAAGCTTAAAATGTCAAAATGGTGATTTGCTTCTTTCGATGAGGAATGGACATGCATTCTCATGCACATCTTTATTCCATTCTTCACGGATGGTGTGGTTGCTCTTTCCTTTCTCTTCGGGAATGAGGACACCATCTTTGACCCCGTATCATCCTTTATAGTTTCTACTATTAACAATACCGCGGTTGTATCTCGTCGGTGTGGAACTTTCGATGTTCATATGTTTATTAACATTGTGAACGAAAGTCCGATCGAGATTGGTTTTCCACGTTGCTTTCCCATGAACAAATGAATGCGGGATCGAGTCAAGCTAGCGACTCGGGAATCAAAAACAAGAGCACACTATATGGGTTTTCACCCATATTTCGACTTCTTTCTACTTTCTACCACCCTAGTGTGGGGAGTTGCCCCATTGTTGTATATAAAGTTTAAAAAAAAAAAAAAAAAAAAAAAAAATCTTTCAAATAATGGCCGTAGTATTTCCCTTTACGTTCTATGTTTCGGCATAACCGCGGTACTTTGAATATTGAGGGCAATATTCATTTCTAGTGTGGGGAATTCTCATGAATTTTATCATGTAATTATACCACCCAATTCCCCATTTTGGCCAAAATATTTTTGGAGTAAGTGTTTTACACTTACTCGACTTATGGTTATCGATCCGCCATGTCTAATAAACAAAAGGATTGGCTAATCCAGAGAAAACGACTCTTGGTAAAGATATCTCAAATCCGTTGACGGCTTGCAATTTGCCCAAAATTGTATGGTGTTCATTCACCATATCTTTAATTAGTGAAGAGTTGGCTAGCCCGCAAGTTTATGGCTTGTGGTAAAGGCGGTTGAAAACCATAATTGGTAATCGACTCACCAAAGATAGTATATATTATCTAAGAGTTGGCTAGTCCGTAGCAAACGGCTTGGTAAAGACAAATCAAAACCGTTGAAGTCGGTGATTTGCTCAAAATCATTTGGTTATCGATGTACCAAGGTTCTTACTTGAACTCGAAACATTTGGCTACTCCTAAGTAATGGCTTTTGGTAAAGAGATTTAAATCCATTAAGTTTTCTCAAAAGATTGCTAGGGACTAGCAATAGTTTAGTGTGGGGATTGATGAGTGTGTAAATACTCATCATTTTTGGTCAATCTGAATCGCAAAACATTTAAAAGCGCCGAAATGCATCAAAATCGAAAATATCTCAAAATTGTATTTTATATGTTTCGATGCAAAATGTTTAAAATCGATGAAAAATGAGCTAAGTTTGCATAATTGGCGTTTAGTCCCCGACTTTCAAATCTTGTCAAAAATAGTCCCCGAGCACTTATTTTAAAGAAAAGTCACCAAAGGTCCTTTTGAAATCATAAGTTGTCATAATTAGTCCTTTGGTGAAAAATTTCATAAGTTTTGAGAATTTACAAGTTTGGTCCTTCAAGTTTCAAAATTGGCAAGAATAGTCCTTGGAAGTTTAAAAATGTCTTTTATGGTCCTTGTACTATTGAAACTTGGCAAAAGTGACCCTTGAAACAACTTTGAGAAAATGGCGATTTGGTCCTTCAAGTTTCGAAATTACAAAATGGTCCTTGTATTAATAACTAAACCAAGCCTTTGGACCTCTTGACCCATAACATTATGAGCCCCCGCCATAAACCTTTGAACCCCCTTGACAACTCGACCAATGAACCCCTGCCCATATATTACCCCCCAACTGGTCAAACACGCCTCCTTTTCCTCCAAAGTTCCTTCCTCCCACCCCTTTCTGCAAACACCTCACCTTCACCATCCTTCCACTCACAAACCCTCCCTTATCACTCCACCTCACCAAACAACAATAAGCATTTAATGCTCCCCCTTGCACTCAACCCCCCCGGTTTAATATACCAATTTCCCGCCAAAAGCTCATCAATGGCCATAAATGACTCAAGTGATCCAATGGCCCCAAATACAAGTGGGATTTGCTCGAGATGAGAGAAGTACTTTTGATATATAAATAAAGGAAGAAGAGAGGAAAAGAGTAGTCTTTAGTTTTAAATATTCATGTATGTCGTTTTTAATGTTTATGTTTTAATTAAGTTCTAAGTTGTAATCTTAAGTTTTCCTGAATTAAACTAAAGTTCTTTAGTCAGTGTAATTTACTTTAAAGTATTAATTTGAAGTTTTGTTGAAGTTCCATATATTTTTATGTTGCTGTCATAAACTCAGTTTAAATGTGTTAAAACCAGGCTTCAACTAGCTTGTTTCTTAATCAACTAAGCTTGCTTAAGCTCCTAATAGCTTTTAGCGAGCTTATAGGTCGATTCAAGTAGCAATTATACTTGGTCAACAAAAGTCAACGTGATCAAATGGGAGTTGAAATGGTTTAGATACTTGATGCGTTGTTGGATATGGGTTGATAATTGGTTTAGGATAGTGGTTACTTGTGTTGTTTGGCAAGCCATTGTGGCTAGGACTTTTGTAAGTGTTTGAATACTATTTCATTCGCCATTATTGCATTAATAATTTAGTAGCTATTTGATAATTGTAGTATTGTTATCTCGCATCATATAGGTAGTTTAGATCTGTTTAGTATAAATCATAGCTTGGATTTGTGGATTAGTAGTAGTTAAGTTCAAATCGGTTAGCTAAAGTGGTGTTTGGATCGGTGAGTTTAATTAAGCTTGAGCTTTGGTTTGTGCTTAAAATCTATGATACTCGGTCTTAATTAAGGTCCACTTGAATCATTTTAGTCATCATATTGCATCCGCATGAGCTTTTAGTCAAAATCTCATAAATCGCTCCTAGTTTCATTAGTTGAATTTTCATAAAGCAAAAGCTTGCATTTAGGTTTAGATATCGTAGAGTTAGCTTAATATAGCTTTATTTTATCTTAATTCATCTCAATTATAATCATAAATTGAATCAAATCTCATTAAAGTCAAAGTTATCATTATTAAAAGTCAAAACTTGTTAAACTCGTTTTCATCAAAACTTTATTGAGGTTTCATGGTTAATCTTTGGTTCAATTCCTTTGATACTTTGGGTTTTACAAGTTGAGCTTGGTCAATTCCATAAATGATTTTGGAGAATTTTGGAATTTTCTATAAGCTTCGAATAAGCTCCTCAATAATGGGTCATTTGCCTTGTTCACACTCATTTTAATCGAGTGTGAATCGAGCCCTTCGAGCTTGTCAAAGCTTCAAAATAGCTCATCCTTGGCTCAATTTTGGTTTTGAGATATTTAGTTGGTCTACTTTAGTTCCAAGATCCGGTTTTCTAGTTCACTTAATAATAAGCGTTGCAAGCTTAAAGTAGGTAGGTATAGTGATTTTAGTTTTTTGATCAATCAAGTCAAATCATTGTAGTTTGCTTTTTAGAGGTTAGACTAGTTGAATTAGTTAGTTTTAAGTAGTTATAGCATACTTTAGCTTCGCTATCATTTGGTGGTCTTTGGTGTTCATTTGCTTAATTCAAGTGCTTATTTATAAGCTTTTTACCGCATGACTTCATAATCCTTCACATAAGCTATTGTTTTATATTTTCATAGACTTAGAATATTATTTTAGACTTTTCCTGAATTTTTCATAATTTTCCATTCTGTTTGCTATTTTTCCTTATTTAAAATCAGCTTTTAGGCCTTTTAATTAGCTTTTAATACAATTAATTGAGAAAATTTCAAAAAATAAGTTTTCAATTTTACTAGATTAAGATAAATATAAAAGCAAAAAATAATTTTTCCAGATTTTCTTAGTTAAATTTGTAATTTTAGCAATTTAATTAGTTTAAAATAGTTTTAATTCATAGAAAATAGAAAAATAATCAAAAATACAAAATTAGTTTTGAAAATTCTCTTTAGTTATTTTAGATTTTTCTAAGTCATAATTTCACTTTTCTAGCTTTATTTCATATTTTCTTATATTTTAGGGTATTATTAAATAGGTAAAATAGTTTTAATTAATAATAATTAAATAAATAGTCATAAAATAATTTTCTTTTTCTCAAAATTTTATCTTATCATTAGGTTTGTAAAATTTCATTTTATATTTTTAGGATTAATTTGTTTCAATTTCACATTTTCTTTTTACGTTACGTAGTTTTAATTCAAATTTATAAAAAAAAAATCAAAACATCATTTTAAAAATAGTGATAGCGTTTATTTAATATAATTTAGCTTTTTAATTTTCTTTCATTTTCCTTTGTCATTTAGTATCAATCATAACCCTTTTCCGCTCAAATTCACCCGATCACTATATCGTTTGGTGATTCAATGCATACTCGTTGGGACTTAACGACTGGGAAACACTATACTCTCTAGATCTTAATTGCATTATTTCAAAATGTTTGAAGTTTATTACGGTTGACCATTCACAAGTGGTTAGCTTGTGTGATAAACTTGACGGTTTGGACTCAATCAAAATTTCTATTGAGCAATACACGATTGATTTTCAAATCTCTTTTCATCAATCGCTGGACTTAAATTACCGGGTTCACTCACTCCGTGTTGTCTTCTTTGAGACGCTCGGTTTGAGAACGCCTAGAGCAAATGCGAAACCTGTCTAAGGAAATTCTTCTAATTATACCTAATCACAGCAAGACATGTATCGATCAATCTGGGAACCGCAAGGCCGTGTAACTCATTTCAACTAAAGTGGTCAAAGACACTTTTGTACGCTTTATTGCTAATCGTTGTATGCGTGTATCGCCCGACGCTTTGTACCGATCGTAATGAAGCGGTCAATCCATAGCCGCATGCTCACTTAACACATTCATCTTAAAAGAAATCATGATTAGTGCATCAATGACTCGATATTTTCACCTGTGCTTCGCTACGCCGCTAATATCATGAATCAACGAAGCTTCACATACTCGATGAGAAGATTTCATGATCCAGAGCAGTGAGCATGTCGGTCCGAAAGTCACAACATCACATAATACCAACACCACAATGGATGTCTCAACGATTTTGATAGCCGATGATCTCAAAAGTCGCTCAAAATTATTATCACGTGGATCGTGAAAAGACCTCCACCGAGTAGCCAAACATGCAATGTGAAGAATCAATGACTACGAGCTTAGAGCAAAGTACTACATCAAGAATGCAAGAACAATTGTTAATGTAATATCTATTTGTATTCTATGTAATTTTAGTTCATGATTGAGGCGACCTCCTTAGGGAGATTGTTAGGAATTAGAAATCTGTGTATTAAAGAGTCGTCACCTCAAGTATATGTAATCGTAAGAAAGCTCATAGTCGTAGTTATTTCATGCTAAGTAGTATTTAGTTAAGTAACAACGGGAGGACTGACGGTCTTTACCCACCGTATGCCTCGATCCATAGCCCGTTGTGTGGCTTTATGTAAGACTATAAATACCTCTACCTCCCAAGGTAGAGAGTTGGAGCTCATAATAAGATCTTTTCTTTCTCTCACCAAGTTCCCTAAACCTCTAACTTTCTCTCTAGAACTCACCTTATACGCCCACTTTATGTTATGGTTTGATGTGTATGTGAACCAATATCTTTCGATAAACCCAGGATACTAAACGATTTCGCCCTAGTTTTGCTCAGAGCTTGGTTCCGAGATCACCAGAATGATCTCTCCTATGTCGATAGTGACCACATTCATCAAGTAAAGGTGCCATCATCAACCGAATAGAGTTAACTTGTTCAAGGATGAGTGGTTCCCGCCAAGGACCGAATCCCAAAAGTAAATAGAATCCTCCAAGCCACGGAAATGAACTCTTGGTGACTGGGGTCTTGTCCAAAATGTTGGATCTAAAACCATTTTTAACCCACCCTTGTTGTAGTCTAACCCCGTTGAGGTGCAAAATGTTTCATAATCAATAGTGAATTGTCGTCCCTCAAGAGACCGAACTCGATGAGATATTCGAGTGGTCTAAGGTTTTCTCATCGCAGAGGTGTCGGGTCAGGCCTTAGTCAGAGCCCAAATCTCCTCGAGGAGGTTTTGGTACGTATAGAGGACACTCAATAAAGGCGGTTTTCAAGGAGATTATACAAAATTTCATAATGTCCTTATAGGTGGGACAATTTGAGGATATTCAAAGTTGCCTATGACATTATTTGTTTTAAATTCAACATTGTTAAGATCACCTACCCACTATGAAGCAAACTCAAGAGATTGTGTTTTTGCCATTTCCATTAAAAAGTTTTAGGTTTTGAGAAGAATAACTTGACAAGAACAATCAAAGGTTTTTGAATCTCTTGTTGTGATGAAAAACTTTGTAAAGGTTTACGTAGAAGATTTTCGTAAAATGATTCAAGAACACAAAGATTTCGGTTTGAAAAGAGATTTTGATGTAGTTTTATTAGCGTAAATCTTTTGTGTGTGTTATAAGGATTTTGTGAGGGGTATTTATAGTGTTTTTAGAGGGTAGTATGTGCATACTTGTGGATTTGTAAAGGTCGCTTTTGAAAACGCTGAATTTCCACATTTAATGCCACCCTCCACTACCCGCAAAGAAAATCCCGTTTTCAAGGAATAGTTGCAGTACAGAAAAAGTGCACTTGGAGTAATAAAATATCCTTAGGATATTTCATGTGAGGAGAGGCATTTAATGCCAATTGGGGTGAGGTAAGTATTTGAGGGACCCTTGACATGGATGACGAGAAGACAAAGAGACATATATTCCTTTATTAAATTGGTAAAGTTACCAACCTAGGACATTTAAGTAATCGATACTGGAGCATTTAGTTACTCATTGAATGCTCTTTGTCAAAAGTCAGCACCTCGAATGAGTCTTACTCATTCAAAGGAGAAAGGAATTTTGGTGTTCGTAGAGGATGTACCATTTCGCAGAAGACTCATCGAGATTAGGATTGATTTTCAATTTGATGACTTTCAATGTCTAACATTCCTAATTCAACTTTTCGATCTCTCAAGGTAGGTTCATCCAAGGGTTTTGTGAAGATATCGCAAGTTGATATTCGTGAGGGATGAAATGAAGCTCTATGTCTCCTTTCATTATGTGGTCCTCGATGAAGTGATACCGATGTCAATGTGTTTGGTTCTTTGATGAAGGATGTGGTTGTTGGAAATTGCAATGGCACTAGTGTTGTCACGTAAGATGGGTACTATTTTGTAATGGATGTCATAGTCACCGAGTTGACTTTTCATCCATAAAACATTGGCACAACATCCCGCGAAGAACTACATACTCGCCTTTAGTCAAGACATAGCCACCGATTGTTGCTTTTAGCACTCCAACAAACCGCTTTTCCTCCAAGGAATTGACAGACCCCGAGGTACTTTTTGTCCATGTTGCACCAAAGATAATCGTAATCGAGTAACCTTTGAGATCAAACCCAAGCACTTTGGATAATAGAGTCCAAGGCTTGGTGTTCCTTCGTGTACCGAGTATTCTTTTGGTCTGCAGCGAGGTTGATTCTTTAGATTGGACCGATATCTGCTATTAGACATGATCGAGAATTGTATGTCCGGTCCGGAAGCGAGAAGATACATCGGTGGAGTCAACAATCCCTCTCGAAATGGGTTTGATTGACCGATTTGCCATGAGATCAGTCCAAGGTTGTTGAGGGACCATTGGTGTTTTCACTAAAGCACAACAGATATCTCATATTTCTTCAAGAGATTCCTTGTGTATTTCTCTTGACCGATGGAGATTCCTTTATCGCTTTGATGATTTGTAGTCCAAGGAAGTATGTGAGTTCACCCATCATGCTCATTTCAAACTTCTTTGTCATCGCTTTTCAAACTGCTTGCAAAGTGTGTAGTTTGTCGAGCCAAAGATGATGTCATCAACATATACTGACCAAGATTACATCTTGTTTTGTCCTGTAGATAAACAATGTGTTGTCTATCTTTCCTCCGACAAACTTGTTTTGAATCGTGAAAGGCCGAGAGTTTCATACCATGCCCCGGAGCTTGCTTTAGTCCATAAAGGGCTTTATCAAGCTTCACGAGACATAGTCGTGGAATTCACTACTCTCAAAGCCCGGAGGTTGTCGAACATACACATCTTCCTTGAGTTCACCATTCGTAGAATGCACTTTTATATCCATTTGGTAAACTTTGAAGTTCATATAGGTAGCAAATGCAAGGAAGATCCCGATGGCTTCCATTCTGCAACAGAGCAAATGTCTCATCATAGTCAATGCCTTCTTGTCGACCAGAACCTTGGCTACAAGTCCGGCTTTGTTTTTAATGACGCTGCTTTCACCGCTTTGTTCCCGAAAATCAACTTCATTCCTATAACTATGACATCCCGAGGACATTTGATCAAGTTCATGACCTTGTTTTATCAAACCTTGAAGTTCTTCTTTGCATAGCCCGAACTCAGCCTAGGATGTTTTAGAGCCTCAAAGGACACTCTTAGGTTCTATATCTCATAGGAAATCAAGATAAAGGCATTCATTGGCTAAAGTTGCAAGTAAATTAGCAGCCATGCTTTCGTGAGCATGCCTTCAGCTGGGTTCACCAATGATGTTTACAAGTTCAATATCCCGAGATTTTGTCCACTTACACTATGGTCTAGGATCCGAGTCAAGAAGGTTACTAGAAACTCGTGGAGTGAGTTTAGGTGCCGGAGCCATTAATCATTAAGAACATCGCTGAGATGTCTTGTTCGTTGGGTTCATAAATCACGTGTTCCCAACATTTGGTTCTGGTGTTACCTATCCTAGCAGGACCGATTGATTATCAATGAATTCACCGATAGTTGGTTGCGACAGTGTGCGAGGCAAGACATAATATGAGATGTCAAGATCGCCTGGTATAAGGAATTGATTTTGTTATACTCATCGTGGAGGATATCTTGATGAGTTATCAATTCCTATTTCCTTCCACCGAGGTGTTGGTGAACATGATGCTTTCTCGAACTCTCATCAAAGGTGACATGAAAGGTTTCAACTTGTTATATTCTTGTGTTAAATACCTCAAGGCTTTGAGATTAGTGAGTAACCTAGAAAGTATCCATCATCGCCTTTAGCATCAATTTGCCTAGATGATCCTTGTAGTTATGAATAAACATGACATCCTAACATATGAAAATAGTCTATATCAAGAAGTCTACCTTTGAATATCTCATACGGGTTTTGTTATGTCTTTGACAATGATTGAACTATTTTGAGTGTAACATGTTGTTTTGACCGTCAGCCCGTAAAATGTTTCAAAGAGCCGAGTCATTTAACATAGTTCTAGTCAGCCTCAACGAGAGTTCTGCTTCCTTCACCACCCCATTGTGTTCGGGTGTAAGGAGATGAAATTTTTGGGAGATTCCTTTTCATCACGTAACATCTCAAGCTCTTCATTTCAACTCTGCCATTGTCGCCTCGATTTGTTTAATCAGTAATGTCATCTCGTTTTCAATGTTCCCGATGAATGACATTATAGTGTCACCGCTCGACTCTTTTGGAAAGAAAGTATACCCAAGTGTATCTTGAAAACTCATCAACTATGACAAGTGTATACTTCTCATGCCGGATTGATCTAGGATCGACAGTCCAAAGAGATCCATATGCAGGAGAAGGCAGCTTTTGATTGAGAAATTTTGTTTTGTTTTGAAAGATGCTCTTTGATGTTTGCCTTTTCACAGTCGAGCATGGTTTGTCTTTTGCAAAACGAGTGATGGTAAGCTCAAGGACCTTGTTTTGTTTTGCCAAGTTGTTGAGATTTTGAAGTTTTGCGTAGAGTCTCATATGCCACACCCAATGATAGCTTTCAAGGGTTTTGGCAAAGAAACAAGTTCCATCTTTAGAGTGTTGACATGTCAAGACATAAACATCATCCCTTCTAGAGCTATCAAAATAACTTCTTTGTTAGCATTGAAAATGGTACCTTGTTTGTCATTGAATTGCACAATGTACTTAGTATCACATAGTTGACCGACATCGATGAGATTGTATTTGAGACCATTGACATAAGCTATTCTAGGAAGACTATTCCATTGCAGCCATCGAACCATAACCTTCAGCGGGACATGATGAGTTATCACCAAATACTACCTTGGGTCCCGTTCCTTTACATACTTTTGCGATACTCCTTCACACCTACCATGCTTGAGCATCCACCTGCCTAGATGCCAACAGCTTCCTCATGTGTCTCTCGCACAGTAGTAAACCGAATTAGTTTTCTTAGCGACCCACTTCATCATGGGTTTGGGTCTCAAGGTCTCTTTGAATTTGGCAATCGACTCATGGTCGCTGGTCGAGTGCATCAGGCTACCACAAGTTTTGTATTGGAGACTAAGGATGACTCAAAGACTTTGGGTTTCTTGAACTCTCCTGCATGGATGACACATGTCACGCCGATGTCTCATGAGTCGGATTTCGCAACTTCACAAAGATGTGTTCATGAGATACCATCCCGATGATGATCATTCAAGTCACAAGCCGCGGGCAAAGAGGAAAGGGTTTAGCTCTATGTTTCAGGAGTCGATTGGAGGATGAAGCATACCGATGACCAACTTTGTATAGTTTGCTTCATCGAGTGAACTTACATATTGTAAGTGATCGGTTATAGGATCATCCTTTGCGCATCATACAAAAGGATTCTATAATGCTTGTCAAGTGGTAGGACCGTATAGTGGCATAGATCACACTTCGCTTGATTTGGGGTTAGACTTAGACTTCAGGAACCAGAGGAAGCCGACTTTGTCTCCTTGATTGATTCAGGACTTTTCAATGGATTCCATCTTTTCGCTTAGCTTCCTCACAAGTTCAGCCCGCTGTCGAATTTGGTCCGCTTCAAAGGGTAGTCAAGGATGTGGAAGTCTTAAAGGAGAGACTTGTCGAGTTGGTTTTGTTGGCCTTTTCAGTGATGGTTCTACCAAGTCCGCACCTTCCTTTGGTGAACGAGGATTGAATTGCATCGAGTAAGCTCGAGTTTGAGGCAAAGACCTCGAAAAGGTTTCAGTGGAAGCGCTAAGATTAGACTCGCTTAGACTCAATGTTCAAGACCACCGGGCACATCAGAGTCCAAGCATGCCCAAGAGCTTGACTCGTGCTCTAGAATTCTTCCGTAATCAAAATTAGAAGCTTACTATCGTGATTAACCCATCAATCCAATCACCGGGCTTCGGGACTAGTCAACACATCGGGTAATCATACTACATAATGACACAAATGGCTTAGGACCCTCGGTCTTTGTCTGAGAGTCGAAGATGATCTTCTCCTAAGACTCTCTTCACACTGGGGCTCCCACAAAGATCAAAGACCCCGATTCTTAGTAGTCCAACTATCAAGAATATCTTGAACCTTTTGAGTTCATCTTGAAGAGCCCGATTTCTTTTTAACTAGTTCAAGGTTTTGAATTTGCAAAGCGAAATTTCAAGCTTACTCTTTGTTTTAAAAGCAAGCTCATCCCTACACTTATTCAATTCAAAACTTAGCTTGTTGTATTTTGAAAAAGATTCGCGTTTTGCTTTTCTACGAACTTAAGGTCAACATTAAGATAATTCATATAAGATCGCCAATCGTAGTCATCATCCATAGAAAGTAAAATATTTACCTTCTTCATTGTGATATTGACCCATTATCCATTCCTTGCATGATTCTTTCCAACATCTAGCTTGTCCTCTTCCGAGAGGGCCATCGCTGCACCGACATGCACCATTTCATCATCCGATGATACCGCTCTTCATCCCACCAAGGTTTCAAAGAACAAGGCCTTTGTTTTACCCCGCATGCATTTAACAGCTTGTGGTGTTTCGAGGTGCTAGCTCCTCAAGCAATGCTAGCTTAGCTTCGCTTTGTATTTAGCTTCAAAATCCATAGTTTTGTTTTGACTGTATTTGTTTTGAAAATTTTGATGAGACCGAAAGATCTTTGGTTGAAATTTACAAAGCTTGAAGACCCGATTAGACCCGTATGGTTTGTAAGAGGGTTCAAAATTGTTTATGAAAAATGCCTTTGTAAATGGCTCTTTATGACACTTAAAGCATTCAGTTGTCTTCATTGCTTTAGCAGCTTGAAAACCTTGTTTCTTTTATAAACCTTCGAGAGTTAGCAAGGAGTGCCATTTCCTCGAAATTCAGCTGCCGTGATCATTTAGGTACTCCTCACTTGATCTCATCGTGCCCATCATCCGAGTTTTCTTGGAAATCTTGAACCACATTGTTAGAAAAGAAAGCAGCTGATATTGGTGATGAGGTGGTGGTCGTGACTCTTTGACTTCCTAAGACTCTTTAAGTCGTGGTATCGTCTGCTGATGAGGTTTTCCTCATAGACAAATTTCCCATAAATTTCTGTGAAGCTCAAGATTCTGATATGATTAGCATTCCTAAGTCCTGAGAGAAATTCAACAACTTCTCGTGGAGACTATTGACAAAACCAACATTGATTTCATGTTTTGACAACATAACACCATCATTTGACAGCTCATTTAAAAGAGTTTTGTAACGGTGTAAGTTCGAGACGTAGTTTCCAGTCCTCAGTCCTCAAGGTATTATACTCAAGTTTCAGTCCATAATCCTGCTTTCCTTGGTATCGATGGACCTTCATGACTATGAACCAGTCATCCTGTGTTTGTTTGGGCCGCATTACACATTTTATAATCGACTCCATAATATCGCCGGAAGACAAGATATTATGATACTTTGATTTTTCGTCCCTGTTGACCACTCTTTTTCATCCCGAGTTCACCGAGCTTCGTGTTTAGGCAAACCTTCAAATAGCCATTTTGGGATAAATGGACCTTCATTTATACACTTGATATAATAAGGTTCCATCCCAATCAAATAGCAAAGCATATGCTTTTTTCATTTGTTGAATTTACTAACTTCAATTTTGGGGCAACAAATTAATAAGCTCCACCCTTTTATGGACTAGTTTGGGTACATCAATTTCACCATTTTAAGGATCCCGATTTAAAACGCTAGAGCGGCTTAAAAATGCTTTTATAATCACCTTGCTCGATACCACTTGTTGTTCCCTATTCACTATATTATAAAAATCGTTAAAAGTATTTTAAACAAACTAATAGTGAATCAATGGCTAAAAGATGTAAGTAAAACATGATAGTAATTTTCTACATCATATTCTTATTAGAAATGAATCAAAAGAATACATTACCCTAGTACTTGCGTAATGTAAAGACTAGGGATTGAAATGACAAAGTGTTGGTAACTCCCTCTCAAGCTCGTGCTAAGTCCGAGCACAACTACAAGCACCCACTTAGCTATCTCAGATTGTTGATTTGGAGGAGTGAAAGATGGCTTACGCGGTATGTGTGTTTTACAATTCACAAGTTTAACCTTTCACCCATCTCTTATGCTATTTATACAAGTATGAGTTTTAACTCTTCCTAAGTGACAAACCGACATTTGTATAAGACAAAATACTCGATGTATTTTGTCTCTTTACAAAGACTATATTAGGTAAAGGGACCAAGGCACTTTCTTCATGTCAAGATCGATGTTGATACTAAAAGGAAACTTTCGTGATAAGTACTGGCCTTATTCGCTTCCAACGTAACTGCTTTATCCTACCCATCCTTCCGCACATAGTATTCGCCTCTGGCCTCATTGCTCTCTTCAGATTTGTAGCAGTAGAGTTCGAGGATTCAGCTGAGTTGTCATCACCACCGAATCCACCATCTTCTTCTCGACCTCACCACACCCTTTAAGTTCCGCCTTACTATGGAGAGATTTCTTCTATGTCTCTTATCGAGCCCTCAAGATGGCTCACTAATAGACTATGCACTCAAGGACATGTTAGTGTTTAACGGCCTAAGCACTTAGGTTATTTTCATTCAAACCTAAATTAAGGGTTTGGGTATTTACCGAACCCAACAGTTATTATGTGACTATCTCGACATTCTCGATTCATTCTGCTATGCCTATTCACCATTCACTGACCACTTATTCACTCAAGATTCTTATGTGATTCGTGTGACTATTCGTGCTGACTATAGGACTCATGCTCATTTGGTTATTATACCCGCCTTCGGCTCATTTGATTTACTATGCTTTCACCAGATTAGTTGTTGCTGCTTATACTCGATTACCACTTCACCTTTACCGAGCTATTATATGATTATTGGATTCAAGTGTTTAATATGCTATTATATGATTAATTGTCCATCTGCTTACCATGCCGGTATATGATTACATTATTTCTCTCGCTTATTATGCAGTATGTGGTTACCGATTCATCCGTCATCATGCTAATATCCGATTATCCGCGATCATGCCATTATGCTAATTATTTGATTCTGCCTTGTTTCCATGCTAGTATGTAATCATTTGAATTATCCGCTTATCATGTTATACTCGCTTAGTGATTTCGTGGCTATGATTATCATTTAGTAATCCTACATGCTATTTGGCATCACCATGTTTGTATTCTCGCTTGGTATTTTATGATGCTTATGTTATCGGTTCTAGCATTGTAATTGATGTTTACTTGACTTGTTGATTGCCATGCTTACATTCTATTTAGTTGATTTCCCGCTTATAGAATCCAGTTTGCTTATATATAGCTATATATATATATATATATATATATATATATATATATATATATATATATATATATATATATATATATATATATATATATATATATATATATATATATATATATATATATATATATATATATATATATATATATATATATCCTGATGATCCGATTTGTTGTTTTGCTATATTTATGATTAATGATCCACTGGTTTGTCGTCGGTTCATTGTTTGGTTACTTGTTTTGATTATGATATTGTTCATCAACTCCTATTTGATTATGTTTCGTACTTGTATGTCGGGTTATTCATATGTACTTATATATGTTCATCGATGCGCCGCTTTGCTTTGGTCTCCTTTGAATTATGTTATTTGGTTAACTATTAATTTTGTGTTCGCAGTGTTCCTCATTGACTCATTTTGTTCATTTGCTATGACCTTGATATCGCTTCCTTTGATTCCTTCATATCGTTATTTTGTTTAGATTTTATTTTGTCATATCTGCTCACTAGGCTTTTTAAGCTCACCGCATTTTCTTTTCCATGCGGTGTACCAAGGTGATGTCGGCTTTGTCAATGAGAGTAGAGCATTTGAGGAACCGAATTCTAGCCTTTTATCATTTTGGACCTATTTCAAGAGCAATTGTTTTGATATTTCATTTTATTTTTTGGACATATTAGATTTTGTATTTTCCTTGTAAGTCATTCGCTTATATGACTTAGTATTTAAATTTATAAGACTTCCGCTTGCAAAATTTTATTATTATATTCTCATATGACTCCATAATGCGACATCGGACCCTTGCCGGGTCGGGGTGTTACAATTATGGTTTCAGAGCCCAGTGCTTCGGCTTTGTTGACCTTAGGATTGACTTCATGAGGACTGGTAGACATTAGCTTCCGCCGGTTTCGATCTCTTCCGATTCTTTTGATTTTGTCCGATTTGACTTTGATATTCTTTGTCTTCACCGATTCGACCTTCTTCTTTTCGTGATTTGACTTTGTTTGTTTTACCTTCGCGTATTCGCCTTCGATCCGTAATGTCCGGAGACATAAAGATGTCACCGAAGGAGTCGGACTGGACCAAATGTAAGAGCAAAGACGGAGACAAGATTCAACCGGACACTTGGAAGACGCTTGAGGTATAGTATGACCGCCATACTTCGTGACGTATGAAAACTACTACCAAGATTCGAAGATATGGTGGTCAGCTCAACCGTTGAGATGTCGAGAAGATTCATCTACTTTATATGATTTTAGCGTGATTTATGTTATTCCGATTTGTTTCATCACGCTTGAGTTAGTTTGATATTTCGTTATATGATTTTGACCAATGGTGTTTTCCTTGATTTTGCTCTGGGGCTTAGCTTAGATGATGGAGTTCTATGGCTCGATTTTCTTCAAGCATTACAACCCGCCGTTATTTATATCTCTCGATAAATTTCGATTTTCATCCATTATGATTTATATCAAGTAGGGGTAGACTTTATGCACTTTGTCATTTTCGTGAACCCAAGGCTATTTTGGATTGTCGTGAATGAGTCACGAGGAACTATCTCGAGCAAGTCACCGGTCTTTCCCTGGTGGATTGGTGTTGGTTTGATGCTTTATGTGCACCGTATGTGAACTGTTTGATTTGGTATGTTACTTGCTACCTATGTGTATATCTGCTTTGATGTGTCACGCTTATGTGGTTGGTCATCACCGAGATTGTAATATGATGACAATAAGGACTTGTTATGCGATGCAAGTATTATGACGCCCGATCAACGTGATAATACCGAGATCATATAATTTGAACTTATTGAAATAATACGACGCCTTGGGAAATGTATGTGGTTGGTACGTGAATGGATTAGGCTTATATCCGTTATTTGTCGATCCTCGTTCGCTTGGAATTTTGTACCCTTTTGTAGATTCTCACCGACATCCGTTATGTATAAGTTTTGTATGCTTTGGAACCAAATCACATGATATGTGTGAAACTATGGATTGCTACGTCGCTCTAAACTTGTACGCTCTCACTGTACTTCTCAAGAACTTCAATTTTGAGACGAAAATCTTCTTTTGAGGGAAGAGTTGTAAACCAAATTCTAAACGTGAAAAGACTATTTTGCCCTCTAATTTAATATTTATAAAATACGAAACATGTCAACTCATTAAGTATGTCTCTAACCTAACTCAGAATAACCAACTTGTACAAGATAAATAAATCGTCACATTTAATCATAAATCACACACTGGTTATTTAATGAATTGTAATGAAGAATTATATAACATTACACTTATATTATCAAGCCCATCATTATATAATTTGGAAAGTTGATATTTTGTTTTGATCTCCATATCTCTCCGAAATTCACCCCATCTCCTCATTTTATTTACATTTGATTAACTTACCAACTCACATTATAAACTCATTCTAAAACCCTAGCATAAAAAAAAAATAATGACGGCAAGAAAATTTCTTCTTCTTTCATTCAGCCCACAAGCGCTGGGCGGCTGATCATGAGTGTTGATTCAAAGGTGGCGATCATGAGTGTTGGTTCAAAGGTGGCCGATCGTGGGTTTTGCCTCCATGGTTCTCGCCTCCTCTTAATCACACGAAGGTAACATATCAATCTCGGCCCATTTTCTTCCTTCCTTATTGACTCGTTAAACGATGATCATGTTCCAAATCATGTACTTATATATGAATGGAACTTACATGAAAGGATAAAAGTAGTCACATTAATATGATAATATATATCACATGAAATAACTAATGAAGGAAGCATGCTAATATAATATATGACTTGTCGTTGGGAGTTTGATTCAACATACACATACCCACCACATACATGTATGTTAATATTTTGAATAAGTAAAGAACTTGTCACATAAAATGATGGTTTAATCATGAAAACAATATGTTTCATGGGTCGACCGTACATGGTTCAGCTTGTTTTTTATTTGTAAAAACATGGTGTCTCTTGGATTGGTTTGGTATCGCAAGGGACGGGTATCGAAGGTAAAAGAGTGTCAAGTATGTGTGCTTGGTTCGTGAGAATTGTCATGTTACGAGGGTGTGATCTTGTGTCAAACATCGAGCAAAGTGAATGTCGGGTTTGAGATAAGTGATATGTGTAGTGTCGATCGTTGTGATGCATGGTCTCCGATATCGGCCATGTACTTACGCCCCGAATGTGTATTGAGTGTACTGAGTCGAACTTGATTTTGGATCGAGATTACAAAATTGTCCAAAAATAAAATGTAGCTTATGAAAGTCCATAGATTGAATGATTAGTAGGAATGTCTAATCTTTGCATTTTTTACTACTTAAAATGCAACGCCAAAACAATCCGCTTCCTATATCGTATATTGATTTGATAAGAATCTTTGACAAAGATAAAAGCCATGACTAAAATAAAGAAACATATATCAAGCTACCAACTTAAATTGGGTGGTGTCATTATGAGATAAAAGATCTTATAAACCTTAAAAATAATACTTTGAATATTTCTTTGTAAGCCAAGTACATATGATCAAACTATTTTTTTATCGCTTAAATCAAAAGAGTAGCAAATGTCTAGCATCAAATAAGTAGGAAAATGCAAAATACGTAATGATAATAAATAATGATTCAATAGAACATATATTTCATGGTAAGTAAGGTTTAATATTAATGAATATTTTATGCATCATATAGATCATGCGATGAGATTTAAGTTCGGGCTATACTTATTGCTTTGAGGTATTTTGTCAGTCGTGTATCGTGTACAGATATTCTATCCTTTCTTAGTAAGAGTTATTCTCATGACTTCTCGATCCTCGACTTTGATTCCTTTTCCGCTGATATGCTTCGCTCGATATGATCCGCTGATATGATCTCTTTATATGAGTGCCTTTGCTATGATTCCTCCGATATGATTCCATCCATTATGATATTTGATCGTCATCCGCTTGCTATGACATTTGTTATGATGTCTCGTTGCTATCCGTTTGCTTTGATATAATCGCTCGCTTGATATGTTCGTTAGATATGATACAGTATGATATGATATGAGTTGATGTGCTCGATATGATTCGCCTGCGCTGGGCTGTTCGAGCTAACTAGCCATGGAGGTACCATGGCCATGTCATTGATGAACCAATGGCATGACACTATCTCGGGCGCGTGATTAGTCCTCATGCCTTTGATATGGTAATGATATGTGCACTGGCCATTATGAATAACGTATGTACACCTCAGATCATATGTATATTTGATTTGTTTTCAGGAGTGCATGGATGCATCCTAAGTACTCGCCTCGCTATGGATGTGGATGCGTGCAGCAATACACCCTCAGCTTGGTACATTTGGGCTAACTACCCATGTACACTTTGATATGATTCGACGGATGGATATGATATTGGTTATGATATATGATTTGTAGATTCGCTATCGAGTATCTCCTTTAGTATTAGGTGCTCGTGGCAACATTCCCGATTTTGGTTATTATATGACTATATGATATTCGATTCATTCGTTATGCATATTCAAATATTCATTGACCACTTATTCACTCAAGATTCTTATGTGATTCGCTCGATCATCTGACCATGCTCACCATTTGGTTATTATACCTCCACTCGGTTCATTTGATTTACTATGCTTTCACCGATTTTGTTGGTCGCTGTTTATACTCTTAGATTACCACTCACCGCTATCGAGCTATTATATGATTATTGATTCAAGTGTTTAATATGCTATTATATGATTAATTGGTCCATCCGCTTACCATGTTGGTATATGATTACATGATTTCTCCGCTTTTATGTTAGTATGTGGTTACCCGATTCATCCGCCATCATGCTAATATTCGATTATCCGCTGTATCATGCCATTATGACTATTTGATTCGTTCGGCTCCATGCTAGTATGTAATCATTTGAATTATCCATTTATCATGTTATACTTCATTTAGTGATTTTGCTGGCTATGATTATCATTTAGTAATCCTACCTCTATTTGCGACTACCATGTTTGTACCCTTGCTGGTATTTTATGATGCTTATGTTATCGGGTTCGGCATTGTAATTGATGTTTACTTGACTTGTTGATTGCCATGCTTACATTCTATTTAGTTGATTTTACCGCTTATAGAATCTAACTTAGCTTATATATATATCCGATTATCTCGATTTTGTTGGAAAATTTAGTGCACTTCTGGATGGTTCACACCTTGTAATGGGTTAGAGGTACGGAGTGTACACCCATAAGGTCCATGAACACCTCGACTCTAATAGTGGTATGTATTGGTAGTGCTTGGTGAAAGTATCACTGTGGTTAACACCGATTATCAAGAGTCCATCGAAGCAAAGATTTCAACAGATCGGTTTCCAACCGGCCAATCTCATCGAAGTTGTGCTTACATCAAGCAAAGGGCGTTTCATCAAGCAAAGTAACCACCGAAAAGCACTATGAAAGTAATCGATATAAGTATCGATAAATGATGACATAATCGCATCATTATGACCACGCTAATTGGTCATGTAACCACTAACGGTTATAATGGGATGATTACGAGGCTATTAATGGGCCGATTAATACCATAATTCCATTGAACTGGTCAAAGAGTAACCTCCTATAAATAGGAGATCCGAATACGCATGAAGAACACACAAAAACACATAACACTTATAAGCGCAAGGGTTAAAGAATTGTGCCTAATTTCTTAATCAGATTTGGTCTTATCCCAAGTAGATATTCGTGATACCCGCATTGTGGCTCTAATAGTTTACTTTGGAAAGCGATTACACGATTCCAAGTGATATCCTGTAAACCATCAAGTGGTATCTCACATCACGACCTTAGTTTTGTTTCTATCGCTAAGCTTGAGCATTTCTCACCAAGTTGATTATCTCACCGCTTGGGACTAATATCAACCAACAATCAAAGTAAACTATTTAGTGATAATCAATGGCAACCGCCGAATGAACATATGGCTTCAAACTTTGCTGTCGACAAGTTTGAAGGGTGGACTTTAGGAGTGGCGCGAAGAAGATGCACTTCTTTACCGCTAAGCACGATGGTGGTGGCGCCGACTACCCAATTCTCGGCGATGGTGATGATGCTACCGTGGATCGATCGAGAGGAGGAGCAAGTGGGAGAATGATGACTACATATGCGCAGGTCTTATTCTCAATGGTATGTCCGATTCTCTGCTTGATATTTATCGAACTTTGAATCTTCCAAAGAACTGTGGATTCCTTGGATGCCAAATATATGGTGGTCGGGATGCATCAAGTAAGAAGTTCCTTGTTAGTAATTTCACAAATTACAAAATGACCGATTCAAGACCGCATGGAACAATACAATGAACTTCTTGGAATACTTGGAAGGTTTACACAACACCAAATGAACATGGATGAGGCTATCAAAGTCTCTTGTGTTATTGATGAAACTCCCTCCTTCATGGAAAGATTTCAAGCATACCTTGAAACATATGTAAGGAGAGTTAACTCTTGTTGAGTTGGCATCATCTCGCATATCGAGGAATCTCTCAAGGTGCGTGATAATGACAAGCCAAAGAGTAGCAATGCCGCCGACCATCTGTTGTCAATATGGTGAGCATAACAACTCCACCGTGTAACAATGACAACAAAGGCAAACGAAATTTCATGATAACACAAGCGGCGCATCCTACAAGAAGGCAACACCTACTTGTTGAAATGTGGCAAGACCGGTCACATTAAAAGTGGGACCGCAGGGTGTTAAAGTTGGTGGTAAAGCCAATGGATCGTGCACTAATGGTTCGTGGCGGGTGGTTCACCAACTCATCGAAAGGTCGAATATGTTTAATAAGTCTTTTCGATTTATTATGTTACATATGTATCTCAATCTTTTTATGCAGATGATGATGTTATGCGCGGGTCGACTGGTGCAACAGTCATGTGTGTAAAGATAAGTCGGTTCAAGACTTATGAGTCACCGAATGATGGTTCTATTCTTCACATGGGAAATGAACAAAATTTTGGTGCATGGTCGTGGGTTGTGTAGATCTTAGGTTTAGTCCTCGGGAAAGATTGTAACTTTGTTTAATGTTATTCATGTTCTCGATATCGTGAAGAACTTGGTTTCGAGTAGTGTTTTGAATAATCATGGATATAAAATGTTATTGAATCTGGATAAATTTGTTCTTTCTAAATGTGGTGTTTTTATTGGTTTGGTTATTTATGTAATCAAATGTTCAGCTTAATATTACCAACGACAAGTTATTTCACCTTTTACACTCACATATGATCGAGTGATTCTAACCTTCGCATGCTGTACTTGGTCATGTTCACTATAAAAGAATGCAAGATATGTCTAGGATGGTTTAATCCTCGCTGACATGGACACCGAAAAGTGTAAAACTTGCATGTTGACCAAGATAATCAAGAAACCCTTTCGTGGTGTTAGTCGTGAGACTAAGATCTTGAGCTTATTCACAAATGATCAGGATTTGTGATGCCACCCTTCTTTGGGGAATAAGAAGTACTTTGTGACATTTATTGATGATGCTTCTAGATTTTGTTATGTCTATTTATTGCATACCAAGGATGAAGCATTAGATAAATTCAAAGTGTTTAAAACCAAGTTGAATTACAACTCGGTCTTTGATCAAAAGATTAAGGATCGACAGGGAGCGTAGTATACGGATACTCAAGACTTTCAACTGTTGGAATAATCCATGAAACGATCGCCTTTTATACTCCTCAAAGAAATGGTATTTCAAAGGAAAACAGTAGGCCGGGAGGAGATTAATTCCATGTTGTCCTATTCAGATCGAAGTCAAGTGGTTCTGGGTGAAGCTATGTTAACACCGCTATTTATTAAACAGGTTCCAAACAAAAGGAACAAGGTTACCCCTTATGAACTCGACTAAAAGGAAACCCAACCCAACTATCTCAAGGTTCGGGGGTTGTAGGGTCATGTAAGACTCCTCGATCCAAAGCAAAGACTTTCAGCGAAAGAGGCATCGACCGCATCTTTGTTGGATATGCCGAGCATTCCAAGGCTTTTAGGTTCTATGTTATCAACCTAATGAACATGTTTCGCTTAACTCAATAATTGAATCGCGGATGCACTTTGATGAGAATAGATTCTCATCGGGCCCTCAGACCAAGTATGAGGATTCCTAATGGAACTCATGACACCGTGTATCGTAGGTCCTCGATGATGCACCATCGGTCCTCGATGAGGTTGTGGTTCAAAGAACCGGAACTCGCTACGTGAAAAGCAAAAGGGTCGACTCCAAAGTCATTTGGACTCGAGTTTCAACTATACTTAGTTGAAGGTACTAGGGATGAGGTCTCGCATCAATACTCTTATTGCTTCATTGTTGAGGATGACCCCAAAATAGCGTTTTTAGCATTAAATGTTTGATTGTAGAGGTGAGGGGTTAGTATGTGGTGGTGAGTGGAAATGAGTGGAGGTCGCAGTGTCAGTGAGGTTGAAATGTGGTGAGGTTGAGATGAATGACACATGCATTCTGCTTTTAAATATTTGATTCTTGTGTATTTGGGCTAATGGGTTAAAGATTGATCGTTAATACATAAAGGGTCCTTTGGTTTAAGCACAAGGACCATTCATGTAAAAACGTAAACTTTGAGGACCAATCATGTAACATTTCTAAACTTATCACAAGGACCAAACCCCATATAAGAATAGTACAAGGACAATAGTGCATAAATTCCATTTTTACAAGTCCAAGGACTAAAATTGTAAATTTTGGATTTTGAGGGACTAAAAGTGTAATTTCCCAAAGTTTGTCAAGGACCATTTTGTCATTAATGAATAGTACAAGGTTTATTTTTGATCAATTTCACTTTTAAAACCTTAAGGACTATTTTTGACACTTTGCAAAGTTGAGGGACCAAAGTTGTCATTTTGTGATTTTAAACTTTAAAGGGTTTGTTTTGACAACTTTTGAATCCCAAGGACCTTTAATGACATTTACAAGTTTTTGAATCACCAGACTAATTTTGACAACTTTTATAACTTGGGGACTAAACCAATTATGCAAACTTGATACGTTTTTCATCGATTTTGATGTTTTGCATTTAAAACATATAAAACATCTTTGTGATATTTTTATCATTTTGAAGCATTTCGAGTGTTTTGATGTTTTGGCATTCTAATAGTATAAAATGATAGTATGACACTCATCAACTTACTAAGATATTGCTAGTCCCTAGCAATGATTTGAGAAAATTTAATGGATTTTATCTCTTTACCAAAAGCCATTACTCGAGTAGCCAAATGTTTCAGTTCAAGTAAGAACCATGGTACCGATAACCATGTGATTTTGAGCAAACCACCGCCTTTTCAACGGATTTGATTTGTCTTTACCAGAAGTCAACCTTCGGACTAGCCAACTCTTAGATAAATTATCAATATTATCTTTGGTGAGTGATTACCAATTATGGATTTTCAATCGCCTTTACCACAAGCCATAATCTTGGGCTAGCCAACTCTTCACTAGTTTAAAGATATGGTGAGTTGACACCATACAATTTTAGGCAAAGCCATAAACGGATTGAGATATTTACCAAGAGTCGTCATTCTGGATTAGCCAATCCTTATGTGGGTTAGACATGGTGGATGATTACCATTTGTTGTGTTTAGTACATAGTACTTCCACTAAATAAAAATTTTAAAATTTGGCCATTTTGGGGAAAAAGGGACTAAAGGGTACATTTATGATCAAATTCTGCAATTTCCACTTAGAAATGAATATTGTCCTCAATATTCAAAGTACCGGCTGTTATGCCAAAACTTAGAACGTAAAGATAACATTTACTAACTAGTGGAAACACAAGTTATTCTCTTTTAATATTTACAATTTTCATTCATTTTCAAAATCTATATACAACATGTGGGGCATCTCCATTAATTAGTGGAACATACATGGTGAAAACCCATGTTTAGCTCTGCTTTTGATTTTCGTCGCAGCTTGACTCGAATCAATTAATTTGTTCATGAAGCAAGGGAAGAGATAATCTCCATCGGACTTTCATTGAAGATGTTTGAATAAACATTGAAGTACGTGAAAGTTCCACAATCATGAGATATATGCAGAACCGCTCAAAATGATTAATGAAAATGCCGATCAAAGATAATGTCTTCATTCCCGAAAGAGTGAAGAAATGAAGCCACGGATAAGTGAAAAGAGAAAGAAAGTCATGATAAAGATCATGATTAACTCATCATCACTCATGTGGAGAATTCATGGTTTCATGAATTTTATCTTTGCTCAATTGGTCTAGACATCCCGGTGTGTCTAGATCAGTAGAGTTATCATACTCGTGAGATATGAGTGAGTTCACGGAGAGAACCTCAAAGGAAAATGATTCATATTCGATTGATTTGACTGAGTTCACCTGTGAACTCATCAAAAGTGAATGATTCATAATTGGGAAGAGAATTATGAGAATGAGAAGGGTAATACCACTAATCTCTCTCCCATATGATCAAATGGAACGCTTGCAATTCGAATAGAATCATTGAAGAAAAGTTTACTATCCTCAAAGGGGATAGAATATGAAGTAGTTTTCATTAAAAGTCTCATTCTAGAAATGAGAAGATTAACATTCATCTGAAGACGAGCTTCGCCTTGATTATTTCTTCTTCATCTTCTCCTAAGCTGACAAGCCTCAAGGCAACCCCTCATAACTTATGTCTCACAAGATAAAGAATAGTCCTCATCGTAATCGAGAACATCTCAATATGATCATTTTGGAAGACAAGAGGAGGAGGATATCACACATATGGTCAAAGTTCCCATGACTCTCTGGGATTTGGACAAGGTCCTCAACACTAGACTTTATGAATTCGTCCGATTCCTTCGTGAAACAAAGAAGCTCATCCCCATGTTTAGAGAGTGAGTGTGAACCTCGTGTGATAGCGCTATTTGAGAATGAATCAATCATGGCCTAAATTTGATTCGTACAAACAAGTCAAGTCAAATAGACTTAAACCCGCCAAGCATGTATGCAATTTAGATCGTGAGGAATATAGTGCATTCTCGGTCGTAAGTCCCACGGAGGATGAATTGTGTATTAAACAACTTCGATGATAGAATGATCACTAAGGATAGTGATCTGAAGTTTTCGATGGAGAATTACCTAAAGAAAAGATTTACAAATAAAAGCGACTTAAATGCAAATTAAAAGATTAAAAAGATAAAATCTATTTAAACGCTATCACTATTTTTGGATCGATGAACGCTTATGATTTTATAAAATAAAATGACTTAAATAAACTATATTAACTAAAACGTAAACTCAAAATATTTAAAACGTTATTTAAAATGGAAACTAGCTATTTATTTAAAATACACTGAGCGCAAGCAAAACGTAAATTTTATGAAATAAAAGGCCTAAGAGTATAAAACTAATTTTCTTACATAATATATGATAAAAGAAAATTTTAGAAAAAGATTTATATTTTTAGACTTTTATATTTTTATTATGATTTAATTACTATAAAACACTAATTAAATGTTTAAAAATACTAAACTAAGTAGAAAAATCAAACTTTTATATAAAATACTTTATACATATACAAAGACAAGAAAAATAAGAAACATGAAAAAGCTATTACAAATAAGCTACAAATAAGCAATTAGCTAATGAGGTTAAGCTAAAGAGACAAGATGGTTATATATTTGTTGTGTAAACTTGACAAGAAAGACCAAGGCGCTTTTGGTGCAGTACACTCACAAACACTTTCACAAAGGGGAGGTCTCGGGGTTCGAGCGCCACCCCTTTTGCCAAAACATTTTATTTTTCAAATTTTCTTATTGCAACTTATTAGCACATCAAGATAAACAACTTTTATAACTATGACTTATTATAAAAACCACAAATAAGCTCATTAGAGCTTACTTTTACCAACAAAGAAGAAACAAAGAAATAATCTAAAAGCTTAAACCAAAAGCTAATAAGCTACTCAATAAGCAAAATGGACTTGAAATAAGCAAAAGAACTTATAAAAACTAAAATGAAACCGAGAAAGCATGAAGATCTAGAAATAAGCACAAAATAAGCCAATATAAGCATAAGCTATGCTACACAAGATACTACTTGGTTTCTAGGCAACTTCCAACTTAATTTTTAGCACCTAAATAAGCTAGAAAATAAAAATAAGGACTTGGACTAACAAGTTACCAAATGAACTTCCTAAAAACTAATTGACAAAGTTTGACTTATACCAACAAGCATGGAAGCTTGAAGAAACCGAAAACCACCATTGGTTTATACTATATGAAATGGATGTAACTAAAAAGCTATAGAGGCTAGGTAAATAAGCTCAAATGGAAAATAAGCTCTTGTTACCTTGATTCGCTAGGTTAGCTTCTCAATGCTGAATTACATAAGTTAATGACCACACAAGCTACAAGCTTTTGAAAATCGTAAATTCACCGAGTTAAAACTCGTTGAATGCCGATTTTTGACAAAATGAAAACCACATGTTTCTATCTAAATAAGCTTCCAAATGGGAAAATGAACTTGTACCTCAAGAAGGCTAGGTTAGCTTCCCAAGAGTCAAGTTTGAAGCCAAGGCCAGCTAATAAGCTAATTATGGGCTTATGATAGTATAAACTGCAGCCAAAAGTACATTTAAACAATTAGAAATAAGCTAAAATAAAAGTCATAAATAAGCTAGTGAGAAAATATAAAAACACTATGTTAAAGCTAAGCAACTAAAGTTTAATATCTAAAAGCTCTAGTCTTGAAAACTAATATTAAACCCTATAGATTAATCTATTTTATCCAAAAACGCTAAGACCAAATTTTGACTTTTTATAAGAACTAATTAGTTTGACTAAACCAATTTTAACTAGATTCTACTTATCGATTTTGTAGTATTAAGCTAAAATGAGATTATATTAAGCTAGGTTACCAAGTATTAAGCTAATGTGATGAATATAACAAGCTAAATTCAAAAGTTGATCAAACTAGAGATTAACAGTTTTTGACTTTTAATAAAACAAGGCCTGTTTTCTTGCTTGAACCGAGTTATTATCACCAAATTGAACATAGAACAACCAAAAGTATCAACAACCCTGTTACATTGTTGAAATGCAGCACTAAACACCACTAAGGCGCTTTTGGTACTTTTCAAAGCAATATTGATTTGAACCATGCTAAGGATTGCATACTCCCTATTATCACTTAATAATACTACTAGAACATAAAACATGAGAATTAAAGCATAATACCTACATACACAAAGTGAAATGCTTAAAAGGAACAAAAGCTTACAACATGGAACCAAGTATAAAGCGAGAACCAAGATCGAAACCACACCTATAGCTTTCCACAAAGCACTATAACCAAGGCAATCCAGAATAGCACTTGTCTCAAGCTTCTTCACAGAACTTGTGATTTTTGATTTTATATCTATTTTTTAGTATTTTGTGATTTTATGCTAAACTTGAATTAAACTCGGTTTTAATGATCCAAAAGCATTAAAACTCATAAGTGAACCGTATTGAAATGAAATGAATACTAACAACATTTAACACTTATTAGTGAAATTGTCAATTTCACTAAATAAATGTTAAATATAAAACTGTGAAAAGTACTTTGTAATTTAAAGTAATAAAAGTCACAATACACTAAGGAAACCGAATACAACAATATTTTGAGGGAAATTATAACCGAAACTAAAGCTATACTACCTACGAATTAAAACTAGACTAAAACTAACTAACTCCTCTCATTCCCGCTTCTCTTGCTTTATAATCATATTTTGAGCTCACGACATCCTTGAGACTTTCCCAAAGATATTTGAACCATTGAATCATTAGATTTAATCATGTACGCAAGACTGGGCACTTTTAAGGAAAGGTCAAAATAGGTTTTTAGCATTAAATGGGTTTGGATTGGTGTAGAGGTGGGGGGTTAGTATACGTGGTGAGGTGGAAATGGTGGAGGTGCAGTGTCATGGTGAGGTTGCAGAGTGGTAGAAGTCGATGAAATGTATAACGCGCTGCATTCTGCTTTTTAAATATTTGATTGGGCTTGTGTATTTGGGCTAGGGTTAAAGATTGATGTTAATAACATAAAGGTCCTTTTTAAGCGTACAGGACCATTCATGTAAAAAAGTAAACTTTGAGGACCAATCATGTAACATTTCTAAACTTATCACAAGGGACCAAACCTCGCCATATAAGAATAGTACAAGGACAATAGTGCATAAAATTCCATTTTTACAAGTCCAAGGACTAAAATTGTATTTTGGATTTTGAGGACTAAAAGTGTAATTTCCCAAAAGTTTGTCATAAGGACCATTTTGTCATTAATGAATAGTACAAGGTTTATTTTTGATCAATTTCACTTTTTAAAACCTAAGGACTATTTTTACACTTTTGCAAAGTGAGGGACCAAAGTTGTCATTTGTGATTTTAAACTTTAAAGGGTTTGTTTGACAACTTTGAATCCCAGGACCTTTAATGACATTTTACAAGTTTTGAATCACCGTGGACTAATTTTGACAACTTTATAACTCGGGGGACTAAACCGCCAATTATGCAAACTTGATACGCTTTTCATCGATTTTGATGTTTTGCATTTAAAACATATAAAACATCGCTTTTGTGATATTTTTATCATTTTGAAGCATTTAGTGTTTTCGATGTTTTGGCATTCTAATAGTATAAAATGATGTATTTAGACACTCATCAATAGCTCCTAGAAGAGATGATGTTTATGTCTTAGACATGTCAACACCTCTCAATGGAACTTGTCTTTGCCAAAGCCACTGAAACTATCAACCTGGCCGTGGCACAAGAGCTCTCACACTTAAATTTCAAAAACATCAACTTGGCAAAACAAAACAAGGTCCTCGCTTACCATCACTGTTTTTTGCAAAGATAAACCATGCTCACTCAGAGAAAGCAAACACCAAAGAGCATCTTTCAAAACAAAACAAAATTTCTCAATCAAAAGCTACCTTCACCTCCGTGATATGGATCTCTTTGACCAATCACCCTAGATCAATCCAGATGAAATATACCCTGTCATCATTAGTTTTCAAGATACTGGGTATACTTACATTCCAAAAGAATCAGCAAATGACACTATAATGTCATTCATCGTGAATATTGAAACCGAATGACATTATCATAACAAATCAACCGACAATGGCATTGATTTTAAATGATGAGCTTAAGATTTTTGTGATGAAAAGGGAATCTCCAAAAATTTCATCTCCTTACACCCTCGAACAAAATGGGGTAGGTGAAGGAAAACAACTCTCATCAAGTCATAGAACCATGTTAAATGGCTTAGCTCTATCAAAAATTTATGGATCAAGCCGTAACAACTGTACTCAAAACAGTCAATCATTGTCAAAATATAACAAAACCCCATCCGATATATTCAAAGGTACTGATATCACTTTTACGCGTTTGATGTCATGTTCATTCATAACCACAAGGATCATCTAGGCAAGTTTGATTCAAAGTCGATGATGGATACATTCTAGGTTACCACCGATCTCCAAAGCCTTCGTGGTATTTAACACAAGGAGACAACAAGTTGAAACCTTCATGTCACCTTTGATGAAAGTTCTGAAGCATCAGTTCATCAACACTCGAAGGAGGAAAGAATTGATAACTCATCAAGATATCCTCCTCGATGAGTATGACACTAAAATCAATTCCTCATACCAAGTCGATGCCGACACTTCACTATGTCTTACCTCACAACCTTACCCAACCAACTATCGGTGAAATCATTGATAATCAATCACCCTTGCTAGGATAGGTTACACTTAACCAAATGTTCGGGAACCGTGATCCATGAACCCCAACCGAACAAGATATCTCTGCACGTTTGATGATGATTATGTGGCTCTCGACCGATCTCACTTCGAGTTTCAAAGTGACCTCTTCAAGCTCATATCCTAGACCACAAAGTAAGTGGACAAAACCTGTACATTGAAGCTTGTCATCATTGGTGAACCCACCAGGGCATGCTTACAAGAAGCATGGTCATGGTTAACCGCAGCTTCACCAATGAATGTCTATCTCGATTTTCTATCGGAGAACCCAAGAGTGTCAACGAGGCTCAAACATCCTAGCCGGGTTTAGGTTATGCAAGAAGAATTAAATTGTTGATAAAACAAGGTCATGACCTTGATCAAATGTCCTCGATGTTGTTGTCATAGGAATGAAGTGGGTTTCGTAAACAAAAGTGAAGAAAACAACACCATCATTAAAAACAAAGCCGCACTTGTAGCCAAGGTTACATTCAACAAGAAGGCATTGACTATGATGAGACATTTGTTCTGTTGCAGAATGGAAGCCATCAGATCTTCCTTACATATGCAACATATATGAACTTGTGGTCTACCAAATGGATGTCAAAAGTGCATTCTTAAATGGTGATCTCAAGGAAGATAAAGAACCTCGGCTTTAAGAGTAGTGAATTCCGACTATGTCTCCAAGCTTGACAAAGCCCTTATGGACTAAAACAAACCCTAGGGCATGGTATGAAACTCTCTCCTAACTTCCCGATTCAAAACAAGTTTGTCAAAGTAAAGATAGACAACACATTGTTTGTCTATAAAACAAAACAAGATGTGATACTAGTCCAAGTATATGTTGATGACATCATTTTTGGCTCAACAAACTACACTATTTGCAAGCAGTTTGAAAACTGATGACAAAGAAGATTGAAATGAGCATGATGGGTGAACTCACATACTTCCTTGACTACAAATCAAAACCGATAAAGGAATATCCATCGTCAAGAAGTATACCGTAAACTTGAAGAAATATGATATCACGGCGTGCCTCAAGAAGACACCAATGGACCTTCCTAACAATCTTGGACTCGATTCACCGGCAATCAAGAAACCAAACTCATTTCAGGGATTGTTGGCTCACGATTTATCTAATTACTTTTAGACCACATACAATTTTATCTGCTAATAGCAAGATATCACCAATCCAGAGAATCCCATCTCACCTGTAGCAAAAGAATACTCGACACTGAAGGGAACTCCAAACCTTGGACTTTACTATCCAAAGTGCTCTGTGGTTTGATCTCAAAGGATATTCAGACTCGATTATGGCTACAACATGGATGTAAAAGTACCTCGTGGTCCCCAATTCTTGAGGAAAACCGGTTTGTTGGAGTACTAAAAGCAACAATCGGCATGTCTTCAATTTCGGTTTAGTATGCTATCACGAGGATGTCGTGCCGATGTATTATGGATTAAAAGTCAACTCAAGGACTATGACATCCACTAAAATGGTACCTTCAGTGACAACACTAGTGCCATTGACATCGTGTATCACTTCATCGTGGACCACATAATGAAAGGAGACATAGAGCCTTTCATTCATCAATATCAACTTGTCGATATCTTCACCAAACCTGGATGAACCTACCTTGAGACCGAAACGAATTGGGAATGCGACATTGAAAGTCACTATCCGAAAACCAATCTCCAATTTTTCTCTCGAAATGGTTCCTCCTCCCCGAATGAAACCCATAAGCAATCCTCTCACTAAATGAGTAAGACTCATTCAGGACCCCGACTCTAGATATTGAGCATTGAATGAGTAACTAAATGCATCAAGGATTAGTTACTAAATGTCCTAGGTTGGAAATCACACCAATTAAATATAGGAATATATGTCTTTGTATTCACCGCTGTGGGTCCCCATACTCACCTCATCCCACTTGGCATAAAATGCTCACATAAAATATCCCTGGATATTTTATTACTAAAGTGCACTTTTACTATACACCGTAACTGCTTCCTTGAAAACGGATTTTATCGCGGTAATGGAGTGGTGGCATTAAATGGAGATTCAAAACGCTCAAAAACCGGGTTTACAAATTCCCATTTATGCACATTTACCCTCTCACCACTCTATAAATAATCTTCTAAACCATACAAACACACATAAATTATTTTCTATAACAAAACTCATAAAATCCTTCTCAAACCCAAAAAAATTTGTGTGTTCTTCAAAGAATCATCAACCTTTTCGAAAACCTTCTCTCGCAAACATTTGCAAAAGTTTTCATCACAAACTTGAGAGATTTAATTTGATTGTTCTAGTTTAAATACACTTTCAAAACCAAAAAAAATCTTTAAATGGAAATGGCTAGAACACAATCTCTTCGCTACATCACGCTATGGGGGACCTCGGTAATGTTGAATTTAAAACCAATAATGTCTTAGGCAATTTTGAATACCCACAAATGTCCGTTATAAGGACATTATGAATTTTTTGTTTGATCGCCCAACGAAACGGCCTTGTTAAATGTCCTCAATTTTGTACCAAAACTCCTCGGGAGTTTTGGGCGCCAACGCCTATGACCCGTCACCTTCTACTAATGAGACCGACCCACGACCACTTAGGGAGTATCTCATTAAGTTCGCTTTTCAATTGGGGAAATACCATTAACCCGGATTATAAAACTTTTGCACTTCAACAGGTTAGACTATAATAATGGTAGTCTATGTTTCCCATCCCGAACCTCCACAAGGATGGGTTAAAACAAATCTTTGGATCCAAAATTTTGGACAAGACCCGTCACCAAAAAACTCATTCCCCACGACTTGGAAGATCTTGTTCACATTTGTGATTCTGTTCTCGGTGGAACCATTCATCCACCGAACAAGTTAATTCTATTTAATGATGATGGTATCTTGTTTGATGAATCACAATTGTCGACATGGGAGAGATCATTTACGTGATCTCGAAAGCTACTAAGCAAAACTAGACGAAATACGCTTGTATCCTAGGTTTGTCTTATGTGTTTTGCAAGTATTTATGGGTTGTAATTATCCTCGTGAGTACAAATATACCGCTTTACCTAGTACCTCGAGTTAATCTAATTTTAAAAGACCCATCCCAAGTCATCGATATTGTATTGACGGCCCATATGGTTGCTGAACAACCGTGAGGATTCAAAGGTTCCTAACCCCGCTCCTAAAAGTAGGGAAAGTCTGATCTGACTAAGACCAAACCCAAGTCTCAGTCCACGAGGCTTTGAACACCAAAGGCACAAAACCCTGCATCAAAAGACACCCATTGGAGACCAGCAACATCCACCACAGTGACAATGAAGGACACCGATAAATCACAATCGGTTCCTTGGTCCCAACTACTACTCCCAAGATCCGTAGGGAAACATACAACCCGTGGGAGCACCTTCCACAATGCCCAAGGATGACATTAGCAAATCACAACCTTGTCTGAGGGCAAACCGATTGATCCCAGACCTGGGGAAACAAACAACCAATCGATAGGGATATCATCGCTTCGACTCGCCAAAGGCACTGGAAACACCCACCAAGTCTCGTGGGTCACAGGGGGACAAAGACTGGAGGAAAGAAACAACCCAACATACTAACCCATCACCAATCTCGACTGAGAAGACTGAAACACCCATCGTTGTCGAGGTCAGGGGACAAAGACTTGAGGATTAATACCAACATACGGAACCCATTACCCCACCTTGTTAACTATGGTCGATGTTGCTGAGATACTATTTTCTTATGAAAAGAGTTGAAAGTGAAGATGAAATTTTATCGTTAGGGAAGAAGTGGCGATGTTCAACCCGAACAAGAGCATCACCGATCCACAAGAGCCTAAAGAGTCACCTTTCCAATCAAGATAATGACTCATTCTCTTCATCCAACAATGAATTCAAGTTTGATAATATTCTTCCAATCAACGAAAGGCAACTAGTTATGTGGATCACCAAATCTTCAAGAAAGATATATTCGGGGTCATCACACACCGGATCAACATACCAAGCTCCTCGCAGCTATGATCTAAATCCGATGTGCTCACTTTCAATGCTAACAATCGATGAGGAACCTTTTAGTGTGGCGTCGACTTACATCATTGTACATTATGGCACTTTCTTTCAAAACCATCGTTTGGACTTGTAATATATTTATATTTCCATAAACTTTGTAAACTTTTGGGACCTATGTTGTAACTCGATTATTTTATTAAAACAAGCGATGTATTTTCCAAAGCGACACTTTAGGTCGGTTCAATATAATGTGATTGTGATGCTATGACGATCGATCCCGAATTCCATTCACCGCAAAAGCAATGTAAATTGGGGGTGTGGCGGTTACAATATCATTGCTAGTTGAATGCTAAGAATCCAAGAGTCTTTAATGTAGGAGCCCCAGTAGCAAAAGAGACTCATAGGTGAAGGTCATGTCACGACTCTCACGACAAAGACCGTCTCTCGACCCATTAGTGTGCGGTGGCATGATTACCAATGTGTTGACTATTCCACGCCCGGTGATTGGATTGAACGGGTTAATCACGAGTAAGCTTCAAATTTCGATTGGAAGAATACTAGACACGAGAGTCAAGCTCTTAAGAGAATGCTTGGACTCCACGATGTGCCCGATAGTATTGAACACATTTACAGTGCAGGCGAATCAAATGCACCACTTCCACCACGAAATCTCTTTGGTCTGCATGACTCGAGCTTACTCTAATGCAATTCAATCCTCATTCATCAAAGGAAAGACACGGACTTGGTAGAACAATCACGAAAGACCAACAAAACCAATCCAACAAGAATCTACTCCCACCGAGACTTCCACATCTTACGTCCCCAGAATCGACCAAATTGACAATCGGCCGAACTAGTGAGAAGGCGGCGATAAGATGGAATCCATCAAAAATCTCTGATTCAATCAAGGAAACTAAGTCAACCTCCTCAGTTCATCAAAGTCTAAAGCCGCACCAAACCCAGCGAGTGTGATCTATGCCACTATACCGGTCATACCGCGACAAGCTGTTATAGAATCCTTTTGTATGATGCGCAAAAGGATGATCACGAACTTTGATCACTTACAATATGTAAGTTCTCTCGATAAAGCAAACTATACCAAAGTTGGTCATCGGTATGCTTCAACCTCCAAATCTGCTCAAAGTCTAGAGCAAAACCTTTTCCCCTTGCCCATTTGTGGCTTTAATGATCATCATCTTGATGGTATCTCATGAACACATCTTTGTGAGATTGCGAAATCCGACTCATGAGACATCTCGGCATGATGTCATCAAGAAAGGAGAAGTTCAAGCAACCCGAGAATCATCTGAGTCATCTCGGTCTCCAAATACAAAACACTGTGGTAGCACAATGCACTCAACCACCGACCATGAGTCAATTGCCAAATTCAAGCAGACCTTTAAGCCCAGCCCACTAGTATGTAGGTCGGCAAGAAACTAATCCGGTTAACTATTTGTGCGAGAGACACCCGAGAGCCTATTGGCATCTAGATGGTGGATGCTCGAAGCATGTTGGTGTTAAAAGTATCTGCACAAATATGTAAGGAACCGGGACCCAAAGTAGTATTTGGTGACAACTCATCATGTCCTCGAAGGTTATGGTTCGAGTTCTTTACAATGGAATAGTTTTCTAGAATAGCTTATGTCGATGGTCTCAAATACAATCTCATCGGTGTCGGTCAACTATGTGATGCTAAGTACATTGTGCAATTCGATGACAAACAAGGCACCATTTTTAGTGCCAACAAAGTTATGTTGATAGGCGATCGCGTCAAGCAATCAGTCTAAAGCACTTAAAGCGCTCGAAACACGGATGCAATTTAGATCGGAGGAATATAGTGCATTCACGGGTCGTTAAGTCCCACGGAGGATGAATTGGTGTATTAAACAACTTGAGATGATAGAATGATCACTAAGGATAGTGATCGGTAAGGTTTTCGATGGAGAATTACCTAAAGAAAAGATTTACAAATAAGCGACTTAAATGCAAATTAAAAGATTAAAAGATAAAATCTATTAAATAAACGCTATCACTATTTTTCTGGATCGATGAGCGTTTATGATTTTATAAAATAAAATGACTTAAATAAACTATATTAACTAAGCGTAAACTCAAAATATTTAAAAACGTTATTTAAAATGGAAAGCGTTATTTACGAAAATGGCGTGGGCGCAAACAAAACGTAAATTTTATGAAATAAAAGGCCTAAGAGTATAAAACTAATTTTCTTACATAATATATGATAAAAGAAAATTTTAGAAAAAGATTTATATTTTTAGACTTTATATTTTTATTATGATTTAATTACTATAAAACACTAATTAAATGTTTAAAATACTAAAACTAAGTAGAAAAATCGAAACTTTTATATAAAATACTTTATACATATACAAAGACAAGAAAAATAAGAAACATGAAAAAGCTATTACAAATAAGCTACAAATAAGCAATTAGCTACGTATAAGCTAAAGAGACAAGATGGTTATATATTTGTTTGTGTAAACCTTGACAAGAAAAGACCAGGCGCTTTTAGTGCAGTACACTCACAAACACTTTCACAAAGGGGAGGTCTCGGGTTCGAGCACGCCTACCCCTTTTGCCAAAACATTTTATTTTTCAAATTTTCTTATTGCAACTTATTAAGCACATCAAGATAAACAACTTTTATAACTATGACTTATTATAAAAACCACAAATAAGCTACATTAGAGCTTACTTTTACCAACAGATAGCAAGAAACAAAGAAATAATCTAAAGCTTAAACCAAAAGCTAATAAGCTACTCAATAAGCAAAATGGACTTGAAATAAGCAAAAGAACTTATAAAAACTAAAATGGCGAGAAAGCATGAAGATCTAGAAATAAGCACAAAATAAGCCAATATAAGCATAAACATGTCTTTGTTACAGATATACTACTTGGGTTTCTAGGCAACTTCAACTTAATTTTTAGCACCTAAATAAGCTAGAAAATAAAAATAAGGACTTGGACTAACAAGTTTACCGGTGAACTTCCTAAAAACTAATTGACAAAGTTTGACTTATACTAACAAGCTTGTGAGAAGCTTAAGAAGAAGCGAAAAACCACCGATTGGTTTATACTATATGAAATGAATGAACTAAAAGCTATAGCGAGCTAGGTAAATAAGCTCAAAATGGAAAATAAGCTCTTGTTACCTTGATTCGACTAGGTTAGCTTCTCAATAAGGTGAATTACATAAGTTAATGACCATTAATAAGCTCTTTACAAGCTTTTGAAAAAGCGGTAAATTCAACGAGTTAAAACTCGGTGAATCTTGATTTTGACAAAATGAAAACCACTTGCGACCTATCTAAATAAGCTTCAAAATGGGAAAATGAACTTGGTACCTCAAGAAGGCTAGGTTAGCTTCCCAAAGAGTCAAGTTTGACAAGCTAAGGCCACTAATAAGCTAATTATGGGCTTATGATGATTGGGTATAAAAGCGTACCTGAGGCGCATTTAAAAGCAGTATTAGAAATAAGCTAAAATAAAAGGCATTAAATAAGCTAGTGAGAAAATATAAAAACACTATGTTAAAGCTAAGCAACTAAAGTTTAATATCCTAAAAGCTCTAGTCTTGAAAACTAATATTAAACCCTATATAGATTAATCTATTTTATCCAAAAGCGCTAAGGCGAAATTTTGACTTTTATAAGAACTAATTAGTTTGACTAAAGCGAATTTTAACTAGATTCTACTTCTCGATTTTGTAGTATTAAGCTAAAATGAGATTATATTAAGCTAGGTTACCAAGTATTAAGCTAATGTGATGAATATAACAAGCTAAATTCAACAGATGATCAAACTAGGAGAGATTAACGAGTTTTGACTTTTAATAAAACAAGGCTGGTTTTCTTGCTTGAGCGAGTTATTATCACCAAATTGAACATAGAACAACCAAAAGTACATGTCGCACAACTTTGTTACAGGTGAAACAAGCGTTACCAAACACCACTTTAGAAAGCGGTTTGGTACTTTTCAAAGCACAATATTGATTTGAACCATGCTAAGGATTGCATACTCCTATTATCACTTAATAATACTACTAGAACATAAAAACATGAGAATTAAAGCATAATACCTACATACGGTGAAATGCTTAAAAGGAACAAAAGGCTTACAACATGGAATCCAAGTATAAAGCGAGAACCAAGACTGAAACACACCTATAGCTTTCCACAAAGCACTATAACCAAGGCAATCGAATAGCACTTGCTCCAAGCTTCTTCTACAATAACTTGTGATTTTTGATTTTATATCTATTTTTTAGTATTTTGTGATTTTATGCTAAACTTGAATTAAAGCTGGTTTTAATGATCCAAAAGCATTAAAACTCATAAGTGAAGCTGTATTGAAATGAAATGAACAATTACCAACAACATTTAACACTTATTAGTGAAATTGTCAATTTCACTAAATAAATATTAAATATAAAATCTGTGAAAAGTACTTTGTAATTTAAAGTAAATAAAAGTCACAATACACTAAGGAAACCGAATACAACAATATTTTGAGGAAATTATAAGCTGAAACTAAAGCTATACTACCTACAATTAAAACTAGACTAAAACTAACTAACTCCTCTCATTCCCGCTTCTCTTGCTTTATAATCATATTTTTGAGCTCATCGACATCCTTGAGACTTTCCGGCATATTTGAACCATTGAATCATTAGATTTAATCATGTACGTGCACTTGGCACTTTTTAGGAAAGGTCAAAATAGCGAGTTTTAGCATTAAATGGGTTTGGATTGGTGTAGAGGTGGGAGGGTTAGTATCTGATGGTGGTGAGGTGGAAATGAAATTTGGAGGTTGCAGTGTCATGGTGAGGTTGAAGCAGTGGTAGAGGTTGAGGATGAGCAGTACAGCGTGTGTCTGCTTTTAAATATTGGATTGGGCTTGTGTATTTGGGCTAGCGGGTTAAAGATTGGATTGGGTTAATAACATAAAGGGTCCTTTTGGTTTAAGTACAAGGACCATTCATGTAAAATGTAAACTTTGAGGACCAATCATGTAACATTTCTAAACTTATCACAAGGACCAAACCTGCCATATAAGAATAGTACAAGGACAATAGTGCATAAAATTCCATTTTTACAAGTCGAGGACTAAAATTGTAAATTTTGGATTTTGAGGGACTAAAGTGTAATTTCCCAAAAGTTTGTCATAAGGACCATTTTTGTCATTAATGAATAGTACAAGGTTTATTTTGATCAATTTCACTTTTAAAACCTTAAGGACTATTTTTGACACTTTTGCAAAGTTGAGGGACCAAAGTTGTCATTTTGTGATTTTAAACTTTAAAGGGTTTGTTTTGACAACTTTTGAATCCCAAGGACCTTTAATGACATTTTACAAGTTTTGAATCACGAGGACTAATTTTGACAACTTTTATAACTTGGGGACTAAAGCGCCAATTATGCAAACTTGATCGTTTTTCATCGATTTTGATGTTTTGCATTTAAAACATATAAAACCTTGTTTTGTGATATTTTTATCATTTTGAAGCATTTACGAGTGTTTTCGGATGTTTTGGCATTAATAATAGTATAAAATGATGAGTATTTAGACACTCATCAATCCCACACTAAGATATTGCTAGTCCCTAGCAATGATTTGAGAAAATTTAATGGATTTTATCTCTTTACCAAAAGCCATTACTACGAGTAGCCAAATGTTTCGGTTCAAGTAAGAACCATGGTACCGATAACCATGTGATTTTGAGCAAACCACCGACTTCAGCGGATTTGATTTGTCTTTACCGAAGCCGTAACCTTCGGACTAGCCAACTCTTAGATAAATTATCAATATTATCTTTGGTGAGTGATTACCAATTATGGATTTTCAAGCGCCTTTACCACAAGCCATAATCTTGCGGGCTAGCCAACTCTTCACTAGTTTAAAGATATGGTGAGTTGAACACCATACAATTTTAGGCAAATTGCAAGCCATAAACGGATTTGAGATATCTTTACCAAGAGCCGTTTGCTCTGGATTAGCCAATCCTTATGTGGGTTAGACATGGTGGGTGATTACCATTTGTTGTGTTTAGTACATAGTACTTCCACTAAATAAAATTTTTAAAATTTGGCCATTTTGGGGAAAAAGGGACTAAAAGGGTACATTTATGATCAAATTCGCGAATTTCCCCACTTAGAAATGAATATTGTCCTCAATATTCAAAGTACCGGCCGTTATGCCAAAACTTAGAACGTAAAAGATAACATTTACTAACTAAGTGTAGAAACACAACAGTTATTCTCTTTTAATATTTACAATTTTCATTCATTTTCAAAATCTATATACAACATGTGGGCATCTCCCACACTGGGTGGAAACACATGGGTGAAAACCCATGTTTAGCTACTCTGCTTTTGATTTTCGAGTCGCTAGCTTGACTCGACCCCAATTAATTTGTTCATGGGAAGCAAGTGGAAGAGATAACTCCATCGGACTTTCATTGAAGATGTTTGAATAAACATTGAAGCACGTGAAAGTTCCACAACCGATGAGATATACAGCAGAACCGCTCAAAAATGATTAATGAAAATGCCGGATCAAAGATAATGTCTTCATTCCCGAAAGAGTGAAGAACAGAAGCCACCGGATAAGTGAAAAGAGAAAGAAAGTCATGATAAAGATCATGATTAACTCATCATCACTCACGTGAGAATTCATGTGTTTCATGAATTTTATCTTTTAGCTCAATTGGTCTAGACATATCCGGCGTGTGTCTAGATCAAAGTAGTTATCATACTCCTGGTGGAGATATGATATGAGCGAGTTCACAGAGAACTCCTCAAAGGAAAATGATTCATATTCGATTGATTTGACCGAGTTCACTCAGAACTCATCAAAAGTGAATGATTCATAATTGGAAGAGAATTATGAGAATGAGAAGCTGGTAATACCACTAATCTTCTCTCCCATATGATCAAAATGGAACGCTTTGCAATTCGGGAATAGAATCATTGAAGAAAAGTTTACTATCCTCAAAGGGGATAGAATATGAAGTAGGCTTTTCATTAAAAGTCTCATTCTAGAAATGAGAAGATTAACATTCATCATCGTAAGATCAAGAGCTTCGTCTTGGATTATTTCTTCTTCATCTCTTCTCCTAAATCGACAAGCTCAAGGCAATTCCCCTCATAACTTATGTCTCCACAAGATAAAGAATAGTCCTCATCGAATCTGGAGAACATCTCAATATGATCATTTTGGAAGACAAGAGGAGGAGGGATATCACACATATGGTCAAAAGTTCCCAGTGACTCTCTCGGGATTTGGACAAGGTCCTCAACACTAGACTTTATGAATTAGCCCGATTCCTTTTCGTGAACAAAGTTGTCAAGAAGCTCATCCCCATGTTTAGAGAGTGAGTGTGAACCTCGGTGTGTGATAGCGCTGATTTGAGAATGAATCTTAACCGGCGCTGTAAATTTGATTCGTACAAAACAACAAGTCAAATAGACTTAAACCGCCAAGCATGTATGCAATTTAGATCGTAGGAATATAGTGCATTCTCGGTCAAGTCCCACGGAGGATGAATTGGTGTATTAAACAACTTTTGATGATAGAATGATCACTAAGGATAGTGACTGAAGTTTTCGATGGAGAATTACCTAAAGAAAAGATTTACAAATAAAAAGCGACTTAAATGCAAATTAAAGATTAAAAGATAAAATCTATTAAATAAACGCTATCACTATTTTTACGGATCGATGAACGCTTATGATTTTATAAAATAAAATGACTTAAATAAACTATATTAACTTAAACGTAAACTCAAAATATTTAAAACGTTATTTAAAATGGAAACGAGCGTTATTTATTTAAAATGGACTGAGCCAAGCAAAACGTAAATTTTATGAAATAAAAGGCCTAAGAGTATAAAACTAATTTTCTTACATAATATATGATAAAAGAAAATTTTAGAAAAAGATTTATATTTTTTAGACTTTTATATTTTTTATTATGATTTAATTACTATAAAACACTAATTAAATGTTTAAAAAATACTAAAACTAAGTAGAAAAATCAAACTTTTATATAAAATACTTTATACATATACAAAGACAAGAAAAATAAGAAACATGAAAAGCTATTACAAATAAGCTACAAATAAGCAATTAGCTACGATAAGCTAAAGAGACAAGATGGTTATATATTTGTTTGTGTAAACCTTGACAAGAAAGACCCAAGGCGCTTTTTGGCTACAGCACACTCACAAACACTTTCACAAAGGGGAGGTCTCGTGTTCGAGCCCCGCTTACTACCCCTTTTGCCAAAACATTTTATTTTTCAAATTTTCTTATTGCAACTTATTAAGCACATCAAGATAAACAACTTTTATAACTATGACTTATTATAAAAACCACAAATAAGCTCATTAGAGCTTACTTTTACCAACAAAGTAGCAAGAAACAAAAGAAATAATCTAAAAGCTTAAACCAAAAAGCTAATAAGCTACTCAATAAGCAAAATGGACTTGAAATAAGCAAAAGAACTTATAAAAACTAAAATGAAAACCTAGAAAGCATGAAGATCTAGAAATAAGCACAAAATAAGCCAATATAAGCATAAGCTTATGTACTGTTACACAAGATACTACTTGGGTTTCTAGGCAACTTCCAACTTAATTTTAGCACCTAAATAAGCTAGAAAATAAAAATAAGGACTTGGACTAACAAGTTTACCAAAGTGAACTTCCTAAAAACTAATTGACAAAGTTTGACTTATACTAACAAGCTTAAGTGAGAAGCTTAAGAAGAAACGAAAACCACCGATTGGTTTATACTATATGAAATGGATGTAACTAAAAAGCTATAGCAGTGCTAGGTAAATAAGCTCAAAATGGAAAATAAGCTCTTGTTACCTTGATTCAGCTAGGTTAGCTTCTCAATAAGCTGAATTACATAAGTTAATGACCATTAACAAGCTCTTTACAAGCTTTTGAAAATCGGAATTCAACCGAGTTAAAACTCGTTGAATGCCGATTTTTGACAAAATGAAAACCACTTTGTGTCCTATCTAAATAAGCTTCAAAATGGGAAAATGAACTTGGTACCTCAAGAAGGCTAGGTTAGCTTCCCAAAGAGTCAAGTTTGACAAGCTAAGGCCGCCTAATAAGCTAATTATGGGCTTATGATAAGCAGGGTATAAAAACGGTACATTGTGGCACACGAAATGTATTAGAAATAAGCTAAAATAAAAGTCGTTAAATAAGCTAGTGAGAAAATATAAAAACACTATGTTAAAGCTAAGCAACTAAAGTTTAATATCCTAAAAGCTCTAGTCTTGAAAACTAATATTAAACCCTATATAGATTAATCTATTTTATCCAAAAACTCGCTAAGATCGAATTTTTGACTTTTATAAGAACTAATTAGTTTGACTAAACTGAATTTTAACTAGATTCTACTTCACCGATTTTGTAGTATTAAGCTAAAATGAGATTATATTAAGCTAGGTTACCAAGTATTAAGCTAATGTGATGAATATAACAAGCTAAATTCCAACAAAGGATCAAACTAGGAGAGATTAACGAGTTTTTGACTTTAATAAAACAAGGCCCTGTTTTCTTGCTTGAACCGAGTTATTATCACCAAATTGAACATAGAACAACCAAAAGTACATGTCTCGCACAACCTCAAGTTACATTGTTGAAAATGCTGCACTCAAACACCACTTTAGAAGGCGCTTTGGTACTTTTCAAAGCACAATATTGATTTGAACCATGCTAAGGATTGCATACTCCTATTATCACTTAATAATACTACTAGAACATAAAAACATGAGAATTAAAGCATAATACCTATACACAAAGTGAAATGCTTAAAAGGAACAAAAGGCTTACAACATGGAATCCAAGTATAAAACCGAGAACCAAGACTGAAACCACACCTATAGCTTTCCACAAAGCACTATAACCAAGGCAATCCGAATAGCACTTGCTCCAAGCTTCTTCTACAACTTGTGATTTTGATTTTATATCTATTTTTTAGTATTTTTGTGATTTTATGCTAAACTTGAATTAAACCGGTTTTAATGATCCAAAAGCATTAAAAACTCATGTGAACCGTATTGAAATGAAATGAACACCATTAACAACATTTAACACTTATTAGTGAAATTGTCAATTTCACTAAATAAATGTTAAATATAAAATCGTGAAAAGTACTTTGTAATTTAAAGTAAATAAAAGTCACAATACACTAAGGAAACCGAATACAACAATATTTTGAGGGAAATTATAACCGAAACTAAAGCTATACTACCTCACGAATTAAAACTAGACTAAAACTAACTAACTCCTCTCATTCCCCGCTTCTCTTGCTTTATAATCATATTTTGAGCTCCATCGACATCCTTGAGACTTTCCCAGATATTTGAACCATTGAATCATTAGATTTAATCATGTACGCACTTGGCACTTTTGGCGGAAAGGTCAAAATAGCGTGTTTTTAGCATTAAATGGGTTTGGATTGGTGTGAGGTGGAGGGGGTTAGTATAATGGTGGTGAGGTGGAAATGAGCCGGAGGTCGCAGTGTCATGTGAGGTTGAAACAGTGGTAGAGGTCGAGGATGAACAAGACACGCCAGTATCTGCTTTTAAATATTTGGATTGGGCTTGTGTATTTGGGCTAGCCGTTAAAGATTGATTGGGTTAATAACATAAAGGGTCCTTTGGTTTAAGTGTACAAGGACCATTCATGTAAAAACGTAAACTTTGAGGACCAATCATGTAACATTTCTAAACTTATCACAAGGGACCAAACCTGCCATATAAGAATAGTACAAGGACAATAGTGCATAAAATTCCATTTTTTACAAGTCCAAGGACTAAAATTGTAAATTTTGATTTTGAGGACTAAAAGTGTAATTTCAAAAGTTTGTCATAAGGACCATTTTGTCATTAATGAATAGTACAAGGTTTATTTTTGATCAATTTCACTTTTTAAAACCTTAATGACTATTTTTGACACTTTTGCAAAGTCGAGGACCAAAGTTGTCATTTTGTGATTTTTAAACTTTAAAGGGTTTGTTTTGACAACTTTTGAATCCCAAGGACCTTTAATGACATTTTACAAGTTTTTGAATCACTGTGGACTAATTTTGACAACTTTATAACTGGGGACTAAACCGCCAATTATGCAAACTTGATACGCTTTTCATCGATTTTGATGTTTTGCATTTAAAACATATAAAACACTTTTTGTGATATTTTTATCATTTTGAAGCATTAGTGTTTTCGGATGTTTTGGCATTCTAATAGTATAAAATGATGAGTATTTAGACACTCATCAATAGCTCCTAGAAGAGATGATGTTTATGTCTTAGACATGTCAACACTCTCTCGAAATGGAACTTGTCTCTTTGCCAAAGCCAATCAAACTATCAACTGGCCGTGGCACAAGAGACTCTCACACTTAAATTTCAAAACATCAACAACTTGGCAAAACAAAACAAGGTCCTCGCTTACCATCAATCGGTTTTGCAAAGATAAACCATGCTCACACTGTGAGAAAGGCAAACACCAAAGAGCATCTTTCAAAACAAAACAAAATTTCTCAATCAAAAGCTACCTTCACCTCCTCGATATGGATCTCTTTGGACCAATCACCCTAGATCAATCCAAAGATGAGAAGTATACACTTGTCATTGTTGATGAGTTTTCAAGATACACTGGGTATACTTACATTCCAAAAGAATCGGGCAATGACACTATAATGTCATTCATCGTGAATATTGAAACCGAATGACATTATCATAAACAAATCGAATCGACAATGGCATTGATTTCGTAAATGATGAGCTTAAGATTTTTGTGATGAAAAGGAATCTCCAAAAATTTCATCTCCTTACACCCTCGAACAAAATGGGGTAGTAAAGGAAAATGTAATCCTCATCAAGTCGCTAGAACCATGTTAAATGGCTTAGCTCTATCAAAAATTTATGGATCAAGCAACGTAATAAATTGCACACTCAAAACAGTCAATCATTGTCAAAAGATATAACAAAACCCCATCCGATATATTCAAAGGTAGACTTCCCGATATCGCTACTTTCATGCGATGTCGTGTTCATTCATAACCACAAGGATCATCTAGGCAAGTTTGATTCTAAAGTCGATGATGGATACATTCTAGGTTACCACCGATCTCCAAAGCCTTCGTGGTATTTAACACAAGGAGACAACAAGTTGAGGAAACCTTTCATGTCACCTTGATGAAAGTTCGTAAAGCATCAGTTCATCAACACCTCAAGGAGGAAATAGAATTGATAACTCATCAAGATATCCTCTGATGAGTATGACACTAAAATCAATTCCTCATACCAAGCCGATGTCGACATCTCATACTATGTCTTACCTCACAACCTTACCCAACCAACTATCGGTGAAATCATTGATAATCAATCGTCCTTGCTAGGATAGGTTACACTTAACCAAATGTTCAGAACCCGTGATCCATGAACCCCAACCGAACAAGATATCTCTACGCACGTTCTTGATGATTATGCGGCTCCGAGACCGATCTCACTTCGAGTTTCCAAGTGACCTCTTCAAGCTCATATCCTAGACCACAAAGTAAGTGGACAAAACTCGTAACATTGAAGCTTGTCAACATCATTGGTGAACCCACCGAGGGCATGCTTACAAGAAGCATGGTCGCTAAGTTAATCGCACTTCACCAATGAATGTCTATATGCCGATTTTCATCGGGAAATAGAACCCAAGAGTGTCACCGAGGCTCAAACATCCTAGCCGGGTTTAGGTTATGCAAGAAGAATTGCAACTGTTGATAAAACAAGGTCATGACCTTGATCAAATGTCCTCGTGGATGTTGTTGTCATAGGAATGAAGTGGGTTTTCGTAAACAAAAGTGAAGAAAACAACACCGCTCATTAAAAACAAAGCCGCATTTGTAGCCAAAGGTTACATTCAACAAGAAGGCATTGACTATGATGAGACATTTGCTCTGTTGCAAGAATGGAAGCCATCAGATCTTCCTTACATATGCAACATATATGAACTTCGTGGTCTACCAAATGGATGTCAAAAGTGCATTCTTAAATGGTGATCTCAAGGAAGATGTGTATGTTCAAAGAACCTCCGGCTTTAAGAGTAGTGAATTTCGACTATGTCTCAGAAGCTTGACAAAGCCCTTTATGGACTAAAACAAACTCCTAGGGCATGGTATGAAACTCTCTCGGCCTTCCGATTCAAAACAAGTTTGTCAAAGTAAAGATAGACAACACATTGTTTGTCTATAAAACAAAACAAGATGTGATACTAGTCCAAGTATATGTTGATGACATCATTTTGGCTCAACAAACTACACTATTTGCAAACAGCTTGAAAACTGATGACAAAGAAGATTGAAATGAGCATGATGGGTGAACTCACATACTTCCTTGGACTACAAATCGTGCAAACCGATAAAGGAATATCCATCACCAAGAGAAGTATACCGTAAATCTCTTGAAGAAATATGAGATATCCGATCGTGCCTCAAGAAAGACACCAATGGACCTTCCTAACAATCTTGGACCGATCTCACCGGCAAATCAAGAAACCAAACTCATTTCGTAGGGATTGTTGGCTCACCGATTTATCTAATTACTTTTAGACCGCATATACAATTCTCGCCTGCCTAATAGCAAGATATCACCAATCCCGAGAATCCCATCTCATCAGAGCTAAAAGAATACTCGACACTGGGGAACTCCAAACCTTGGACTTTACTATCCAAAGTGCTCGTGGTTTGATCTCAAAGGATATTCGGACTGATTATGCTGGCTACAACATGGATGTAAAAGTACCTGGTCCCCAATCTTCGAGGAAAACCGGTTTGTTGGAGTACTAAAAGCAACAATCGGTGGTTATGTCTTCACCGAAAAGCCGAGTATGTGGTCAGCTGCAGGATGTGCCGATGTATTATGGATTAAAAGTCAACTCAATGACTATGACATCCACTACAAAATGGTACCGCCTTCCGTGACAACACTAGTGCCATTGACATCGTGTATCACTTCATCGGTGACCACATAATGAAAGGAGACATAGAGCTTCATTTCATCCTTATCGAATATCAACTTGCGATATCTTCACCAAACCCTTGGATGAACCTACCTTCGTGAGACCGAAAGTCGAATTGGGAATGCTAGACATTGAAAGTCACCTATCCGAAACCAATCTCGTAATTTTTCTCTGAAATGGTTCCTCCTCCTCAATGAAACCCATAAGCAATCCTCTCACTAAATGAGTAAGACTCATTCAGGGACCCTGACTCTAGATATTGAGCATTGAATGAGTAACTAAATGCATCAAGGATTAGTTACTTAAATGTCCTAGGTTGGAAATCACACCAATTAAATATAGGAATATATGTCTTTGTATCTTACCGTCGTGGGTCCTCATACTCACCTCATCCCACTTGGCATAAAATGCCTCCTCTCACATAAAATATCCTGTGGATATTTTATTACCGCAAAAGTGCACTTTTACTATACACCGCAATCGCTTCCTTGAAAACGGATTTTATCATGTAATGGAGTGGTGGCATTAAATGTGGAGATTCAAAACGTTTTCAAAAACCGGGTTTACAAATTCCATTTATGCACATTTTACCCTCTCACCACTCTATAAATACCTCTTCTAAACCATACAAACACACATAAATTATTTTCTATAACAAAACTGTTAAAATCCTTTCTCAAACCCAAAAATTTGTGTGTTCTTCAAAGAATCATCAAACCTTTTTAAAAACCTTCTCCGCAAACATTTGCAAAGTTTTTCATCACAAACTTGAGAGATTTAATCTTTGATTGTTCTAGTTTAAATACACTTTCAAAACCAAAAAAAATCTTTAAATGGAAATGGCTAGAACACAATCTCTTGATTTACATCACAAGGCGGGGACCTCCGAATGTTGAATTTAAAACCAATAATGTCTTAGGCAATTTTGAATACCCACAAAATGTCCCACCTATAAGGACATTATGAATTTTTGTTTGATCGCCCACCGAAACGGCCTTTGTTAAATGTCCTCAATTTTGTACCAAAACCTCCTCGGGAGTTTTGGGCTACAACCACGCCTATGACCCGTCACCTCTACTAATGAGACCGACCACGACCACTTAGGGAGTATCTCATTAAGTTCGCCTTTTCAATGGGGAACATACCATTAACCACGGATTATAAAACTTTTGCACTTCAACAGGTTAGACTATAATAATGGTGTCTATGTTTCCCATCCCAACCCTCCACGATTAAGGATGGGTTAAAACAAATCGTTTTGGATCCAAAATTTTGGACAAGACCCAACACCAAAAACTCATTCCCCACGACTTGGAAGATCTTGTTCACATTTGTGATTCAGGTTCTCGGTGGGAACCATTCATCCACTGAACAAGTTAATTCTATTTAATTGATGATGGTATACTGTTTGATGAATGGGGTCACTGTCGACATGGGAGAGATCATTTACAGTGATCTCGTAACCAAGCTACTAAGCAAAACTAGGACGAAATACGTTTCGTATCCTAGGTTTGTCTTATGTGTTTTGCAAGTGTTACTGGGTTGTAATTATCCTCAGGAGTACAAATATACTGCTTTACCTAGTACCCTGAGTTAATCTAATTTTTAAAAAGACCCATCCCAAGTCACTGATATTGTATTGACGGCCCATATGGTTGTCAGAACAACTGTAGGGATTCAAAGGTCTCCTAACCCGCTCCTAAAAAGTGAAAGGGAAGTCCTGATCGTGACTAAGACCAAACCTAAGTCTCGTGTCCCCGAGGCTTCAGAACACCGCCTAAAAGGCACAAAACCCCAGATCGAAAAGACACCCATTGGAGACCGTGCAACATCCACCACGGTGACAATGAAGGACACCGATAAATCACAATCAGTGCCCTTGGTCCCAACTACTACTCCCAAGATCCGAGGGAAACATACAACCCACCGGGTAGGGGAGCACCTTCCACAATGCCCAAGGATGACATTAGCAAATCACAACCTTGTCTCGAGGGCAAACCGATTGATCCCAAAGACTGGGGAAACAAACAACCCATCGATAGGGATATCATCGCTCGACTCCGCCAAAGGCACTGGGAAACACCCACCGTTGTCTCGTGGGTCCTGGGGACAAAGACTCGGAGGAAAGAAACAACCCCCGATACGGAACCCATCACCAATCTCGACTCCGGAGAAGACATGGAAACACCCATCGTCTCGAGGGTCAAGGGGACAAAGACTCGGAGGATTAATACCACCACGACACGAACCCATTACCCCCACCTTGTTAACTATGGTCGATGTTGTTGAGATACTATTTTCTTATGAAAAGCAGGTTGAAAGTGAAGATGAAATTTTATCGCTAGGGGAAGAAGTGGACGCCGATGTTCAACCCGAACAAGAGCATCACCGATCCACAAGAGCCTAAAGAGTCACCTTCCACTCAAGATAATGACTCGACCTCTTCATCCAGCTCAATGAATTCAACGGTTTGATAATATTCTTCCAATCACGAAAGGCAACTAGTTATGTGGATCACCAAATCTTCAAGAAAGATATATTCGGGGTCAATGACACACCGTGGGATCAACATATCAAGCTCCCGCAAGCTATGCCGATCTAAAATCCGATGTGCTCACTTTCAATGCTAACACTGATGAGCATAGAGATATTATGTACGAGCAGCCTTCATCGATTGGATGATAACCGCTAAGTTTCTCAAACATCTTCATGGTTGTGGAACAAAATTGATGAAATCGGGACTCGGTCAAAGAAGACCCAAAGACTCAACTCAAAAGTGTTGGAGGTTACCGAGGCTTACTTGAAGAATTCTTTAGACCTCACTAAACCGATCACTATGCTAAAGTCGCCAATGTTCGTGGTCTTCAATCTTGATTCACTCTTCAGAAACACTGGGCTCTTTGGATGCTCAGTGACCAATTTAGCTAAGGCTTGCTCATCAATTGCTTGGAATCTTGGGCCACGATGACCGCTTTGGAACTTTCTCAAGCTAACTGAAACGAAGGTCATTGGTCTTCAAAAGGATACATCGATATCAAGGCTATGGTCACCGAAATCTACCAATCCTTCAAAGGTCAAGCCACCCAAACTCCCCAAGGACAAAGCCAACTCTTGCTCTCACCGGTTGTCATAGCAACAGGGGAGAAGACCACCAAGAAACTTCCTCTCACACTATGGGGAGCCAACACCACCATCCCAATTGTACCAATTTCATCAATCCCACCCTTATCATCAACAACAAAAACAATGGCTATGACAATACACCCATCACAACAACAACACCACCATCGGTAGCATCATCATCTTCCTCGTGCGGGACAAAGGAAAAGGCATAATGCAAACCATCGAGCTCGAGAAGATTCCATACAAGATCGGCGACATCGAATACCTGCCACACCACAATAGCTAAGTGCCTATCTTGCAAAAGAAGAAAGGAAACAGAAACTAGCCGAGGAGGAAAAGAAGAGCAAAGAAGCACCGATAAAGTTGTCGTCAAGAAGCGAGAACTTGGGAATTGATCCAAAGAAGCTTCGTAGGTCGTAGGACAAAATTTTAAGGATGCTCAGTCGCTAAGATGGTCAAATGAGAAAACAGCTTGGAAGAAAGGAACAAGAAATTTGCACCATCGTGAAAGCAAGAAATGATCATTACAACTAGACAATGACAAGCATAAGGTCGCTCGAGAAGATCATCGATGTCGAATCATCCCCAAGTCTAAACCACATCGGCAATGAACGCTCAGAGGGATGATAAAGACACTTCGAGGTTCATGATCCCCTAAAATTCACCGACTTTGGGATTACCGAACTCGATGAACTTGGTAAATTAATTGAAAAGAAGCGTAACGCGGTGATTAAGGAGTCAATGAAGATGCTCAAGAAAAGGTATGAAAGATCGAGGATGCACCAAGACAATCGGGATTCACTGCCTTAATCGCGCCACAAGGATCTCAACCTTAGTCATCACAGGCAAAGAAAGAGGGTTGAGTTCCACCGAGATCAAAGTGTCGGACTCGAATGCAACAAGGAACCGTCAAGGTGTAAAGTTCAGAACTGCTCGGGTGATTGAAAAGCCTAAAAGAGGGCTATTTTTCAATTATGTCTATGGAAACCCAAAGATTCCTAAGATGGAGTGACATAGATCTTGGTGGGTGGCTACAATGGCAAGCTATGTACCAGTGGATTCTCAAATCAATACTCCGTAAAACATCAAAGTTATGTAATCGACCAATGCTAAGCTAAGAGAGAACCTTGACAGAGAAGCACCTCACAAAGAAGGTCAAGCTTGAAGTAGTGGAAACCATCTAGACCGACATCATTTTTCTTTATCTTTTGTACTAAAGTTAGAACCATGTAATGTGATCAATATAAAATGTATGTATTGTTAAAATACTCTGTTCCTTATTGTATTCATTAGTACATTCAAGTAAGAAAGCCATTTGCTCACTTACACCGATCAAACACTTAGGCTATTTGTATATCCAAATAGGGGAGACCTGGGTTTAGTAAAATACCCAAACCTTTGAAAGGCAGACAAAATACATCAAGATTTTGTCTTTCGTATGATGTCATTGTCACTTAGGAAAGAGTTAAAACTCATACTTGTATAAATAGCATAAGAAATGGAGTGAAAGATTGCTTGTGAATTGTAAAACACACACACACACAAGCCATCTTTCACTCCTCCAATACAACTTAATCCCCGAGATAGCTCTGGCACTTGTAGTCGTGCTCGGACTTAGCCCGAGCTAAAGAGAGTCACCAACGCTTGTCATTTCAATCCCAAGTACTATTCAAGTACTTGGGTAATATATTCTTGTTTTGATTTATATCTAATAAAGAATATTATGTTAAAAATTAATCAGTGTGTTTTACTTATATCTTTTCAAAATGTTGAAAATTTTGGATACAAATTTTAACTTTGGTATTATGAGCGGTATTTTTGATATGGTATAATTTTCACGGAGGATACATAATTCACGGCTTGAGCGAAGATCTGAAAAAATGACTACGGGGTTTTTGTATGGTATTATTGATGCGAAATTGAAGTGACATTTCACGGGTGAACTTCTTTATCATTGAGACGTTGGTTGGTTGGATGCATGTCTCAAGATAACTTGTTGGGGTATTACTGTCACTTTAAGTGATTTTGAATTGACAACTGGTTATAATCGATGTAAGGAGTTACGCTAGTGCTCACAAGGTATAACTATCACTTAAGGAAGTTGTAGTACTTAGTGTCACACGGCGTTGTGGATTGTTCAAAATTTAGAACAAGCAAAGAAGTCACAAAGTTGGGATGTTTACTTCCTTTTCAAGTTGGTCGACGGGTTTTCTCCATATGTGGTCATTACAATTAGCCGGTGAATTCAAAGGAGGTTCGCTTTCGTGTTGGTTTGAGAGAATTATCGAGAGTATTTTTGCGACATATTCTCGCTGAATTTTGATCAAACTAAGGTTTAATATTGCATCAAGAAAAAGGTAATACGGCATGTACAAGAACATTATGATGATTCCGATAGCTCGCAACCATCGTGAGGAGAAATTGGTATTTCCTCTCGTAATTGGATTACGAAGGAATTGTGCTTAAGACCCAAGAAGGAGAAGTAGTGTGTACCGTGGCTTTTTACCAACTTGGATGCAATACTAAGTGATTTATGTTGTTATGATGTTCCTTAACGACAACCATTGTGCTACAATCAAGAGTCTATTTTCTCCGCTGTGTGTTGGAAGAGAGTTGTCTGCCTGTGAGGAGCAGATAAAAAAAAGGCTCACTAGTTGTGAGGAGTAATAACCTAACTAGACCGTTATAGTTGAAGTTCAGAGTTACTAGGATTTGTGCCACAAGACCAAATATCAAATTCGAGATCGCCGGAAGGAGAACTTCAAAGTTTGCCTAAGTATCTAGACTACAGAGACTCAAGGCTTGAACAAAGTCAACATTGTTCATTACTATTGTAATTTAATTTGTTTTGTATTTATAGGTCTCATTGTAACCATTCACGTGTGACGATATCTTGGAGGAGATTGTTAGCCTCTTTTTATAAAGATAACGCCACTTACGTGAATTGGACTAGATGCGTAGTATACTTTACCCATAGGGACTAGTATCGCTTAAGTGGCAAAGTTATGGTTTGTTGAGCCTATAAATACCCTCATGACTCTCCATTAGGTGTGAGTGAAGCATTTGGTTAGTATGTGTTTGTTTCATCAATAAAAGTTTCCATTGTTTTCTCCTCCTCTCTCTACTTTCTCTCACTATAAGAGATGAATCTCTTCATCTTCTTCCACCAACCTAGACCTCCCAAAACCACATAAATCTTATGTTCAACGGTCCTAATACATAGATTCACTATTAACTTGTTTTATACACTTAACTGTTTTTAAGATAGTGAATAAGGAACAACAATTGCATCTTCTAGATACATTGTATCTATTTGGATACCCATGGACTAAAGTCTATGACCCATGACCCATTTACACTGGACGGATCCCTCATGTAAGGGATCCGTGGGATCCGTGGAATAGCAAAGAAATTTTGCCTATAAATAGTGAGCCATTTCTTCATTGTAACTCACCCTCTTCTTACAAACTCTCTCATATACTATTTATCTCTTCTAATCTCATATCTCTTGATCTATAGTAGTTCTTCTTTCTTTGTTGTGATTCTCATATAGGTCCTTCTCAAAGGCGAGATCTCGAGATACTACAAGTCATCCAAGCAAGTGGGTCCTTGATTGATTTGTTCCTCCACAATATTTCTATAGCAAGATCTTGTATTTCATATTTCACATAGTTGTTGTGTTATAGTTGTGTTGGTTTGGTCCTCCGTGTTAAGGACTCAGATTTAGCTTTGGACCGGAAAACTATATGCGACATTGTGAAGGCTTTTCCACGAGTCAAGGAGTTTGTTGATGATCTGTCTTGAAACAACAAGCTACCTTACACAAGCTAGCCACTTGTGAATGACTAACCGTAAGAAGCTTAAAACCGCTTAAAACACAAATACAATGAAGTCCCGGAGAATACAAAGGATTCCTGTCACATGTCCCACGGAGACTCAATGGGTGTCAAAACTAATTCAGATGATAGAGTGATCACTAAGGATAGTGATCAAGAAAGGTTTTGATTGAGAAATTACACTACCGATTTATTGGAATAGAATGGAATACGAATTGGAAAGCACAACAATCGATAAAAGAAACGTAAAACGACGCTTAAAAACCACGTGACACGCACAAAATAAAAAGTGGAATCTAAGAAATAAAAGACCTAAAAATATGAAAATAACATTTTGGAAACCTAAAATAAAAGAAAATTATTAGAAAAAGAAAATTATTTTTACAACTATTTAATTAATTATTATTAATTAAAAACTATTTTAACTATTTAATAAATACTCTAAAATAGAAGAAAATATGAAAGAAGGCTAGAAAAATAAAATTATGATTCAGAAAAATCTAAAATATTATAAAACTAATTTTTAAAATTAAAAATATATTTTTCACACTTTTATCTAATTATTACTAATTAATTATTATTTAAAATACACTTAAATACTAGAAAATATAAAATAAACTCGAAAAATAAAATTTTAACTTGGAAAAATCTAAAATATGATAAAACTAATTTTAAAACTGAAAAGATATTTTTATGATTTTTAATTATTTATTACTAATTAATTACTATTTTTAACTATTTAAAATTATAATAAATACTAAACGACTAGAGAAAAATATGAAACTTTTTCTAAAAATAACTTAAAGTGACGAAAACTAAGAAAAATATAAAACAAGATTTGCTTAATAATAAGCTAGAAAGAAAAATCAAAAGCTAAAACCTATTAAATAAATGCTATCACCGAATTTAAATTGATATTTTTCGGATTTTCTTTTGAAAACTACTTGACTACTGATATTATGAAACTTTAACAAACACAAAAATTTTACAAATAAAAATAAGCTATATGAGGGCTTATGAGCTCAACAAGAGGCTTAAGAGCTTATTTTGGTGAAATAAGCTCAAACAAGCTTGTTAGTAAAAATGTAAGCTTAAAATAGATGCAAACAAGCTAGATGAACTGAAATGAAGCTAAAAGAGACAGATAAGCACACTGATAAGCTAGAAACAAGCAATAAGCACTTATGACACTAGTGTTGAAAAGCAGAAATGGGACAAAGTTTAAGCTTATAGCAGCCCTACCAAACAAGCTTCAAAATGAAAACCAAGCTTGAGATTTCAAGATGGCAAAGTTGGCTTCCAAAGAACCAAAGATCACAAGCTTATACCAACTAATAAGCTCGTGCAAGCTTATCAAGTTGGACCACCCAACTGCGCATGTGGCATGGTTATCGACAAGGTCCAAAAGAAATAGGAAAATAAGCACTTAAAAGTCGATTAAAAGAAAATTAGTATTTTTCTAATTTTGTTTAGCAACTGAACTTTAATACCCCAAGAGCTTTTAAGCTAAATCTTACTATTAAACTCACATCGAAATTCCAAAGTTTATTCAAAACGACCCAATGAAAATTTTGACTTTTAAGAAAACCAAGATGTTGACTAAGATGAACTTTAAACTGATTTTAATCACTGAATATGTTGTTTTAAGTTATACTAAGACTTACTTGAGTAATTTTAACAACTTATAAACACAAGATCATGACCATGAACCATTCAATTCCAACAGTGAGTAACAGAGATGAGATGAATTGAGATTTTGACTTTTCACCAAATCACCACTGGTTTTTATGACTTGTTTGAGATATTAGGTACTAAAGTGACACAGAACAAAGAATGGTACTGCCTTAAACACTCTTGATCACGGATAAACAAGCTAAAGCAAACACCCCTTTTATGACTGTTTAGAACTTTTCAAAGCAAACCACAAATTACAACCATGAAACCGACATGTACATCATATTATCACTTATTAGGACCATTAAGCATTAAACAACAATCATTACAACATTAAACTAAGAAATAATGATGATGCAATTTTAACTGCTAAAACTAACTTTTTATAAACTACAACTTTAAAAGAACAACCAACTGATTTTAATGGTTAGATACACTTAGTTAGAACTAATAAACAATAAAACACAGAGATTAAAGATACTAAATAACCAAGACAGTGAAATGTAAAAATGATCAAAAAGGCTTACAAATGGGTATCCAACTGAAAACCAAGAACCAATGACCAAGACCAATCCTAATAGCTTTCCACAAAGCTTCTAACCCAAGGCCATCCACAATCTACCCTGCTCCAGCTGTGTACACCATTTCCATGAGATTTTGAATTTTCAACTATTTAATTTGTATTTTGGTTATTTTTATTTTTGATTCTAAACCGACTTTTAGTGTTTCTAAAAGCTTAAATAAGCTTTCTCGAGCTTATGTGTTCTATTTCAGTTCATACAAACAACCAACAACAACTTTAGCACATATTGAGATTTTGAAATGAAAACCGTGATTCACCTAAATTGATATCGAAAACTTGAAATTGATTATTAAAAGGATTCAAATACACTTAAGAAACTTAAACAAAGCACTTGGAAGTGAAAACATATAATTGGAAAGCTTAGATAAAAAAACGACTAAAGAAAATATAAATTACACTAGATACATTGATACATTGCTCTTTTTCCACTTTTATAGACTTTTTGCACTCCTTGATGTCCTCTCGAATCTATCCCACCAATTTCCGACCATTGATTGCACAAAATCATCAAAACCGCCCACTTGTAGTTTTGGCGCCAATTTCTTCATAGTGAGTTTAAAACATTAATGAGTTGGTTTCAATCAATTAAGAGTATTTGGGTGTTAAAGGAGGTAGAGGACAAGGTAAGGGGGGTTGGAGAAAAGGGAAACCATGACCTGTATTGGGTATATAGGAAGGGGTGAAAAGGATGAACAGTAGGGCGGTTTTGGTTTATTTGACTTTATTCGACCGCTTGATATAACGGGTTGGGTTGGTTTTGGGCCAAAGGTTGGGCCACCGGTTGCATATTGATTTGGACTTGGTATTGGATCCGTTTGTTTAAGTATACACAAGGACTAAATTTGCAAATCGCCAAACATGAGGACCAATCTTGTAGTTTTTCCAAAGCTCTCACAAGGACCAAACTTGCCATAAATGAATAGTACAAGGACCCTTTTGCATAAAATCCATTTTAAAATGTCCAAGGACTATTTTGCAAATTTTCAAACTTTAAGGACCTTTATGCCATTTGACCAAAACTCATTCAAGGATCATTTTAACAACTTAGAAGATTTCGTGGACCTTGAATGACATTTCTTCACATTCTTGAATTCCGTGGACTAGATTTGACAACTTTTAAAACTTGGGGACTAAGACCGCCAATTTTGCAAACTTGAATCATTTTTCATCCGATTTTGATATTTTTGTATTTAAAACACATAAAACACGATTTGTGATATTTTCATCATTTTGATGCTTTCGAGTGTTTTCGGATGATTTTGCGCTTAGATTGTACAAAATGATGAGTATTTAGACACTCATCAATCCCCACACTAAGATATTGCTAGTCCCTAGCAATGATTTAGATCTTTAATGGATTTTAAAACTCTTTACCAAAAGCCATCATTTCGGAGTAGCCAAATGTTTCAGCTCAAGTAAGAACTATGGTACATCGATAACCATCCGATTTATTGGCAAATCATAAACCATATAACGGATTTGATGTGTCTTTACCGTGCCGCTTGCTCGGACTAGCCAACTCTTAGATAAATTATCGAATTATCTTTGGTGAGCTGAATACCAATTATGGATTTTCCACGCCTTTACCACAAGCCATAACCTTGCGGGCTAGCCAACTCTTCACTTTTTAGGATATGGTGAGTTGAGAACCATACAATTTTGGGCAAATTGCAAGCCATATAAACGGATTTGAGAAATCTTTACCAAGAGCCGTTTGCTCTCGGATTAGCCAATCCTTTTGTCTATTAGACATGGCGGATCGACATTAAATGTCGAGTAAGTGTAGAACACTTACTCAAAAAATTTTGGCCAAAAACGGGAATTGGGTGGATAATAGGATAAAATTATGAGAATTCCCCATACTTAGAAATGAATATTGCCCTCAATATTCAAAGTATCATCGCGGTTATGCCGAAACAAAGAACGGAAAGGAAATACTACGGCCATTATTTTGAAAGATTTTTTTTTTTTTTTTTTTTTAGAGAACGACGATATACAACAACAAGGGCAACTCCCCACACTAGTGGTAGAAAGAGGTAAGAAGACATAAATATGGGTGAAAACCCATAGTGTGTGCTATTGTTTTTGATTCCCGAGTCACTAGCTTGACTCGATCCCCGCATTCATTGGTTCATGGGGAAAGTTTGTAAACCGGACAATCACAGGGGAATGTCCTCTCCAAAGTAATGCTTCACTCGATGACCATTCACTTTAAAATTAGGACCATCAGTTGAGATAACTCAACGGTACCATAAGGATAAACCTTAGCAATGGTAAATGGACCGCACTAACGGGACTTGAGCTTTCCCAGAAAATCTTCAATCTAGAGTTGAAAAGAAGGACTCGATCACCAACGCTGAAAACGCGGTTCTTGATCTCGAGTCATGAATCTTCTTTGTCTTTTGTTTATAGATCAAAGAGTTCTCGTAAGCTTGATCACAAGTTCATTTAATTCATTCATTTGAACTTTTCTATGATCACCAAATGTCAATATCGAAATTGGCATGTTTTAAGGCCCAAGATGCCTTGTGCTCTAACTCAATCGGAAGATGACATGCCTTCCGCACACTAGCTTGTATGGAGTACACCCAATGGGTGTTTTGTAAGTCAGACGAAGGCCCAGAGCGCCATCCAAACTTATCCCACTGTAGAAGCACGATTTTCGCCACCGTCTTTCAAGAATCCTTTAATACCACGCTTGAAACTTCCACCGCCCACTTGTTCGGGGTGGTATGCGAGAGAGACGGTGGGTAACACCATACTTTTGCATGACTCTTTTAAATTGGTCATTGCGTAAATGTGTACCACGATCACCGATTATAGCTCTCGGAGTTCCAAACCCGCAAAAGGATTTTAAAACTTCACAACAACTCGGCATCATTGGTGGGTAAGGCTGCTTCAACCCATTTTGACAGATAGTCAATGACCACGAGTATGTATTTGTTACCACGAGATTAAGGAAATGGCCCCATAAAGTCAATACCCCATATGTCAAATATCTCAAAACCCGAATGGCATTTTGCGGCATTTCATTTCTTTGAGATATATTTCGTGACGCTGACAAGCGTCATGAGCTTTGACAAATTCGGGCGCCTTTATAGATTGTGGGCCAATAAAACCCGAATCAAACACCTTTTGGCGGTGTAGTTTGGACTATGATGGCCCCAGTAGGTCCAAGATGGCAAGTCGTGAGAATGTCAATAGCTTCCTCGTCCATAAACACACCGTCGGATGACTTGATCCGCACGATTTTGAATAAGAAAGGGTCGCCCCGTAAATAATGTTTAACATCCTTGAAGAATTTGTTCTTCGCTGGTCGACATCCCTTTCATTAATGAAGTTACCCGCATGGTAATTTGAAGTCAAGAAACCATGGGTGGTAGAATTTCCACGAAAAGAAACCGCATTGAGTGTCTCGAGAGGAAATGTTTCATTTATTTCCTTTTCTCGAAAACATCTTGGTGAGGGTTTTCTAAGACGATGATGATCGCTGACTAGATTCTCACTCATTTTTATCACGATAATGATATCAAATTCACGGAGGAGGAGAATCCAACGAGCAATCTCGGCTTTGCATCTTGTTTTGCAAAGAGATATTTGAGAGCCGAGTGATCCGTATACACCACGCATTTGGTCAAGATTAAGTACGGCGAAACTTCTCAAATGCACACCACGGCTAATAGCTCTTTTCCGTGGTGGTGTAATGAGTTTGAGTCACCATAGTTTTACTTGCGTAGTGGATGGGCTGAAAATGCTTGTTTCTCGCTGCCCTAGGACTCGCTACCGATAGCAAAATCACTTGCATCGCACATGAGCTCAAAGGGTAAATCCCAATGGAGCAACGAGAATGGGTGCTTCAGTAAGCTTTTTCTTCAATGTTTCAAAAGCTTTTATGCACTTGGGTGAGAAGATAAAAGGAGCATCCTTTTCAAGAAGATGGGTCATAGGCCGGGCGATTTTGGAAAAATCTTGTATGAATCTACGATAGAAACCGGCATGACCTAGAAAACTCCTAATACCTTTGACGGTAGTAGGATGAGGTAATTTAGCAATAACATCTACTTTTGCTCTATCTACCTCAATCCCATTTTTCGAAATCTTATGGCCAAGGACTATGCCTTCTTTGACCATAAAGTGGCTCTTCTCCCAGTTTAGACAAAGATTGGTGTCTTCACACCTTTGAAGCATTTTTCTAAACGGGAGAGACATGTTTGAAACGAATCCCCAATGACCGAGAAGTCATCCATAAACACCTCCATTGTTTCCGATCATGTCGTGGAATATGGCCATCATACATCGTTGGAACGTGTCAGAGCATTGCATAAGCCAAAAGGCATACGCTTGTAGGCGAAAGTTCCGTATGGGTGTGAATGTGGTCTTCTTGATCCCGTGGATCAATAGGGATCTGAAGTAACCCGAGAAACCATCAAGGAAACAATAGTACTGCTCCTCGCTAATCTCTCAAGCATTTGGTCCATGAAGGGTAGAGGAAAATGGTCTTTACGGGTGGCGCCATTCAACTTACGATAGTCAATGCACACACGCCATCCCGTAACCAATCGAGTTGGAATTAACTCGTTTTCTTCATTTGTGACAAGAGAATGCCACCCTTTTTGGAACACAATGAATTGGGCTAACCTAAGGACTATTCGAGATCGGTAAATCAATCCCGCATCAAGAAGTTTCATAACCTCTTGTTTGATAACATCATGGATTTTTGGATTCACTGCCTCTCGATGTTGAAGCTCTTGGTTTAAAGTCATCCTCCATCAAGATTTTATGAGTACGTAACTCGTGGTTGATACCCTTAATGTCGGAGAGTTTCCAAGCAATTGCTTGCTTGTGTGACTTCAAGATTTTTATGAGAGCGAATTTTTCATCTTTACTCAAATCTCGAGCAATAATGACGGGTAATTTATCATCACCCTCAAGAAATGCATACTCAGATGAGGAGGTAAGTCCTAAGCTCAACCTCGTGAAATTCTTCGGTTTTCTCAACCGACTTGACTTCCTTGTTATGAAGTTTGATGGGAGGGAGGAGAGAAGTGTCATGAGTCAACAATTCCTCAAGAAGAATATCTCCTCCATTAATCTCATTTTGATTAATCTCATTAGAATTGAATCACTAGTGTGAGGGTTGATGATGGGTCATCATTGAGCAACTTCTCAATAAGAAGTATGTCCCCTCAATGTCAATTGGAGCGTGATCAATTTCCCATAGAATGTAATCACTAGCCAAGTATGCTTCAATCTCATTTAAGATGAAGTCGCCTCAAACGGAGTGAGAGAAGGTAGAATCGCTATGATAGGTTGAGAAGATGTGGTGGGATTCCCACTCCGTAATTATGAGAATAACCAAGAACTTTCGAGAGTACTCTTCGAAGCAACATCAATGATATCTATTCGGTTAACCGATTCAGAATCATAATTTGCGGAGTACCTCAAGTTTGATCAAGGTTAAAGGTGATGATTCATTACCAACACGCAATGTGATTTCTTGCTCAAACACGCCAATGAGAGCACGCCCGCTCGTGAATCCTCGACCAACAATGAGAGGAACCCGATGATCGGTATCAAAATCAACAACCACGAAGTCACCGAAATGGAACTTTCCTATTACAAATACGCCCTCAAAGAATGCCAAGAGGACGGATATGGAACGATCTGCAAGCTCGAGAGTCATGCATGTAGGAGTGAGTTCCTAAGAGAAAGTTTCTTCCACATCGAATAAGGCATAAGGTTTATGCTTGCACCAAGATCTCGCTAGGGCAAAGATTCAACCATTCCCGGAATACACAAGGTAAGAGAAATTTCCAGATCTCCAAGTTTTTCGAAGCTTCTTCAAGATAACGCAGAGCAATTCTCGCTCGAGGAGTTTTGCCATTTCAAACGATTTTTCCTTATTGCTTAACATGTGTTTGAGAGTTGATGCAAACTTGGGCATCAAGATGATAGCATCCGCAAAGCTTATATCAAAGTGTAATTCTTGGAAAATTTGGAAAATTTGTCCATTTGATGACCGGCTTTCTCATGAGCTTTTGTTCATTCAAACGTGATGGGTAAGGAATAGAAGATTTGATTTCGATTCTCAACAGAGCTACAGGAGGTTCAAAACAACTCCTTGATTTGACTTGCTCGGACAACTCGAGGTTGGACTACCAAGGTAGGACGTGGCGGTACTCGTGGGATTGAATAATGCACCTTGTCCGTTGTTTCCTTGGTAACTTGACTCATTGCCACAGTGGAGGGGCATTGGAGTCGAGGTCCATTGTGTGTCTGAGGTTCACTTTCCACTACCTTTGGGAGAGAAGAAGAAGAGGTAGTAGGAAATGAGGTCCAAAGATATGAAACACCACTCGTTGTGATCGCCTTTGCATAGCCCCCGGGTTAGCGATCGTGTTGCTCGGAAGTTTTCCCGAGCCCGAGGGTTGATCATTTAAAGACTTCTTAAGATCGCTAACTGACCGACCAACAACCTGCTCATTTCATCTTGGGATTTCATGAATTGCTTCAAGAACTCATCGATGATGGTCCCGGAGGAACAATGACGGAGGAGCCGAGGATAATTTGAGGCCGTATGTTTTGATTATAGCCAAAATTCCTTGATTAGGATTCATATTCCCATGAAATTGATTCCTCGATTGAAATTGTTTTGATTAGGGTTCCTTGATGTTGGAAACCTTGATTTGGTGCAGATAGAAATTACCTTGGTTTTGATAACCTTGGTTCATTCGGGTTGGTTCTCGATTCGGTTTTGCATATTATGATTCGTTAAACCGGTGGTGCTCGATTAGTGTTAGCACGGTAGTGTGGTTCATTTTGAGGACAGATTGATTACCTCCTTGCCGTGAACTACCGGCTAGAGCATTGGCTTCAAATGGACTACCATCGGTGGCGTGACAATTGTAGTATGCATGAGGACCACCACAAGTAACACAACTCTCGACTTTCTTCACTTCACCATGTGTTGGTGTCTCGTGTGAAGGTCACTTTCTTCGTTAGCAAGACCAAAGCCCGAAAAATGTCTGTGAGTTTGTCAATCTTAGCATCGGTGCTAGATGTACTCATGGGAGATGAAGAAGAAGAAGGTCCAAGATGAGACCGATATGTCTTTGCTCGGAAAGGACGGACCCGAGATTTGTTCTCAATGATTTGCAAGGCTTCCTTGGTAGTCTTGCTCAGAAATTACCTCCCGGAGGCATTCAAAGAGTCTTGATTAGTCCGATTGAGACCATTATAGAAAGTATCCATTTGCATTAACTCGGTAAAACCGTGATGCGGACACTCATGGCAACTCTTTGTAACGATCCCATGCCTCCCGAATGACTCATCAAATCTACGAGAAAATTTCATTATCTCATTCTTAAGACTTGTGGTTCGGGATGGAGGATAGAACTCGTTAACGAACTTGGTGACTAGATCTTCCCATGTCTCAATAGAATGAGGGGTTGTTTCTCGCCAATTCCGGCTTGTCCTCTAGAGAAAATGGGAATGAAGAAGCTTGATAGCTTCATGTGGGACATTCTTGTACTTGATGGTAGATGCAATCTTGTTAAACCATCGAATGTGCACGAGGATCATCCCGCCAAAACCATAGAATTGGCTTTGGGTTACTAGATTAAGCAACCCGGTTTTGAGCTCAAAAGTGTCACCACGATGGTCGGGACAACAATGGCATCTTCGTAACCCTCGATGGGTGCTTGGAGAAGCTCATTCATGGGTTTGTCTTCCGCCATTTCGACAGTGGTGGTGGTGGTAGACGCCCTCACCATGGTCAAGGAGCGAACGCCCTCACGCTCACGAGGAATCTTTCCAAGTTCGAAAGTGGACTTGTAGAGTCGAAGAACGAAAAGCATGCACTATGTATAAAAATCAATTTTCAAAACAAATGAGGCAAAACGACAAGTGAACTTAACCAATAATCACAAATGAAATGGCTTTTTGAAAAGGTACACCAAATCACAAGGACACAAAGGCAAGTTTTAAATTTGATGTTCTGGAACTTATTATGGTCACACCCCGTTAGTAGGTGTATCGCCTTGATTTATGTGGTTGATTTTATGTATAAATTAAGTACCACTAAAAAGACATAGGTAATGATTTGTGCCGATGGGTTTAAAACTTTTGGACAATATTTTGGATCGTCTGCTTAACCAAATCGTATTCTTTAAGAATCACCTTAAAAGAAACACAAGATAGAAAACGCTCCGATTGTTTTGTTGTTTTATATTTTTTGGTGTTTTAACACTTTAGGAAAAGTGCTAATGAACTTTGTGATGGTTTATAACTTTACAAAAACTTTTTACAAATGATGGTATATGTGCAAGAATGGGTCCGAAAATGGCTAAACACACGCTAAAGCCTCCCAAGCAATGGGCGCTAAAATTTGATCAGGCCGAAAACAAAGCTACCTCACACAAGCTAGCCACTTGTGAATGACTAACCGTAAGAAGCTTAAACCGCTTAAAACACAAATACAATGAAGTCACGAAATACAAAGGATTCCGGGTCATATGTCTCACTTGAGACTCAATGGTGTGTCAAAACTAATTCAGATGATAGAGTGATCACTAAGGATAGTGATCAAGAAGGTTTTGATTGAGAAATTACACTACCGATTTATTGGAATAGAATGGAATACGTAATGGAGCACAACAATCGATAAAAGAAACGTAAAACGACGCTTAAAACTACGACACGCACAAAATAAAAAGTGGAATCTAAGAAATAAAAGACCTAAAAATATGAAAATAACATTTTGGAAACCTAAAATAAAAGAAAATTATTAGAAAAAGAAAATTATTTTTACAACTATTTAATTAATTATTATTAATTAAAAACTATTTTAACTATTTAATAAATACTCTAAAATAGAAGAAAATATGAAAGAAGGCTAGAAAAATAAAATTATGATTCAGAAAATCTAAAATATTATAAAACTAATTTTAAAATTAAAATATATATTTTCACACTTTTATCTAATTATTACTAATTAATTATTATTTAAAATACACTTAAATACTAGAAAATATAAAATAAACCTGAAAATAAAATTTTAACTTGGAAAAATCTAAAATATGATAAAACTAATTTTAAACCGAAAAGATATTTTTATGCTTTTAATTATTTATTACTAATTAATTACTATTTTAACTATTTAAAATTATAATAAATACTAAACGACTAGAGAAAAATATGAAACTTTTTCTAAAAATAACTTAAAGTGACAGAAAACTAAGAAAATATAAAACAAGATTTGCTTAATAATAAGCTAGAAAGAAAAATCAAAAAGCTAAAACCTATTAAATAAATGCTATCACCGAATTTAAATTGATATTTTCTCGATTTTCTTTTTGAAAACTACTTGACTACTGATATTATGAAACTTTAACAAACACAAAATTTTACAAATAAAAATAAGCTATATGAGGGCTTATGAGCTCAACAAGAGGCTTAAGAGCTTATTTTGGTGAAATAAGCTCAAACAAGCTTGCTAGTAAAATGAAGCTTAAAATAGATGCAAACAAGTTAGATGAACTGAAATGAAGCTAAAAGAGACAGATAAGCACACCGATAAGCTAGAAACAAGCAATAAGCACTTATGACACTAGTGTTGAAAAGCGAAATGGGACAAAGTTTAAGCTTATAAATTTCTACCAAACAAGCTTCAAAATGAAAACCAAGCTTGAGATTTCAAGATGGCCAGGTTGGCTTTCCAAAGAACCAAAGATCACAAGCTTATACCAACTAATAAGCTCTGTGCAAGCTTATCAAGTTGGACCACCCAACAATGTATGTGGCATGGTTATCGAAGTGGTCCAAAAGAAATAGGAAAATAAGCACTTAAAAAGCTGATTAAAAGAAAATTAGTATTTTTCTAATTTTGTTTAGCAACTGAACTTTAATACCCCAAGAGCTTTTAAGCTAAATCTTACTATTAAACTCACACTGAAATTCCAAAGTTTATTCAAAAACGACCCAATGAAAATTTTGACTTTTTAAGAAAACCAAGATGTTGACTAAGATGAACTTTAAACTGATTTTAATCACTGAATATGTTGTTTTAAGTTATACTAAGACTTACTTGAGTAATTTTAACAACTTATAAACACAAGATCATGACCATGAACCATTCAATTCCAACAGTGAGTAACAGAGATGAGATGAATTGAGATTTTGACTTTTCACCAAATCACCACTGGTTTTTATGACTTGTTTGAGATATTAGGTACTAAAGTGACACATAACAAAGAATGGTACTGTCTTAAACACTCTTGATCACAGATAAACAAGCTAAAGCAAACACCCCTTTTTATGACTGTTTTAGAACTTTTTCAAAGCAAACCACAAATTACAACCATGAAACTGATTACAGACATCATATTATCACTTATTAGGACTAATTAAGCATTAAACAACAATCATTACAACATTAAACTAAGAAATAATGATGATGCAATTTTAACTGCTAAAACTAACTTTTTATAAACTACAACTTCAAAAGAACAACCAACTGATTTTAATGGTTAGATACACTTAGTTAGAACTAATAAACAATAAAACACAGAGATTAAAGATACTAAATAACCAAGACAAGGAAATGTAAAATGATCAAAAGGCTTACAAATGGGTATCCAACTCGAAACCAAGAACCAATGACCAAGACCAATCCTAATAGCTTTCCACAAAGCTTCTAACCCAAGGCCATCCACAATCTACCTCGCTCCAAATTGTACACCATTTCCATGAGATTTTGAATTTTCAACTATTTAATTTGTATTTTGGTTATTTTTATTTTGATTCTAAACTGACTTTTAGTGTTTCTAAAAGCTTAAATAAGCTTTCTGGGAGCTTATGTGTTCTATTTCAGTTCATACAAACAACCAACAACAACTTTAGCACATATTGAGATTTTGAAATGAAAACTGCATTCACTGAAATTGATACTGAAAACTTGAAATTGATTATTAAAAAGGATTCAAATACACTTAAGAAACTTAAACAAAGCACTTGGAAGTGAAAACATATACTGGAAAGCTTAGATAAAAAAAACGACTAAAGAAAATATAAATTACACTAGATACATTGATACATTGCTCTTTTTCCACTTTTATAGACTTTTGCACTCCTTGATGTCCTCTCGAATCTATCCCACCAATTTCCGACCATTGATTGCACAAAATCATCAAAACCGTCCACTTGTAGTTTTGGCGCCAATTTCTTCATAGCAGGTTTAAAACATTAATGAGTTGGTTTCAATCAATTAAGAGTATTTGGGTGTTAGTGGATGTAGAGGGGACAAGGTAAGGGGGGTTGGAGAAAAAGTGGGAAAACCATGACTGGTATTGGGTATACAGGAAGGGGTGAAAGGGATGAACAGTAGGGCGGTTTTTGGCTTGTTTGACTTTATTTGACCGTTTGATATAACGGGGTTGGGTTGGTTTTGGGCCAAAGGTTGGGCCAGCTGGTTGCATATTGGATTTGGACTTGGTATTGGATCCGTTTGGTTAAGTATACACAAGGACTAAATTTGCAAATCTGCCAAACATGAGGGACCAATCTTGTAGTTTTTCCAAAGCTCTCACAAGGACCAAACTTGCCATAAATGAATAGTACAAGGACCCTTTTTGCATAAAATCCATTTTAAAATGTCCAAGGACTATTTTTGCAAATTTTCAAACTTTAAGGACCTTTATGCCATTTGACCAAAACTCATTCAAGGATCATTTTTAACAACTTAGAAGATTTCAGGACCTTGAATGACATTTCTTCACATTTTGAATTCCGTGGACTAGATTTGACAACTTTTAAAACTTGGGGACTAAACCGCTAATTTTGCAAACTTGAATCATTTTTCATCCGATTTTGATATTTTTGTATTTAAAACACATAAAACACCGATTTGTGATATTTTCATCATTTTGATGCGTCGAAAGTGTTTTCAGATGATTTTGCAGTTTAGATTGTACAAAAATGATGAGTATTTAGACACTCATCAGTTGACATAGTGCTTGAACTCTCGAGTAGGTTACTTCGGGAGTGGAGTAGGGCAAGGAAAGTGTCCTTGTAGCCGAACCACTATAAATCGGTTGTGTTATTTCTATCCTTTACTTTACTTGCTTTCTTTACTTACATTACTTATTGATCTATACTTTCTATCCATCCATACGATTTCACATAACATCGAATCTAAAGTTTTTGAAACTAACTTAAATTCGGCAAAACTATTCAATCCCCCCTTCTAGTTTTCCACATAATTCTCTTCGTGCTCATTCGACAGCGAGGCAAATCGGGGAGACTCGACTAGGTACTAGATCCATATGATGTTGAATGTTATGCGCTGGTGGTAGACTTGATGGTAATTCATTAGGAATGAGTGACTAAAATTCTCTTTAATGGTAATGATGCGTGGTTGGGCTCCAAAGACTTCCTTTTCATGAAAGCAAGCTTTACAACCCACTAGGCAAAGGTACCTAATCATTGTAGTGTAGTACGGGTAAGTTCTAGGGGTTCATCATCTCTAGGGGAACAGAGATGCTAGTCGAGATGTATGACGAAAAGGCAAGGTGAGGTGATTCTTTTAGTCTTTTATATTTTTAGAAAGCAAATTAAATCTGTGGTTTGAAGAGTGGGGTTTTGTATTACCAATTAAACTAATTAACAAAATAAATTAAAACTTATTACTAATTAATAAAATTAAAGCTATAGATTGTAGTTCTTATGATAATTAAAAGCGTTTTTACTTAGATTTACTTACTCCCTAGTTATCTTTTATTGGTCGGTTGAATTATCACATCCTTGTTTAATTAGTGCGTTGTATTCCATGTTTTAATCATAGAGCAATGCCAAATTTCCTAATTCTATGAGTGTATAAGTCTCCTCTAGAACACCCGGGATCGCCAAGTACCGAGGTATCTCCCCCAAATATCCTAGCATCTACAAGTCGCAACTTACGCAATAAATACAACGGAGCCTACTAGTGCACTCTAGTGCTAATAATCGCTATTTAGGACGTTCAAGCTCACAACAATGAAAGAAGAAGTCGCTTTTCCTTAATCTAGCGACAACCAATTAATCAAGAGACAACCTAACAACAATTAATAACTAAGTTTCATTGGATCTAAGCAAACACTAATTAATTTAGTTACACATGATAGAAGCAAGAACACAAGCAAACAATCACATAAAGATCAAACATGGTGATTGATGATGTACCTCCAAATACCAAGGACACCCTTCGAACGTATCGAAGCCCTTCAGACGAAGGCCCAAGTTAGGTCTCCGTAATATTCATAGGTGTCAAACCATTCGTCCATACGAAGGTTACCCGCGAGGAATTCGCCATTCGAAGCCCTAAGCCCTTCGGGTATGGTGACCAAGGAGTAACTGATATGAGAACCTCCCGACTGGTCAAACCCACGATCTCCCTCTTTCCCGGCTTTCCGCCAAGTTTGAGAATGTAGGTCACTAAGCCCCAGCGACACCCACAAGCATGGGACGCCCCATGTTCTCCAACATTTATGCAGAGTGCCCCTAACCTATTTCTTCCACTATAAATAGGTTGACGGCAGAGAATTATGGTAAGCTCATTCATCACTCATCTCTTTACTTACACACACTTATACCACCATAACTCATACTTACCTCGCCGAGGTGGTTCTGTGGTCCAACCCCTGCAGAATCACTTAACGAGTGTCTTCGTATTTCTTATTCTCGTGAAAGACAATCTTGGCTGAACATACACCCCTCATACCTTTGATCATCATCAAGCCTGGTAGTGCAATTTATTGTACAATCGTGGCGCCATCCGTGGGACCCGCTACTATTAGTCCCAGAATCACCCGCCTTAAACCTTAACCGATTACACTACTTTTTCCGCATGGAACCAGAAGAGAATATACACCTCCACCGTGTTTCTCTAGCCCGGTACCTCTCAACACAACTAACACCGATAATCTCGCCCCAAGATGCCTCCACCTTCACTACATGATCTCGCTTGGAAACCACTCCCGACATTACGCCAACTTCCACCAACCCTATCCTGTAAATTAGCCCCGCCTTCGTTGTGGCAAACTTTGAAGCCTTAGAGTCCTTGCTGAGGGCTCATAAGAGGCAAGTTCGCAACACTGAGATGCGAAGGGAACTGGAATATTCCAGTGAGGATTATTTCGAAGAGATCGAGGTAGATGAAAGGCCTCGACCCTGTAACAGGGGGCTTTCGGCCCTACGAAACTGGTTCTCCTTCCATAAGAAGGCCTAATGGAATGACTGTTGGTTTTGAAGAAGGTCCCGGAGGAGATCCGGGAAGAAGGGAAAGGGTACAAGGTGAAAGAAGGAGCGAGAACTCAAACGGAGGAAGCAACCCAGTAGGAAACGGAGGGGTAAACCTACCACCTCTCCTAGCTGCCCACTTAGGAAGAGAAGGGATGGGGGCTCCGATACCTCCATCATACGTCTCGATTGTCGGAGGACCTCTTCCATACTTTGGGATGAGCCACCACCCATCGTGGAATGAATTCCACCACCGCTCAAACCTATAATACCTACCCTTCGAATGGGTCTCTCCACAACCAGAGTTACAGCAGTGTCCTACGGACACGCCTCGTGAACTCTACACGCCCAATGGTGGAAACCCTTTGTATCAACCTTCCACATTTACGCCGCATTAACGCAACCATTTCCTAACCCGTATAACCCTACACCGCTTATCGACTCCATATAACCCTTACTATGCCAAGCTCGGAGCTTGCACACCTTTGTGAAGTGGATCAAGACTACCTCCGCTCGACGGTAAAGATGCCCACCACATAGGCACCTACGATGGGAAAGGCGACCCGATAACTTCTTACATTTATTCAAAGGCGCCATCAAGATGCGTGTGGGTCATGCCCGTAGCATGCCACATGATCACATACACGCCCGGACTCGCAAGAATATGGTGGAATGGACAAAGTCGGGGAGCATAGTAAGTCTAGATGATCTTAAGGCTAAGTTCGATCACACTTTAGCCAATGTAAAGTACACCAAGACCCATCTAGCCGCAGATACCATCAAGCAAAGGAACAACGGAAGCACAAGGGCCTTCGCCATAAGGTACACCGATGAAACTTTGCAAATTTCGGGGTTGCACGAGGAACAAAGGTTTTATGGCTTCGACATGGCCTACTTAACTCAAGCTTGGTGGAATTCTTGTCACCGACCTTCCTACCACTTACAAGCCATCGATGGAGAAGACTTACACTTGGATTGAGTCCAAGGAAGTAGCAAAGACAAACGAGTCCGATAGAGCAAAGAGAAGTCTCCGATAAGTTCTCCGAGGGTCCTCCCGGAAGGATCCAAGAATAGAAGAAGAACAAAGATCGCTTCACCCCTACAACAAAGGCTCAAATCATGGACTCTGGCAACTTGGTCAAATCTCCTGTGGAGATTTTGCCACCGAGAAAGTCCGAAAGTCCTTCGACCCACCACCCGGATGTCACACTAAGCAAAGCCAGGGACATGTCGGCATCGCCACTTTCACGAAGACCATGGGCACGACACAAAAAGTCGCAGAGCTAAAGAAGCGAGATTGAAGAGGCAAGACGGTCCGACAATTGGCACACCCGGTTAAAGGCATCAAGAAAGGAAAGGACAGTTCTCCGGACACCCAACTGGGTGAGTGGAAAGGAAACAAAAGGAGGCTACTTGATAAGGTTTTAAATGTACCTTTTTGTGGGTCGTTTAAGCCCTTATTTGATCACTTTGTATCCGTTATTACTTAATATCATTCCTTTTCACTTTTTAGGTCTCTTGAAGGCAAATTGTTGTAATGGCACTTATTTGGATGAAAAGGCGGATATATGAAGAAAATGGCCAAAGTCAAGAATCGAGACACCAAGTCAGCTGAATAAGGTGACGGCGCCATCGCTTAATCATGACGCCCGTCGGAGCATTTTGTGATGACGATAAGCCAAATTTCTTATTTTCAAGTGATGGTGTCAGGTTTAAAAGAGTAGGTCGTCGCAACTCGTGACGGCCTAGATTTGATCCAGACGGCCATAAGTCAAGAGGACGGCGTCACAAGAACAAGGTGACGCCGTCGCAAGACTAACGTGGCCAAGACGAAACCCTAATGACGCACCGACGCGGCCACAAATCATAAGTGACGCCGTCGATATGTAATCTTTATATAGAATCCAATTTTCAAGATTTGTGTAGTCTTTGGAGTAAAACCTAAACCGAACCAAGGCTGTTTTGTACATTATTTTAGGTTCCAAACCCTATCTTACATCAAGATAAGTGTTTTACTTCATTAATTCAATTATGTCTTCAATTATTTGTGTGTATGCTTGCATGTTCTCAATGTCCGCTAATTTACTTGTGTGTTTGCTTAGGAATACGAAACTTAATTATTAAATATTGATTGGTTGTCTCTTATCTTAATTGATTAATGATCTATTAATGCGATAGGTCATTCGTTGTGTAATTAATGCTTGATTAATCTTTGTGAACCTTAGGCTATAGCACTTAGAGCGGTTGTAGGCTAAACCATCCAAAGAGGGCCTTAGAGTTAGAGTTTATAATCCCTAGAGGGTTTTGTAGATGAGACCCTTTGGTAAGTTCAAAGAGTTAGGATAAACGATACCCTACGACTTTAGACACACAACGCGATTAAGAAAAAGGACGTGACAATTCAACCATCAATAGGAGATAATTAATAAGTAATAAAACCTAAGTGAACACATCTTTAAACTATCATACGAGCACACAATAATTAGACATAGACTACATACACCTTAGATTAGATAATTAGATAACTAGAGAAATCGGTAGAAATACCAACCCCAACCAAACCCGAGATTCGTACCTTTCCAATTCCTAAAAAACATAAAAAGATAAAAATAAACTTCCTCAACCCCAACCTTAGCGTAGTAACTTCTTACTAGCATTCCTATTCCCAGAGAATGATATCAATACCGTGACTTACCCTAATACTACACTACAACGATTAGGTTCACTACCTAGGGTGTCATAAAAGTTTCTCAAGAAAAGGAAGTTCCTTTGACCCCGAACGACGCGTGTAGCGTTATCAAGTTTTTTTACGCCGGAATAGAATAGCTAGTTAGTAGTTCACCCGCTTAGGTTTCTTTGCTTGATTCCTATCATGTAAAGTTTTCTCAATTTTAGCTTTCGTAGTCTATCCCCTTCTTCGTGACCTTTGTTCGTAACCCCATCACTTTTCATCATGGAAGGTGATAACCAACCACCATTCATCAACCTACCACCAAATGACCCGCCAAGAGCCCGTGACTCTTGGTGAATACTCGAGACCAAGCCACCTAGGCTATAGGAACACCATTGAGCTTCCCGACCAAGCCCAAACTACTGACCTGCGATCCGACACCATCCGGTTGGTGCAAAACGGATGTGCATTCCATGGACTTCGTTTCAAGATCCTAATCAAGATCTAAGGATTTCTTAAAAATGTCGATTCCATCGACCTTGATGCTACTAATCGGGAGACTACGCTGCGTCTCTTCCAATTCTCTACGGGACCAAGCTAGTAATTGGCTTGAGCGACTTCCCTCCCGGCTCCATCTCAAGTTGGGATGATCTTACCTCTCGCCCATGCTCAATTTTTCCACCGGGAGAACCACTAAGCTTAGGAATGACATCTTAATGTTCCAACAATGTCAAGGTGAATCTCTATTAAGCATGGACTCGATTCAGGACTTACTTCATAAAGTCCCTCATCACGGCATTGATCTTTGGCTCCAAGTCCAAATATTTTATGATCATGTCAACTTCCCCACAAAGCATTCCATTGACCAAGCGGGCGGTGGAAAACTTAGTGATCTCACCGCGGAAGAATTATGGGGTATAATAGAGGACCTTGCTCTCTATGACAACGAAAGTTGGAATGACCCCCGTGAGTTGCCCAAAACCGTTAAGGCAATCTCCTTGCCTCCACTTGACTCACAATCTTTCGACCGTAGGATGATCGAACTTGAAGATCAAGTTAAATTCCTAATGAGCTCCTATGAAAATCCTAAGTCTTCACGCCATATGAACAAAGTTTCTTCCTCGTGTGAGCCGATAGTGATCCTCATAACACGCAAGACTTGCACCCGATCCTCGAACATGCTTCCATTGACTATGCATCCTCGCAGACATGGAACAGAGGAAGATTCCTACAACACCCGGACCTAGGAATTTCAACGATACCCGAGAAGCTTGGAAGAGCAAGCCCGACTTCTATTGGGGGCAAACCAAAGAATTCACTTCCAATGATTTCTCATGGCCCTCATCTCACGGTCCTAACCAACAAAGCATTGAAGGGATGTTGCAAAACCTAATCGCATCCCAAAAAGCCCAAATAGGTAAGCTCTCGGACCGCTTTAACCAACAACAAGCCGAAATGGATAGGAAGATAGATAACCTTTTGAAAGCCATGGCCAATAGTGATAGGAAGGTTAATGCTATCTCAAGTCCCAAGCCTTCCGGTGTAGAGATTAAGGACCCAAGTAAGTTAGCTAAGCACGTTCAATTCGTCAAGACCATAGCCTTAGTGAAACCAAATAAAACAAATGACGAAGCGAACCATGAGATAATACTTGAGGTTAAGGAAACACCGACGAATGAAACAACCGAGGAAGTGAATGAAGTAGACAATGACTATTTCAATAAGTTTCCTACGGAAGAAAAACTATCTCTCCACCCTCACTTAGTGCGTGACCTCCGTCACATGTATGTTAGGAAAAGCCCTAGAATCAAGTTTGGGAACCCCTGAAATCTTAACATACCGTGTTGCATAGGACACCTTATCGTGGCAAAGGCCTACATTGATCGCAAATCCCCAATCAACATAATGACTAGCACCTACTACAATTTGGTAATGAAAAGCCTATTCCAACTAGGCAAGACCCCGATAATCCTAGGGTTAGGTGCAATTTTCTTGGTAGAGTTAAGGGATTGCCCGTTTATGTAGGTAGTTTCACGTTTCCTACGGACTTCATAATTGTGGATGATATTAGCACGACCATAGATCCTAGCTTATCCCACGTTATTCTAGGAAAACCTTTCATAGAAAGCACCGGGATGACCTATGACCCCTCGTTAGGAATAGTGCGATTCAAGGATGAGACCGATGACATAGCTTACCAAATGCCGTTTCAGATTGAGAAGTTTTCATCACTCTCTAATGATGAAAAGGAACTTAAACTATCGGTCTATTATAGGAATGAGGAGGATAAGGAAAAAGGAGTAGATTATGTTATGGCTAAGATTTTCGGATTCTATAAGGATTGCTTGAACTTGGGACCGAAATATAGGACCGAATGGGGAGAGGACGAACTCTTAGAAAGAAGCATCATAGGGCACTTCTACAACATGGAGTTCCCCAATAGAGACTGTCATGACGAAGGAGGTGACGGTAATGAAGTCACGTAAGGGCACGACTACGAGTCTAGCTACAAGACTCTTAAATAAAGAAAAGCGCTTCGTGGGAGGCAACCCATGCTTAATTTTTTGTTTGTTAGTGTCATATATCTTTTATTGATCGTTTATTCTCATGTTTAAATTTGTAAAATGCTTTATTTTGTTTTTAACCTCGCCTTAATTGCATATAAAGGTATTTTACATAAAGGATAAGTATAGGAGGATTACACGTTTTCAAAGAAACGTAAACATGAGAATAGCAATTCATTAAAAGATATATATATGTATTTGTTCGAGTCAAATGCTTGTATCGAGTCATAATGGATGTTTTGTAGAAATTTTCCGATTCTAAAGATGTAAATTTTCCATAATTTTTTCCGAAAATCGCAGAACCGGCTTTTGTCGGGGATAACTGACGTCCAGATCGCAACCGACTCGAGTCGGGAAGGAGTAAAACAATGATTACATTTTTTCTCGTTTTCGAGCTACTTATAAATTTTGGAATTTTCCGTGTCTTAATTTTCCGTAAATTGCGTGAACATCCATTCCACAAGCATTATATCCTAGTTTAGTAGAGTCTTATATATATTATTACCGTCGATTTTACGAAGGTTTCGCTTTGTTTTCTTCAAATGTCCGGTTTTATTTATCAAGAAGAAGAAACAAAAGATTGGAAGGAGCTTTTCACATACATTTTTCTTGGAAAGGATTTAACCACTACTTCACACACGGATCCTACCGAAATGATCGGGGAGTATTAGTTTCTTTCTTTTTAATTACCTTCCATTATCATAACTTTGATACTTTTGGGGAACATGGGGACAATGTTCGCTTTAAGTGTGAGAGAAAATAAAACGGAACTTAGAAACTATGCTTATCCTTGATTATTTGCTTTGTCCAATTGTATTTGTGTAATAAACCATGAAAATGTCGGTTAAGGTAATTTTGGCACCAAATTTAAAATTTTTCATGACATATAGGAGTGGGCCATTAGTCTTAACAAAAGCTGCCTCACGGATAGGAAGTTGCATGACTAGCACAAAACCCTTTACCACCTAAATTCCACCCAAAATGTGAGGATCGCCACTTAGATTAGTAGGAATTAAAGCATTCATCTTTAATGCTTAGAGTATGAACCGATAGTATAATAGATTCTAGAACTTGTTTTGTGATGCATTCCGAGATCGCTAGTAAGACTACACTTGTGTAGTTAGGAATAACTAAATGATAAGAGGCATTAGGATAACCCTTGTTTGATACCCGTAATATAATTACTTCTTCCACATCGGTTGAGTAATTCCCCACACCTTTACGTTGTACTCATCTTTAGTACACGATACCCTAGTTAACCCCTCGAGCCTATCCTTTTCGCGGTTCTCGTGATGTTTCGGTTTTCGGAATATCAATGAAGAGCATTTTTACACCCCACCCTCAAATATACACCCAAATCGCCTTTAGCCTACCTTCTATGCACTCACTTTTAGTGCATTATTGTTATCACCCTAAACCCTTAGTTCAATTATCTAGTTGCTTGCATGAGTTGCTAAGTCGAGGCATATCCTTTGTATCAGCTTTGGGACGATTGGGACTCATGGGAAAAAGTTAAAGTTTATGAAATGACCGGAAGGGCGTTAAATTCCCTTATTTGCGTAATAACGCACCCCAAGTGTTTTGATCTTTTCAATTCGGTCAAAGTAGTGTTAGAGTAATAAAACTCAAGTGTGGGATGTGCCTATAAATCCCTATCATTTTGATGTTACCGTAGAGGATGGTAGAGTAAAAGTGTATGAAAAAAATCGAACAAAAATATATATATATATATATATATATATATATATATATATATATATATATATATATATATATATATATATATATATATATATATATATATATATATATATATATATGCTACCATCCTACATCTATCCTTTAAATTTATGTTTATTTGTTTCAGGTTATCTAGAGTTTAGAGTGACGAGTCTTGGCTTAGAAACGCCATTCTTCGTATGCTTGTAACATAGATATTTTGACTTGCCACCACTAAATAGCCTATCCCACCAAACCCTTTGTTTCCTACCTTAAGCCTAACATTACAACCCTTTAAAGACCTCTTGATAGTCTTTTCTAGGTGCTTACGCCAAAGCGATGGAGGTTTGATCTATTCTCAAGCCTATGGTAATCTATGTACTAGGACCGGTTAATGAGTGTTTATCTTCCATTTCCAACTTGTTATATTTCATATACACCGAGAGATGTGAGTATCCAAACACCCCATGTGAGGTGCTAGTATGTATTCCGTGCTTGTTATGACTTTTCGGGCTTATATGTGTTGTGGACTGTTTTAAACCAATGCTTCATGGCCCCTAACTTATAAATTAATTGGCTAAAAGCACATTTGCTTGAGGACAAGCAAATACCAAGTGTAGGGATATTTGATAAGGTTTTAAATGTACCTTTTAAGGGTCGTTTAAGCCCTTATTTGATCACTTTGTATCCGTTATTACTTAATGTCGCTCCTTTCCACTTTTTAGGTCTCTTGAAGGCAAATTGTCAGAATGGCACTTATTTGGACGAAAAGGCGCGGATATCTGAAGAAAATGGCCAAAGTCAAGAATCGAGACACTTAAGTCTTTGAAATACAAGGTGACGGCGTCCATCGCTTAATCGCGACGCCGTCGGAGCATTTTGTGACGCATACGTAAGCCAAATTTCTTATTTTCAAGTGACGGTGTCAGCTTTAAAAGAGTAGGTCGTTGTAACTCGACGGCCTAGATTTGATCCGACGGCGCCATAAGTGAAGAGGACGGCGTCACAAGCACAAGGTGACGCCGTCGCAAGACTAACGTGGCCAAGACGAAACCCTAATGACGGCGACCGACGGCGCCACAAATCATAAGGTGACGCCACGTCGCATATGTAATCTTATATATAGAATCAATTTTTCAAGATTTGTGTGTAGTCTTTTGGAATAAAACCTAAACCGAACCAAGGTCGTCTTGTACAAGATTTTAGGGTTCCAAACCCTATCTTACATCAAGATAAGTGTTTTACTTCATTAATTCAATTATGTCTTCAATTATTTGTGTGTATGCTTGCATGTTCTCCATGTCCCGCTAATTTACTTGTGTGTTTGCTTAGGAATATGAAACTTAATTATTAAATATTGATTGGTTGTCTCTTATCTTAATTGATTAATGATCTATTAATGCGATAGGTCATTCGTTGTGTAATTAATGCTTGATTAATCTTTATGAACCTTAGGCTATAGCACTTAGAGCGGTTGTAGGCTAAACCATCCAAAGAGGGCCTTAGAGTTAGAGTTTATAATCCTAGAGGGTTTTGTAGACGAGACCCTTTGCTAAGTTCAAAGAGTTGGGGATAAACGATACCCTACGACTTTAGACACCTAGCGATTAAGAATAAGGACGTGACAAGTCAACCATCAATAGGAGATAATTAAGGAGTAATAAAACCTAAGTGAACACATCTTTAAACTATCATACGAGCACACAATAATTAGACATAGACTACATACACCTTAGATTAGATAATTAGATAAGTAGAGTAATCGGTAGAAATACCAACCCCAAATCCAAACCCCGAGATTCGTACCTTTCCAATTCCTAAAAACATAAAAGATAAAAATAATCTTCCTCAACCCCAACCTTAGCGTAGTAACTTCTCACTAGCATTCCTATTCCCCAGAGAACGATATCAATACACGTGGCTTACCCTAATACTACACTACAACGATTAGGTTCATCGCCTAGGTGTTATAAAACTTGCTCGAAGAAAAGGAAGTTCCTTTGACCCCAAATGACGTGTAGTGTTATCACTACCCTAGAAGCTCCGATACTAATGGTGTAACACCCAACCCGATAAGGGTAAAAGTATCACATTTATGGTGCCAAATCAGAACAATACATATAAACCATGCAAGCGGAAGTCTTATAATAGATATCAAAAGGTAACAAGTCAACGCGACGTGAACAATACAAAGGTTCCAAAAGATGTCAAAAAGAAATGAAACAATACAATGTCTAAGTTTCCAAAATAAGTAACAATGGTAAACAAACTCTAAAGATGACTAGGGTCAATCCACACTCAGCATCCTACTCTCAATCCCATGAAAAGCCCCAGCTCCTAGCTTAATAACCTGCCGCAGGGAAAGAAACGTGGTTGAGCTTAAAAATCCCAGTGAACAGATATAACAATACAATAGCAATAATGAAGAACTGAAATCAAGATAAATACGGTAAGAAATGAAGTGAAACAATATAGAGTAGGTAAAGGAAACAATGGAAGGGTTCATTTATCCACCACGAGCCAACAAAACAAACCATATCATATCATAATATCCATAGTAGCGAGTAACCAATAATAACCATTGTATTCGGAGGTGACCTGAATACCAATACAATAAGAGGGAGACCTCAGTAGCTGATGGAGTGATCGGCTCCCAAAATGTGAGGGGGTGTAATGCACACACGCACCGCATCACCAAAACATATCATATCATATCAAATGCAAATTAAATCAAATCTAGGATGCATCCATACGCCCCCTGCAATACAATAGTGGCCAATACAACATCTGAAGTGCGCAATAATCAATACAATAATGGGGACGGTGTGGAACATCACTCATCCACACTGGAGTCATGCCATTGGTGCATCAATGACACGGACATGGAACCCCCATTCCTAGTTAATGGCTCGGGTATCAACTGACAGGTCAAAGTGTACATTATAGAGGTCAATCAATATCAAAGGTTCAATATTAGCAGTTCACAAATCAATATCAATAATCCAATATCAATGGTTCAATTATCAAAGGTCCAATAGCAAAGGATCAATATCAAAGGTTCAATAGCAAAGGGTCAATATCAAAGGTTCAATAGCAGAGCAAAGGTTCAATATCAAAAATGCAAGAGGTCAAAGATGCAAAGAGATCATGAGAAACCTTATGAGAAAGGTCAGGATATCTGTACCTTATTCGAAGCAAGCAACAACGAAAGTAAAATCAAGAAATGAGATCAATCGCACTGTCCGAAACCTATACGAATTAGATAACGCTCAATAAGAATCAGATTACTCGTTTTAGACGGCTTTTCATTTTTAGCAGGTTTCCACTTTTAGTAATCTTTCCATTTTAAGTAGCTTTTTATTTTAGGTAACTTTCTATTTTAGGTAACTTTTTATTTTAGGCAGGTTTCCAAAATTAGTAAGTTTATGTATTTAGTAAGTTTAGCCATTTAGGATGCCTTTTGAAGACTGTTAGGTTAAGTGAGTATTTATATACTTTAAGGATCATTTAAGCCAAATTATACAAGTTTGGGGTTCAAAGTGTAAATATTATAAAGTGTAAGGTCTTAATAGTAAATATATCTCATTCATTTGTTTTACTCATTTAGCCCTTATAGTCATTATATTTACCAACCAAACCTTTTAGTTTCAAAGATTGTGAATTTAACATAGAAGTTTATATGACTAGTACATGAACCCATAACAACCGTAGCTTTTATTTAAAAACACCTTATATGTTATTTGCCCTTTTAAACATGTTAAACACAAGATAGCATAACCCTTTTTGGTGACCCCATATTGTCGAGATACATCTCTCCCAAGATCAGATTTGTATGCGCCCCATTTACTACCAAAATGATACCCTACCCTTTGGTTTCATTTGACACTAATCATATACGCATGTTTTAGATTCCATTTAGGCATGATAATAACAAAAAGAGAGCATGTCGTGAGGGTCCAACATCAGGTTTAAATCGAGTCATTTAGTGCACATGTAATACGACACACAAAGGGTTCCTTTTTATGATTTCATGCAAGCCTTACACAAGATTAGTTTTTTTACTTAGATGTAATGTTTTACAAGCATGTTTTATAGGTATTAAAATGGCAAGGAAGGGCTGCCCAAACCCACTACCAAAACAAATACACAAACAGATTCATGATTTGACCCATATCACAATCTTTCATTATTTCATGTAGTCCAAACTTAGGTTAGTTTGCTTAGTCTTTAGTAACATGTTAAATGACCACAAGCATGCATAGGGTGACATAATGGTCACGACCAGGATCATGAAAAAGAAAAGAAAGAGACGAGACCATGGTTACCTGATGGCGTGTATGAAACAAGGATCAAACAAAACAAATAAACAAGCGCCCCTTGGTTCTTTTTAAACCCACGACAGTAGCCCCTAGCCAAGGACACAAACCAAGCAATCCTTCGTACAGCTTCATTTCTACACGCACTCACGAACCTCTCTTGAAAGAGCTTGTGTCGACAGAAAGAATGGTGGGGAAAAATGGTGTAGCCGTCACTTTTACTTAGGATGATTAGGGTTTGTGGTGTTTTATTTTTTGAATGACAAATGGGGATAATTAAGGAGAATATAAGGTGATAATTAGGAGTAAATGAGGCCACAAATTTAGGGGTGGGGCGTTGGAAAGAGCCGAGCAAAAGGGAGCACAAGCAAGACCAAAATCAAATATTTATTTACCTACTATAATTACTTTGTACATGTTATTTATTTGTCTAGCAATTTTACATGTAACATTCAATGTTTTATATTTCCTTGTAATATATATATATGTAAGTTTTATTCTTCCAATTTTCCATGTAAATTACGTATCATAAATGCTTAGCGAAATTTATCGAGCATGGCTTTATTTTACGGATTAAAACTCAAGGGTATAATAGTATTTTAGTGCGCTCACGGTTTTTAGGGTTTTACAACTCTCCCCCTCTAAAAGAAAATTTTTCGTCCTCAAAAATTGGATGGGAAATGAAAGAAACAAATGAAGACATACCATATTGCGAAAAGAAGTGAGGGTAACTTGTTTGCATCGATTCCTCAGTCTCCCAGGTAGCTTCACGCTCTGGGTGATTCCTCCAAAGAATCTTAACAAATGTAATTACTTTGTTTCTCATGACTCGATCTTGCCAATCCAAAATAGCTTGGGTTCCTCGGAAGAGACATATCGGATCAATCGATCAAACGGATATGATGCCACATGCAAGGATGATAGTTGTATCCCTGTAAGAGATACATGAAAACGTCAAGCACATGCGATAGCGTGGCGGAAGAGCCAAACGATAAGAAACCTCTCCAATGCGCCGAGAATCTCAAACGCCCAATAAAACGAGGACCGAGCTTCCCTTGATTCCAAAACGCTTAACACCCGAAATGGCGACACTTTCGGAAATACCCGATCACCAACCTGAAACTCCAAATCACAACGATGTTTATCCGCATAACTCTTTTGCCGCGTACGAGCCTCCTTCAACTTTTCCCTAGCAACCGCCACCTTCTCGTTAGTGATCTCAATAATCTCAGGTCCCTCTATCAATCGCTCCCCTTCTTCGTCCCAGCAAATAGGTGCCCTACATTTCCTTCCGTAAAGTAGCTCATAAGGTGCAACCTTGATGCTAGCATGCCAACTATTGTTGTAGGCAAACTCCACCAAGCACAAATACTCATCCCAACTCCCGGTCCACTCTAAAGCACAAGCTCACAACATGTCTTCCAATGTCTAGATGGTCTCTCCGATGACCATCTCGTCTGGGGTGAAATGCCTTCATCGAACTTAAGACGAAAGTACCCCAAGCCTTATGCAAACTCTTCCAAAAGCGAGACGTGAAACGAGGATCCCTATCCGACACAATCGATGTTGGGGTACCATGGAGTCGAACAATCTCTGTTGAAGATCTCGCCAACTTACTCACTCTATCGCCGTACGGATGGGTAAGAATGAGCAGACTTGGTTAGTCGATCAACCACCACCCAAATCGCATCATGTCTTTTACGTGAGAGGCAAACCGTGACAAATCCATAGAAATCTCTTCCCACTTCCAAGTAGGAATATCCAATGGTCAAGTAATCCACTAGCACGCTGATGCTCTATCTTGACCTGCTGACATGTCATACATCTTGAAACATATAAAGCCACATCTTGCTTCATGCCGTTCCACCAGAAATGCTGCTTCAGATCTCGATACATCTTGGTAGAACCAGGATGAATAGTAAATGGAGAATTGTGAGCTTCAGACAACACTGTCTCACGTAAATCAGGATCATTCAGAACACAAAGCCGATCACCAAACCATACCACACCAGAACTATCAACCCGGAACTCCGATTGTTTTCCCTCCTCAATGTTCAGAACAATAAACCAAAGCTCACCGTCATCCTTCTGAGCTTCTTTGATTCGTAAAATAATGTTGGACTCCACCTTCATACTAGCCAGTAACCTCCGTAACCCCGTACACAAAACTCAACATCCAAAAGCTCCAAATCATGAAGAACCCTGGGCTCAATCTCCAAACTCGCAATCGTACCGGACTTTCGCTCGGTAGATCCGCAACCACATTAGCCTTACCCGGATGATACTTGATGTTCGTGTTATAATCTTTAAGTTCTAACCACCTTCGTTGTCTCATATTGAGCTCCTACGTGTGAATATATACTTTAAACTCTTGTGGTCGGTGAAGATATCACACGACTCGCCAGACAAATAATGCCTCCAAATCTTTAAGGCAAAACCACATGACCCGACTCCAAATCTCGTGGGATAATTCTCTCATACAATTTCAATTGCCTCAAAGCATAGGCGATCACCTTACCATGCCGCATCAATACATAACCCAAACCTTTCTTCGACGCGTCACTATAAATCTGGAAACCTCCGGAACCCGATGGAAGAGTCAAAATAGGCGCAGTAACCAATCTATGCTTCAACTCCTCGAAACTCTGTTCACGCTCTTCCGTCCGTTCAAACTTTTCTCCTTTCCTTATCAATTGCGTCAAGGGTAATGCCAAACGAGAGAAACCCTCAACAAACCGACGGTAATAACCAGCAAGCCCCGGAAAAATTCTAACCTCCGTCACAAGAGTAGGTCTCGGCCACTTGGTGATAGCCTCAACCTTGGATGTGTCCATCTTGATACCATCGGCGAGACACAACGTGACCAAGGAAAGCAACTTGGTTCAACCGATCGTGTTAGAAAACTTAGATACAACCTGGCCGTCGAAGAGTCTCCAATACAATACGAAGGTGTTACTCGTGCTCAGCCTCACTCTTGGAATACACAAGAATGTCATCGATGAAGACGATTACAAATTTATTGAGGTACTCGTGGAAAACCCGATTCTTAAGATCCATGAACACTGCAGGAGCATTAGTCAAACCAAACGGCATAACCGGAAACTCATAATGGCCATAACGAGTACGAAATGCGGTCTTAGGAACATCTTGATCCTTCACACGTAATTGATGATAACCAGACCTCAGGTCAATCTTAAAGAAGAATTTGGCACCCTGCAATTGGTCAAACAAGTTTCCTCAATGCGCAGAAGGGGATAGCGGTTATGGATAGTGATACGGTTCAGCTCGCGGTAATCAATACACAATCTCATACTCCCATATTTCTTCTTAACAAATAATACAGGTGTACCCCAAGGTGAAACACTGGGTCTAATAAAGCCGTTCTCCAAAAGTTCTTGCAATTGTTCTTTTAACTCTTTCAATTCAATCGGTGCCATACGGTAAGGAGCTTTAGATATAGGTTCAAGACCGTGAATCAAATCAATGCCAAATTCAACTTCCCTAGCGGGAGGATGCGGAAGTTCATCGGGAAAACATCGAGAATTCGCGCAAATAGAAACTTTCAATAGTCGAACTTCCGAGAAGTATCTTGATGGATGCCGAAACCTTGGCAACCATGAGAAATGAGAGCGTGCTTTCATAGCGAGAGATGATCTTAGCCGACTTAAGTGGTTGAGAACCATGGTATACAAAATCGGGGATGATGGACACATCAAGATAACATTACGAGCATGACAATCAATGGTATCCCTATGCAAGGCCAACCAATCCATATCCAATATAATATCAAATCGACATATCCGGAGGAAGTAGATTAGCCGAACGAATACCATCATTGAAACGTGGGATAATTCACATATTCACGGTCAATAAGTATATGATTTTCATGGGGTTGATATAGATAAGTGATTCATTAGTGGTGTTGAAGATAATTTGAGCTTCTTAGCTTAAAATTTCTACCGATATGATAGAATGTGTCGCGCCAAGATCAAACAAAACAAAGCGTTATGATCACCAAAGTAAATAATGCCGGTAATGGTACCGACGCCTTGTCTGCCTGATCTCGAGTAACTGAATACACTCGTCCAGTGGTTGGAGGTAGTTTGATGTAGTTCGAAGGAGCAACCGATGCCTATTTGGGGCAGTTCTTCACCTTATGATCTATCTCCCCACAATGATAACAACCTCCGGTAAGCCTATGACATACACCCGGGTGCGCCTTACCACACGTTGCATACTTTGGAGGAGGAGGTAGCACCTCAGAAGTCCTCTTCTGGGAAGAAGATGTCGCTAAACGATCATGATAAGAACTGCGAGATGATGATCCCGATCTTTGCCGCTAAAAGCGCCACTCGACCCGACGATCGTCACCGATCTATCAAATCTTGCTGATCATGGACTCGGTGCCCCGCTATCTCGAGTCGGGCCACGGTCTGTCGACCTCTAAACCCACATGCACGGTCTCGACGACCCTCCGCCGGATTGTGGTCGGCGACCCACGGAATCCTCGCCCCGGTCATGTCTACCCGAGGATAAACCTTATCACCGTCCCCCCTTTTGTTGAAACCACGTCGCATGGAGCAACTCAATGTTGCGGCGCGTCCTGACTGAACCACCTCAAGATACTCATTATTAATCAACTTTGTCCAAAACCCACCTTTTCAAGCCCCATTTAAAATGTCGAGCTTGCCTTCGTGCATCCCGCAATAGCCCCCACGAAACCAGCTAACCTTATGAACCTCTGCATGTACTCGTGGGAAGTCTCCCTGTCCAACTGATATACGTTGTTGTAGTCCCTCTCATACCGTTGCTGCTCTGATTCTGGAAAGTACTGTTTATAGAAAATCTCCCGAAAAGTGTTCCAGGTGCAAGTATCCAGAAAATTTTCTTCCTTAGACAAGAGATAGGCTTTCCACCAATTCAGGGCATCCCCCTCAAGTTTGAAAGTAGCAAGTCGGGCTTTTACCTCATCATCACAACCCAACACATTGAACAACTTCTCTATGTGTGTAATCCAGTCTTCTGCCTCATTAGGTGAAACTGGCGAGCGAAAAGGGATCGGTTTGAGTTTGTTAAAGCGCTCAATCCAGACATGCATGGGTTTAGGTGGGTCGGCACCCCAACCACCACCTCCGCCGGAGGAGCTAGCGCCATTACGGATGTTATTTGTGATGGTAGTGACAATCTCGGGCATAGCAGTAGTCAGAGCACGGGTAATCAAAGCTTCGAAGTTAGGATTACCATCCTCATTATCCTCGTCGTTTCTTCGGGTATTCACCATCTGAACGATCATCAAACGATTAGCAAAGATTAGGAAATAAGATGAAGATCATGAACGGAAATGACGATAATGAAACCTAGAATCTACCCAAACCTCACCAGTCAAAACTTAAGCTTTACGGGTCAAGATTAGGGTCCATATGTCACAGGTCGTGACTATAAGTCGTAAACCTGGCGCTCTGATACCATAATTGTAACACCCCAACCCGATAAGGGTAAAAGTATCACATTTATGGTGCAAAATCAGAACAATACATATAAACCATGCAAGCGGAAGTCTTATAATAGATATCAATAAGAATCAGATTACTCGTTTTAGACGGCTTTCCATTTTTAGCAGGTTTCCACTTTTAGTAATCTTTCCATTTTAAGTAGCTTTTTATTTTAGGTAACTTTCTATTTTAGGCAGGTTTCCATAATTAGCAAGTTTCCGTATTTAGTAAGTTTAGCCATTTAGGATGCCTTTTGAAGACATGTTAGGTTAAGTGAGTATTTATATACTTTAAGGATCATTTAAACCAAATTATACAAGTTTGGGGTTCAAAGTGTAAATATTATAAAGTGTAAGGTCTTAATAGTAAATATATCTCATTCATTTGTTTTACTCATTTAGCCCTTATAGTCATTATATTTACCAACCAAACCTTTTAGTTTCAAAGATTGTGAATTTAACATAGAAGTTTATATGACTAGTACATGAACCCATAACAACCATAGCTTTTATTTAAAAACACCTTATATGTCATTTGCCCTTTAAACATGTTAAACACAAGATAGCATAACCCTTTTTGGTGACCCCATATTGTCGAGATACATCTCTCCCAAGATCGTTGTATGCCCCATTTACTACCAAATGATACCCTACCCTTTGGTTTCATTCGACACTAATCATATACGCATGTTTTAGATTCCATTTAGGCATGATAATAACAAAGAGAGCATGTCGTGTGGGTCCAACATCGATTTAAATCGAGTCATTTAGTGCGCATGTGTACGACACACATAAGGTTCCTTTTATGATTTCATGCAAGCCTTACACAAGATTAGTTTTTACTTAGATGTAATCTTTTACAAGCATGTTTTATAGGTATTAAATGGCAAGGAAGGGTCGCCCAAACCCACTACCAACACCATACACAAGCAGTTCATGATTTGACCCATATCACAATCTTTCATTATTTCATGTAGTCCAAACTTAGGTTAGTTTGCTTAGTCTTTAGTAACATGTTAAATGACCACAAGCATGTGTAGGGTGACATAATGGTCACGACCAGGATCATGAAAAAGAAAAGAAAGAGACGAGACCATGGTTACCTGATGGCGTGTATGAAACAAGGATCAAACAAAAAAAATAAACAATCGCCCCTTGGTACTTTTTAAACCCACGACAGTAGCCCCTAGCCAAGGACACAAACCAAGCAATCCTTCGTACAGCTTCAGCCCCTACAAGTACCTACGAACCCTCTCTTGAAAGAGCTTGTGTCGACAGAAAGAATGGTGGGGAAAAATGGTGTAGCCGTCACTTTTACTTAGGATGATTAGGGTTTGTGGTGTTTTATTTTTTGAATGACAAATGGGGATAATTAAGGAGAATATAAGGTGATAATTAGGAGTAAATGTGGCCACAAATTTAGGGGTGGGGCGTTGGAAAGAGCCGAGCAAAAGGGAGCACAAGCAAGACCAAAATCAAATATTTAGAGTAAATATCATAAATCGTCCTTGTGGTTTTGGCAACACCAAAATCGTCCCGTGGTTTAATTTCATCGGGTTTGGTCCCGTGGTTTCAACCCATACGGGTTTGGTCCATGACCAACTTATCCATCGATTGACCGTTAAATCCCTAATTAGACTAATATCACGGGGTATTTTTGGTACTTTACCTTTGCGCGAATTGGGGTTCTTTATCTAACCCTAACGCATCATAATTCATCCCTACGGTTCACAAATCGACAACACACCCACAATTCTCTCTAATCATACTCATTGAATGAAACCCTAGAGTAATTACACAATGTTGTGTGAATGGAGGTACGAAAAGGGTTCAACTTTCAAATCCATACAATGATTATCGTAAGTAATTACACAATGTTGTTACTCTGCTTTTAATGTAAAATTGAGGTTCTAATGTAAATCGTTCTTTGTGTGATCGGTGAGTTTCCAACTGTTTTTGTCTAAAGATTAACCATGGAGGTGCATTCACCGACCCTCTAAGGTGCGTTACAAAGGTGGGAAGGTCAATTGATAGACACAATTGATTCGAATCAGTTCTCATTGTTGAGGTTGCCACTATGATGAAAGAGTTAGGGTATGAAAATGAAAATTTAGATATGGACTTTTTTACAAGTTACCTAACTTTCAGTTTAGATAATGGTCTAAGAAAATTAGAAACCGATAAAGATGTGTTGGAATTGTTGACCCACGTATCTAAGTATAAGGTTATTGATTTATATGTTGATCACTGTTTCTAAGAATCCTAAGAATGTAGAACCCGCTTTGCTAGAAAATGTGCTCGATGATAGTCATGATGTACTAGAAAGTGTTGATAATGATGTAGTTGATGATGTAAGTGAGGATGAGTGGTTGAGGAATTGCTTAAATAAGGTTGAAGGTTGAATAAGAATGTAGGCCGCCAAGTAGGAATGAAAGCCCAAATGTAGATGTTGGTAACAATGGTTCGGAGGGTGAGGATGGTTGGAGAGTGAGCATGGTTCGAGATAGTGATCATGGTTCAAATAGTGACAATGAATCGATAAAGTGATGATAGTGACTTTGTAGTTGATCAAGACCGGATGATGAATGATGTAGAGGTTGATATGGTGAATTTAGGAGTAACATAGATAAAAATGCGAATGGGTTGGATGTGCGAGATTGTAGAAGAAGTGACTAAGGTGGTTGAGAATGAGGAAGTTGATTATGAAGATCTTGGTAGTGGGAGTGACTCGGATGATGAAGGTGAGAGGAGAAAAGCATTAAGGAAGGTGGCTAGGATGAATAAGGTTCATCTTTGGTAGTGAGGGTACAATATGGAAAGAAAATTTCTTTATTGGTCAAACGTTTGGTAATAGCAAACTCATAAAGGAGATGGTCACAAGGGTAGCGATTGAACAAAGAAGAGATTTGTGGCTAAAGAAGAATGACAAGCTTAGGGTGAGGGCGGTTTGTAGAGGAAAGATACCAAATTTTACATCGATGGGCGGTGATGGGCGAGTAAAGGTAAGCCATTAAGTCCAAAAAGCTAGTGGATCTAAAATTAGGTCAAAAGGTGTCTCTATTAAACATAGTGAGCCCGAATGCCCTTGGTCTTTGCGGTGCTCGAAGTTACCAAATGAGGATACATGGCAAGTGAAAACTTTTGAGGATGTTCACAAATGTTTCTGATCGAAGCTGTTAAGAAATGCACAACAACATTCTTGTCAAAAGAAGTAGAGAAACAATTAAACCAAATCCAAAATTCCAAAGTGAGTGCTCTTAAAGATCGGGCTATGAAAAAACTTGAAATTGGTATTTCAAACCAAAAAGTGCAAAGAGCTAAGCGAGATGGCGGAGAAAGAGTGATTGGTGATTATACAAAGCGATATACTGGTGAGAGATTACCTTATTGAGTTACAAAAGCAGAATCTCGATACAATTGTTAGGATTGATTTAGAAAGACCAAATGACCCCACAGTTCTTGAAAGGAAGTTCAAGAGGGTTTATATTTGTTTGGGTGCTTTAAAAGAGGGTTTTAAGAAAGGTAAGAGATTTGTTGGGGTTGGATGGTTGTTTTTTGTCCGTCCTTTCCACGGTCAAGTCTTGACGATGTAAGGTAGATCTAACAATGGAATTTACCCACTTGCTTATGCAATTGTGGAGGTGAAACAAAGATTCTTGGAAATGGTTTCTTGATTGGCTTGGTGATGATCTCAATCTATTCAGTAACTCAAACTTTACCTTCATAACTGATAGGCAAAAGGTATGATTACTAATTACCTTTTTTAAATTATTTTAAGTTTTATTGTTATCTCAACATGTGTACTTGTTTTATATTAGGGTGTGATACCAGCAATTGCAGAGACTTTTCCATGTGCTGAACATAGGTACTGTGTAAAGCATATTTATGACAACATGAAGCTGTCATGGAGAGGGCAGATGTACAAAGATTTGTTATGGAAGTGTGCCACCTCTACAACTGTTCAGATGTTTGACAGAAACATGGAAGCATTTAAAGCTCATAAGGAAGAGACTTATGAGTGGTTGAAGAAGATTCCACCACAACATTGGTCTAAAAGTCACTTTTCTCGTATGTTTAATTGGTATATCATCTGATTCATGAATTGTAAAACACTCTAACATATTCATTTATGACATTGCAGGCAGGGCAAAGTGTGATGTCCTTTTGAACAACATGTGTGAAGTTCTCAACGAGCAACTTGTAGATGGAAGGACAAGCCAATCATCACTGTTTGGAATACATAAGAGAGTACCTTATGAAAAGGATAGTAAATGTTCAAAAGGTAATAAGCAAGGCGATGGCCTCTTACCCCTCATGTCGCTAGGATTTTCAAGACAATTGTTAAAGCGGCGGGACAATTGAAGGTAAGATACATTTGAATTCCTTAACATGTTGAATTTGAATTTGTAATAATTCAATAGTTAATTTCAATAATTTTATAGGTTCATTGGAATGGGGTGAATTGTATCAAGTAAATGGTCCTTGGGGTGACCCGGTGTATAGTAAGCATCAAGGATAGAACTTGTAGTTGTAGAATGTGGAATTGAGTGGGATACCACAGCAAACATGCGTTGCATCCATATGGAATATGGCTACCAATGGAATTGAAAGCGCCATACCGTAGTCTTATTGTCATCCATGTCATTGGCTTTCAACATGGGAAGATATGTATAGGTCTAAGATTAATCCCACTAGATCACCGAGTTTTGGGATAAGTGCAATGTTCCAAATACAATTATCCCACCGGATCATCACCCCAAATTGGAAGGCCTAGGAAAAGAGAGGAAAGTCTTCTTGAACTTGCAGATATAATGGTAAAGGTTCCAAATTAAGTAGGTCGGGAAAGAGTGTGACTTGCAAGCTGTGTAAGCAAGTTGGTCACAACCAAAGAAAGCTGCAAGGGTCAAAGAGATGGTGGTTCACAGTCTTGGTGGTGGGTCAAAGAAAGCAAGTGGTGGTTCTAAGAAAGCTAGTGGTGGTTCTAAGAAAGCAAATGGTGGTTCAAAGAAAGCAAGTGTTGGTTCAAAGAAGGCTAGTGTTGCTTACATGCGGTATGGGTTCACAATCACAACAAAGTATGGTGATGTTTCAAGGTCCTGAGGCTTCACAAACTTTTGTTGTGGGTACACAGCTTCAAGTGCCCTACTAGAGTCGAGACCACTACCTTTACTCCTACAAGATTCACCATCAAAAGGACAAAGAAATCTGCAAATGTATACAATTCTCCTTAAATATGTTTGTCTAATCGGACTTAATGTTATGTTTACATTACATGACCACGGATGTTTTTCCCTTATGTCATGTTCGGTTTTAGTTCATTTTGTGTTTTGGTATTTTGGTCTGTCTGTTATGGCCATTTCATGATGTTAAGACAATGTGTAATGATACACTAGTTATGTGTTTATGAATGTTTGTGGTCTTATGTTCTTATACAACCTCATCTAATGCATCTATGTAATGTCTTTAACAACCTCATCTAATGCATCTATGTATGCTACTATGCATCTATGTATGCAATATGAAATAAAAGTTAAAGACTACTTTATTTGTCAAGTTAAAACTGCTCATTTTTCATTCATATTAACCCAAAATACAACTTGACTATCCACTACACTGTCTTGATTCTTTTATCTTGACTACCACTACAACTTGACTGCCACTACAACTTGACTATCACTTTAACACTAAATAAAGGAAAAACAACAACCAACTGATAATCAACCACATCTTGATTCTTTTAGCTTCATTAGCTTTTCAAGTACTTCTCTTTGTATCCGATTCATTGAATTTAGTAGACCGGGAATGATTTGCACCTGACCTATCACATAGGAGGATCATACCAATCTACTATCCCACAATTTGATACCTATAAACCAAGTCCAAAAATTAGGTCAAATTAGGTCAAATTGGGGGTTTTTTGAAAATACAAAATTGAAGACTTACTCTTTTACTACAACAATAAAATCTTCTTCCGGGGTTAGTAGGTGTCCATGATGTTTTGATAATGGCTATTGATCCACAACGACTGCATCTCACCATCATTGATGTTTGTGTGTGTGTTTATGTTGTGTTTGTTTTGCAACGGGTAAAAAAATGAAAGAATAACATATATAAGTATTAACCAAACATAGAAAGACTAAATTGGCCCCAACTTATTAGACACGTCACCAGAAAACTTGGTCAACTGACGGATAAGTTGGTCAAGGGACCAAACCCGTATGGGTTGAAAACCACGGGGACCAAACCCGATGAAATTAAACCACAGGGACGATTTTCGAGTGACCCGGCAAACCACAAGGACGATTTATGATATTTACTCAAATATTTATTTACCTAGTATAATTACTTTGTACATGTTATTTATTTGTCTAGCAATTTTACATGTAACATTCAATGTGTTATATTTCCTTGTAATATATATATGTAAGTTTTATTCTTCCAATTTTCCATGTAAATTACGTATCATAAATGCTTAGCGAAATTTATCGAGCATGGCTTTATTTACTGGATTAAAACTCGAGGTATAATAGTTTTTAGTGCGTTCACGGTTTTAGGGTTTACAAATGGTGCACAAGCACGATCCAACCTTGAAGAGAAAGGAGCCGATGGGAGTCGGGAGCGTGGAGAGATAACATTCCCATCCATCACAGGCGAGACACCTTGTTGACCCGTGGTCATCAAGTGCGGGTCTCAAGCAGGAAGTAAACCAAGCGTATACGGATTGTGGAAGCTCTTGCGAGATCATCTATGAGCATTGCTTCCTAAAGCTCAAGTCATCTATAGGCTCACGAAGGGTAGACTCAAAAATACCTCTGGTAGGGTTCTCCGGTGAACACTCATGGGCCCCTTGGAGAAGTACCGTTGGAAATCACTATAGGCGAAGGCCCCTTATCCCGCACGGAAACGCTCACATTTGTCATAGTCAGGTCAGATTCTCTTTATAACTTGCTAATAGGGAGAACAACTATGCAAAATATGGGCATTGTCGTTTCCACTATACATGTTGCCATTAAGTTCCAAACTCCCTTCGGAGTAGGAACTGTTCATTCTAATTATGGGGCGGATAAAGGGGTATATGGTGTCAAGAGGGTCAAGGAAGAATCAGAGGAGCCTTCGATGGTGATTCTAAGCTATACGGATGCAGAAGAGCGGGTCGTAGTTAACCCTAGCTACCCCGAACAGACGGTGGCGATAGGAAAGCAGCTCCCGGCGAATTTCAAGGCGAAGCTCACAGAACGGTTACGGACTAACCTTGATATTTTTGCTTGGAAATATTCTGACATGACACTAGTCCCAAGAACATTGTTGATAGATGGACAGCCCTTCGGCATAGAGCATAAACTCAATGAATACAAACATATTGAGCCCATGAAACAAAAAGAAGGAGCCTAGTCCCAGAAAAAGCCGCAGCCTTCAAAGAAGTCGATGAACCGACACTGGCGGGCATTCTAAGGAAGTCAATACCAAACTGGTACAACCCGATAATGGTAAAAAGAGCGACGAAGGGTGGCGTATGTGCGTTGACTTCTTGACATCAACAAAGCATGCAGAAGGATTGCTACCCTACCGTAAATCGGTGGAAGGTAGAATCCTTGGCGAGGATTTAGATGAAGTGTTTCCTAGATGCCTATAAAGGATATCATCATATCCAGTTGGCAAAGGAGGGGCGAGGAAAAGACGACCTTCTATACGAGCAAAGGCGTCTCTCACATGAAAGATGCACTTGGATTGAAGAGCGTAGGGCAACATACCAACGACTCATAGATAAAGCCTTCAACAAATGGATAGGCGGAAATCTCGAAGCATATGTTGATGACATGGTTATTAAAAGCAAGGCGGAGGACCTACTCCTTGATGTGCAAGAAACCTTTGACCGACAGGCGATCAACATGAAGTCGAACCCTCAAAAAATGCTCTTCGATTGTCGAAGAAGGGCAATTTCTAGGGCATCGATCACTAAGCAAGGGATAAAGGCTAACCCTTCCAAGGTCGAGGCAATTACGGATCTCCAAGCCCTAAGTGTTTAAAGATGTGCAAAGCTTGAATGGGAAGCTAGCTGCGCTAAGTCGATTTTTGTCGAAGGGGGGTGATGATCCTACCGTTCTTCAAAACACTTAAAGGATGCGTCGACAAGAAGACTTTTTAGTGGAGTCGGGATGCGTGTTGCTCTTCAAAAGATGAAGGAGTTCATTGAAATCCTTCCAACACTTGACCCCAATCAAAGGCGAGGTGTTGTTTATGTACTTAGCGTCCTCAATGGAGAGTGTTAGCCTTGATCCTCGTGGCGAGAATGGGACAAGTGGCAAATCCCCATTTATTTTGTCAGCAGGGTCTTTTAGGGAGCAGAGGTCAACTACCCAACATTGGAGAAACTAATATTGGCTTTAATCTCTGTGACAAAAGGCTCGGCGATACTTCCGGGCCCATCCAATCACGGTCTTAGCAGACAAGCCACTCAAACGGATCTTGTCGAAGCCTGAAAAGTCTGGAAGGGTGGCCAAATGGGCTATCGAACTGGAGGAGCATGAGATAGAGTTCAAGGTTCAAAACTCTATTAAAGGGCAAATTCTCGCAGACTTCTTGGCAGAAACACCTTCCAAACCGGACATAGAAAAGGAAGAGCCTAAAGCCAAACTCAACGTAGTACAGGATGACTGGAAACTTTATACAGACGGAGCATCAAGCTCTGATGGTTCTGGAGCAAGTCTAATGCTGGTCAGCCATAAAGGGAAGGAGCATACATATGCTCTTCATTTTGAGTTTGAAGCCACAAACAATGAATCAGAGTACGAAGCCCTATTAGCAGGCCTTCGATTAGCCAAATATATGGAGGTCAAAGCTCTTGCCATTTTCATAGATTCTCAATTGGTAGTGAACCAAGTGACAGGCTCCTATGAAGCAAGGCAGCCCATCATCAAACAATACGTGGAAAAGACAAAGGAGATGATGGATAACTTCGATTCCTACACCATCCAACATGTTCGAGGAATCAGAACAAGAAAGCAAATGCACTGAGCAAGCTAGCCTCTATGTCCTTCGCTCATGTCACTAAAGAAGTACTACTTGAAGTCCTACCTGAAAGGTCCATTATTCGCAAGGAGGTCACGGACGTGGTTCATGAAGAAGGAGAGACATGGATGACTCCCATCGAGGAGTACTTGATAAGTGGTCTTCTCCAGAAGATCCTAAACTAGCAAGGAAAATACGGGTTAAGTCCCACAATACCCGCTAATGGGGGTACCCTATAGAAGATCGTTTCTATCACCTTGGTTAAGATGTGTGGGACCCAAGCGGGCTACGAGCATTATCGCAGAAGTCACGAAGGATCCTGCGGCCTCCATGCGAGGCCAGATTCGGTTGTCTCGAAGATAATGAAGTTAGGCTATCGGCCTTGATGCATAGGGATGCAGAATTATTCTCAAATATGAAGCTTGTCAGATACACTCAAACGTTCCCAAGCTACCGAAGCAGGATATGACGAGTGTGACATCTACATGGCCCTTCTCCCAGTGGGGAATTGATATCGTAGGACCCATGCATGTGGCTCCTGGTGGGGTCAAATTCTTACTTGTAGCAATCGATTACTTTACAAAGTGGGTGGAAGCTAAACCTTTAGCCTCCGTTACGGGGAGACAGATCGAGAAGTTTGTGTGGGAGCACATTGTATGCAGATTCAGAGTGACCCACATCATCATATCCGACAATGGTAAGCGGCTTCTTTGAAGGAGTCTTCTATGACTTCGTCGAGGGCTCAACATAAAGCGATCTTAGATATTCGTCTACCATCCACAAGGTAGCGGACGGTGGAGTTACTAATATAGACATTGTCAAAGGTTGAGAAAGGCCGGGATGAACTCATCACGGGTGGGTGGACGAGCTCCCTCAATCTTGTGGACTCATGGGGCCCCCAAGTCAAGCAATGGTGAAACTCCCTTCACCCTAACATACGAGAATAGAAGCGGTTATCCCCCGGAACTAAGTGTACACACGGTGTGTGGCAACATATGAGGCTTCCTTAAATGATGAAAAGATCGGGAGAACCTTGATCTACTAGAGAAAGGAGAGATAGCCTCCATCAGAAGCCATGCACAAGCACAAGATCGAAGGCTACTACAACAAAGGGTCGGACCTTCCACCTTCAAGCACAGGGATTACGTGCTATGCCTTACGATTGCAAGCAAAGTAGAGTACTGTGGGAAGCTAGGACCTACTTGTGAAGGACCCTACGTGATAGTTGAGGCCTACTGCAATGGAGCCTCTAAGTGGCCACTCTTCCGGAGAACCCATTGACGGGACATGGAATGATGCGAACCTCGAAAGTTCTATGTTTAAGAAGTATTTTTACTTTTCATTCTTGTAATTAAAAGGTTCTCATGGGAAAGCAAAAATTATTGGTAGTTGTTTTAGTTTTCATTTCAAGAATGATGTAATCCTCTCTACCAATTCAATGATGAATAATACATTTCCCATAAATCTCTTGCTTCGTTTCTTAAACACAAAGATTTGTTCAACCAAGTCGTTTATGAGTTTCAATGTCGAATAAAAGGCACATGGCGTAATAAATGTCTCATTACTTAAGCCTATAAAAACATTCACATTAACTCTCCTAGTAGTTTATGGCACTTATGAAAGTAAAACAAAGCCATATTACTTAAAGGTTTGAGATAGAGTGGTCGCGACCTACATCAATGATCAAAATTGGTCATTATATTCTTGGTGGTAAAATTTACACAATAAGGTTGTTTAACCTTAGGTTGTAAAATTAAGCTTTGGAAAAATGGCGTAAGAGAAGTTCACAAGATAAAAATAACTAAGTGTGTAGGGATATTTTCCCACACCATGGCATTCAAAATGAGGGCTAATGCCCTTGTACCTGCATATGAGGTCGGAGCCCTATTTAAATTATCTTTGGCCTAGGCCATACATCACAAATGATAAATTGTTTAAGGAACCAGACACACATCATAACGAAACATCAAATTGTATTAAAAAGGGTACATGCTTGCCTGAACCAAGTACGCCAACATGGCATCCGTCACTGCTTCGAGGAGATGGAGTTGGATATGGTTGAGCGAGGCGTGCTTGGTAGAAACCGTCTTCTTGGTAGGGGTCACGGGCTTGATCTTCGCAGCTTCTTTGAGAGGAGGTCTTGAGGCGTGCCTTTAGTAGCTTCATCCGGAAGGGTACTCTGCGGTTGCAACCGCATTTCCGCATCTTCGTATTCCGCCTTGACGAGGGCGGTAGCACTCAATTTTGAGAGGTCTCACGGGCTTACCTGTTTTGGAGCCTCCTCCAAAGCCAAGCAATCCATGGAAGATAGCTGCTGATGACTTTCACATTCGGACTCCCAACTAGTCACTATGATAGAGTTCCATGGCTATGTAAGGCACCACCTTAGACACGACCTCGGCCACGGTCCTTTTGCGACATTTATAACTCATCGAAGTAGTCAACCTCCTCCCTCAATTTCACTTCCACCTCTCCAAGCCTAACCTCGACTTTCCAAACCAGCACACTTTGCCTCTAGCACAAAATTTTGGCCAGTGAGGCTTACAACCTTAGCCTCCTCCAACTTGAGCTTGCCACATTCAGCTATCAACGCGGCTATCTTCTCATGAAGGTCTTGGACGAGTGGATTCTTCTCAACATCCCTTTCAATCTCATCACATTTAGCCTCCAGCTTGGCATACTCCTGATCTCTGTGCTTCTCCCTCTCCAGCATGACATCCATCTCTTGCCTTGCCTTGGTAACAGCCAGAAGTAACTCCCTGGTTCGACCATTCAAATGATTGTCCAACACTTCCTGCCTTGCAACACTCTTGTCGTGTAGATCACAAACCCCTTCGATGGACATATTGTCCAGCAATCCTTTCCACTGGGGGTGACATGATCCACAATTCGGTGGCAGGTCAAGGCGTTGGGAAGCTCCTTCGTATCTGGAAGGCATGCGACCAATACAATGCATAAGGACAGAGTTAGTTACTACAATTATCACTTCATATATTTTAAAAGGAAATTGCTTAAAATGCATCTCTGATCTCATCCAAGAACTCAAAGGCGGTTAACAAACTTCTTGCCTTGACATTCTTTTGTCGCACTTCCACGGATCCGAAAAATTTGGGAGGAAGTTTTCCTCTTGTTCAGACTTGTGACTTTACCAGTTGTTCCCTACCTACTCTTCAACCTGTCAGCTATACCAGTGGAGCCTGTAATTAGGATATCCTCCTCTGCAGGATCGTCCGAATCTGCCACATTCTCAACCAATTAGGAGGGACCCTCCAATAATGCTTGTGGGGGTGTTGAGGCAACAGGCTCTGGTTTGGGAGTGTCTACATCGTTGTTGTTGACAGATGTGGAAGGTGAACCAACACCATAGGATTCTTCAGCTTTTTCAGCAGGCATGAAGCTCAAGTCTTTATCAAGGTCTTGATACATGAAGTTCCTAAACGACATTTCTGAAAAAAAGAAGCAGGAAAAGATAAATATCAATGCTACATTGGTCCTACTTACATAAAAGTAGAAAAACATACTTTGTCCATGATAAATGATAATAGGCTTGTTGGGAGACCCCTCTCAGCTGTGTGCAATCCTAGCCATGTACAAGATTGGCTCAGGGAACACTTGAACATCCGCAGGATACCTATCCAAGCGCTGATAACATGGATTCCTTCACACCTCATACGGCAAGGGGTCGTTGAAACATTTTGAATCAAACATAAAGACCTTATTCAGCAATGCTGAATAGTTGGGTGGAACAATAGTGTTTTGCATATAGAAAAAACTGCCCTTCCAATCTTTTATGTTGGTATACACCCTTGCAAAAAGATTTGGCACATCTCCTTCGGGTCTTTTAGCCAAAGTTAACCAATTACCCCGTGATCTGATTCAAAATCCCTTAAAACCTTAGTGTTGGTTCATAGCCATATGCCTTACACATAACTATGAATGTGGTCGGTTTGGCTAAACCAAAGGATTAAATCTAGAGATATGCACCGTAGTATTGCATTAGCTCTAGGATAAGCGGTGAATAGGAATCTTAAGGTTTGAGTGGCTAAAGAGGTGAGTGTATAGCCCTACAAAGCCTTGTGGGGCATCGAAGCTCTGTAGTTAGACTTGGGTAACATAATCTTAAACTCTTGTGGGATTGGGTGTCAATGAGATGATCGTGTAATAGTTTAGAGGTTAAAGTGCATTTTCTTTGCTTAATTATGAACTTTGAATCCATACCTATTTTAAATTACAAGAAAGTAGGGAGGAGTATTTACCTTTTGTTTGAGTGGTGTACAATCAAAGATTCTGCGTGAAAAAGAAGGCGAAGAGAGTAAAACATTTTAGGGTTCCAACTACTTCCCTTAAATACTCTTTTCAATTTTTTTAACCGCACATGTGTCCCTAAGGTTAACTCTTATCGGTTCAAACACTTTTAAATTTCAAAAGTCTTTTTGGTCATATGTAAATTAGGATTTGGGATTCTGTAATGTGCAGCTGACTAAAGAGTTTAGGTAGCATTAAATGTGCAAGTTAGGCGCATACTTATCTTGTTCATACTACGATTTGCAGCGAAAGGATTATTTTTTCGCAGGATGAAGTCGAAATCAATGCCTCTTCGCTCATATGCATCACTTTCGACTGGGGGGCTTGATGATGTACCCTCTGAACAGCTCGAAGGACACCCCTTCAAAACGTATTGAAGCCCTTTTGTACGAAGGCCCAAGTTAGGTCTCCAGAATATTCGTAGGCGTCAAACCATTCGTCCACACGAAGGTTACCTGTGGGGAATTCGCCATTCGAAGCCCTAAGCCCTTCGGGGTATGGTTAACGAAGGAGCAACGGATATGAGAACCTCCTAACTTGGTCAAACCCACGATCTCCCTCTCTTTCACGGCTTTCCGCCAAGTTTGAGAAGCTGGTCACTAAGCCTAGCGGTTACCCACAAGCATGGGGCGCCCCATGTTCTCCGACATTTCTTGTGAGAGGTGCCCCTAACCTATTTCTTCCACTATAAATAGGTTGGACGGGTGAAAATTATGGTAAGCTCATTTATCACTCATCTCTTTACTTACACACACTTATACAACCATAACTCATACTTACCTCACGCCGGAGGTGGTTCGCGAGGTCAACCCTATGTAATCATTTAACATAGTGTCTTAGTATTTCTTATTCTCGGGTTAAAGACAATCTCGTTGGAACATACACCCTCATACATTTGATCATCATCGAAGCTTGGTAGTGTAATTTATTATACAATCAGTGATATAATGGATAAACAAACTTATCTTTGATTAATAATGAGGTTATAACCCTAAAGGCATGTCAACTTGGACTACAAATGTTTTAGGGTTTGCTCTCCAAAATAGCACACAAAATACAGAAAATTCGATGTCTATATATAGATTTTACAACTGCGACTGCGTCTCCTTTTGCTCGTAACGCTGTCTGATCGCGGCCATTAGGGTTTCATCTTTAGCAAGTCATCATTGGGAAAACGTTACGTTGGAGCTTGTGACGCCTTCTGGGTTGTAGTTGACACTGTCTTGAGAAAGTGTTGGCCGTCTGGTGTAGAAAGTAAGTGTGACGGACATGTGGAAATACAAGTGACGTCGTCACTTGTTAGGATCAAAAAGTGAACTGAGTCGTCACTTGAGAGAGATAGACCATGTTTGAACCTGACATCGTCGCCCTTGACGTTGGGACGCCGTCCTGAAGACTTTTCCAGCCTTGTTTTCATGACTTAGTCGTTTTCTTCATATTTTTGCTCCTTTTTGTCCAAAAATGCTTCATTCCAGCATTTTGCTTCCAAATGGCCTAAAATATGAAAAAGAACGATTTTAAGCAGTAACGGATATAAAATGTAATGATTTAGGGCTTAAATGACCCCCTAAAAACGTATGTTTTAATCCTTATCAGGTAACAACTTTTTCGGGATCTTGTTCGAAACAGCTTCTTGTATCATTCCTGTAGCAACAATTGCATATACAACTGACTTATCTTTTAACTTATCCTTAAAATCTCCATGGCTCATAATCATTAAACTATTATGTGTTGCTTCAAGTTTTTTTTTTATTTATTTGTTATTTTCCATCAAGGTCACTAAAACCTTCTTAACCTATTTATAATAAATGGGTAGAGTGTTCTCTTTACCCTTATGAGTTACATTAACATCATACTCCATGGTCTTGAGAAGAATATGGCAAGCATCCATGTCAACTATATCGCACGTGACCTCGTCTTATATTTTCCAATCTCAAAAGGTTTTGCATTGCTTAGTAACCTTGATGTCGCTAAGCGATTTGATCCATCCAATACAGTGCGGTTTGGATTCTTTTCTATAGGTAGCTTTTGTTGGGAATTATATTTGAGTTGATAAGACAAAACATATTATGAAGAATGAAGCAAATCTGAAGACTACAAGGGCTTAAAGATAATAAATAATGTTAGTAGTTTTGTAAACCTCGGATGTCTCTATTATATAAAGAGATACAGTTCTAGGTTTTAGGTGTGTCAAGATGTGAACACGATAAATTGTGTGTTCCTAGGCGTTAGTCATGTGTAAAAACGCCCAGGGTTTATGTTTGTTCATCCCCAAGGTCAATGTTTCATTGGTCCTGTTATTGTTGAGTAATTGTTCTATACTTGATCACGTAGTTGGGTATTAGTGTGTTTGTAGTAGTTCTTAGAGATGATGACGAGAAAACCTTGTTAACAACAAAGTATTTTGATTATATTCTGTTGTGCTTTGTATGTTCTTTGTTATTGTTATCATAGATGTAAGATCTAAACAATCTGAGCCCACAAAGATTTTTAACATGTGGTATCAGAGCCAAGGGGCTCATGATCTAGGATCTACAAGGTTTGCTTGAAGAAGAAGAAAATTTTCGAATTAGGTTTTCAAAATTCGTATATTTCTGCAGGGCTATTTTCCAAAGGCGTTTTCTCATTCGTTAACCGTTAGATCAGGACGAAATTTTTATTGAAGGTTCTTTGTATATCAAGGTATATTTTCACTGTAGGGATTTTCAATCTGAGCTTTAATGCGTCAGATATTGACTATGGAAAACTGCTGGGAAAGGTATGTTATTCGAATTTTTAGGGTTTCCTTCTTAGGGTTTCACTTACTCTATTATTCTGATTCATCATGGAAGCCGGTTTAAATTCATGCCTTAATCTCATATTAAAGCTGTTAGTTTAACGTATACAAGGATGTTCAAGTTTATTGTTGCTACGATCAGTTGCTACTTTTAGGGTTTCAAGTTTATCCTCTGATCATGCTAGCTGCTGTTGTTTTTAGACTATTATTTTATGGATTTCTGATAATTATTCTGATGGTGATATTGATACTATGAATTTGTGGTGTTTTTCATGTGTGTCGATCCAAGAAGATATTGAATAAATTTATATGGGTCGTGAATCAGGATGCTATGGTATTGTAGATGTTCGTTTTGAGTTTCTGATATTGGAGATGAGTCTAGTGAAAATCCCAATTCACATGATGGGGCTGCTATTATCAATTTATGTTTAAGTCTATTATTGAAGGTTAATACTGCTCCTATGTTCTTAAGTAATGATTGTTGCGACTTAATGTTGCTCGACAAATATTAATACTGCTATGGTTGGTTAGTGTTGCTATGGATACAAGTCGAAACATAATACTGCCATGGTTAAATTTGTACTGCTGCCTTTGATATTGCTTGTAATTTATTAATACTGTTGCTGCTCTCAACTTGTTCTAAGCTAATATTGCTATGCCTTTTGTTACTGCTGCTGCATGGAATATGCATTGGGTTCTAGCGTACATGGAGTTTACTGGTCATGATGATTTGATGACAGTATGTCTACTGTCTTTGAGGTAAGCGTACTAGGAATTTGATACTGCTTGGTTATCCATAGTGCTACCTGGTCTAGTTTTTATGTTCAAGTATTTGTGGAATTTTGTGTTGACCAAGGGAGGAGAAAAGAAAAGACATAATGAATTTCGGTCTAGATTGAATGTTATAAAGGCAGTATGGTAATATTATTGTATATGTTTTTGGTTCTTGACTAAGTTTGAGGGATATCAGATAACACACACTGAAAATTGGTTTTGGTTTAAATGTTCTTTAATGTTTAAAAGGCCCATTTTTGGATTAATTGGATTAATTAATTACAGAGAAGATTGTTTATCACTTATTTGAAGATGAAGTGGAATTACTTGGGTATGTGTTCTTATCATATCTTAAAAGGCCTACAACTTTTAAAGATAACTGGTTCGTACTTTTTCAATATTGTGACTAAGAGTTGACGAATCTAGAAAATGTATGTGATCTACAAACTAATGGTACCCAATGCTCACATTTGATTTCACTTTAAGGAGTTATGTATACTCAATGTCTCATTGAAGACGAGGATCCTTGTCAAGAGGATGTGGTCTACTTATACTTTGGCCTTGGTATGAGTTCGAAGTCACCTATATAGTACAAGATATAAGACTAGTTTAGGTTGTTCTACTTTTTCATCAAATTGGTTATACTTGGTTTTCTTCATCAGTAATCATTACATAGAGCCTACATTCAAGAGATGGTTAATGTTGGGATGGCTCCTAACACGTAAATGGAACGACATTTACTGGATTACATTATCTATCTTAGTTAGCCAAAACGCATGGACTAATTATGTATTAGTGTAATAGTTATGTATGTGTTAGGCTATAAATACCCCTCCATACTTCCATGGAGGGGTGAGACTCTTTGTGCAATTTACCTTTCATCAATAATAAAACACATAGTATTTCCCTTCTCTCTCTAACATTAAGATGGTGTTCTTCCATCTTCTCCGACCTCCCGAATCACTATTTCAACCATAAACACGATCCTACAAGTGGTATCAAAGACAGGTCGGTTTATCATTGGCTGATTTGTGTGGTCATGTATCTTGTCAAAACAAAAAAAAATGTATTTTTTGTGAATTTGGTACATATTTGAAACTGTTTTTACCAGTTTTTTATGAGTGTTTCTACACTCCTTTTGGATTAACAATTTCTGATAAGTGGTTGTTATGTATTTGGTGGTCTAAAGTTGTAATATGTCCTTCAACAATTTTTGTATCAACAAGTTTTTTTACAAAACTGGTCTAGTTTCTTTTTTGATTTATTCAGTCCTTTTTTTCTTACAGTTTCATCTGTTACAATAGTCTGAAAACTTGGTCTGAATCTTTGGTCATAATAGTGGTCAGAACAGAAAAGTCAACAAAAGTCAAAACCCTGTTTTTACGCTAAGCACTCATCTCCAGATACATTTGTGAGTAACTTGGAAAGTTACTCGTAGAACCATGTTTTCGAATAAGCTTACGCGTAAGCATCACAAGTAAGCTTCTGAGTAAGACTTTACACATATGACCTCATTAGGCGAGATTCGTGAGAAACAAACAAAATTAATCTCAAGATGAAAATAGTGTTAACGACTCACATGACCTCATTAGATCTGGATTATCTCTTCTTTGGTACTCTAAACAATTGTCCAAGTCTAAAACCAAAAGAGATAATTACCATCACGGATCTATAAGCAAAAAGGGACTGAAATGTAACAATTATAAGATTTCAGTTGTACTTTTTGTGCCCTCAAAACCTTTAAAAGATCATTTACATGAAAAGGTCATCATCATAGATCTTTGATTCTATCTGAATATTAAGAAAGTATTATAACAATGATTGTTATATACTTTAATTGATTCGTTCTAAAGTAAATCAGAATATAAACAAGATTGTCGTATTCTTGTTTTTTTTGTTATAAGAAACACAAAACAATTACTCATACAAATCTTACCCGAGACCCCATGGACCTTGAAGAAATTAATGCCCTTCTTGATTCAAATCATTTACTGAAATTGAAGAAATTAGGTAGGGTACAATCGTATTATTTTGGTGTGGATGTTGATTATAATGATTGTGTGTTGGATATGCAAAGATTTAGTGATGAGTGACATTTACGGGATTACGTTATCTATCTTAGTTAGCCAAAATACATGGACTAGTTATGTCTTAGTGTAATAGTTATGTATGTGTTAGGCTATAAATACCCCTCCATACTTCCTTGGAGGAGTGAGACTCTTTGTGCAATTTACCTTTCATCAATAATAAAACACATAGTATTTCCCTTCTCTCTCTACTTTCTCTCTCTAACATGAAGATGGTGTTCTTCAATCTTCCCCGACCTCCCAAATCACTATTTCAACCATAAACACGATCCTACAGTTAACATATGGGTTTAAGGAGAATCTTAATGTTAAAATGTTTAACCATTTATATGCTACATCGAGGTGAAGGTTTTTACAACTGCTATACCATTATTACTACTACTGGTTTAGGTTTCTACTATCTTGAATTCATTTTTAGTAAGCTTTTTGGTGATATTCATGGAGGGTAATTTGAGATATTGGAATATTAGATTGGAAGTGTGATATTGGTTAGTGGTTGTCAAGATCAAAGTTGCATTTACTTAGAGTCCCCTAGTAGATAATACAAAAAGGGGAAGAAGATTTACAAAGAAGAATTGCAACTTATTAAGCCTTGGTGGTATAGCATGGATTAAGGGGAAGTTTGTTTCATTCATCTTTATATTAACTTCAGGGGAAGTTCGTTCTTATTTGGGTGTTTTCATTATCAACTAGGGGAAGATTGTTGGGAATTATATTTGAGTTGATAAGACAAAACATATTATGAAGAATGAAGCAAATATAAAGACTACAAGGGCTTAAAAGATAATAAATAATGTTAGTAGTTTTTGTAAACAACCCTAGGTGTCTCTATTATATAAAGAGATACATGGTCTAGGGTTTAGGTGTGTCAAGATGTGAACACTAGTAAATTGTGTGTGTTCTGGCGTGAGTCTTGTGTAAGCATAGGGTTTGTGTTTGTTCAGGGCCCAAGTTCAATGTTTCATTGGTTCGATTATTGTTGAGTAACCATTCTACACTTGATCACGTAGAATTGCGGCTTAGTGTGTTTGTAATAGTTTGTAGAGATGATGGCGAGAAAACCTTGTTAATAACAAAGTATTTTGATTATATTCCATTGTGCTTTGTATGTTCTTTGTTATTGTTATCCTAGATGTAAGATCTAATTAATCTGAGCCCACAAAGATTTTACTTGGTAATCGTTGTACAATGTCCCTTGATACTATATTTTCGATTGCTACCACTATCGATAATAACATCGAGACCTTTTGATGGATGATACACCGTGTTCGAAAGAGGTTATGTGGTGAGATTTCTCAACTAGTTTAGGAGCTAGCATGATACAACGAATGACACTGCGACTTCATTGAATATTCACCATCATCATCGAGGTGAGCGAGTTTCAAATTTAGGGGCCAAAAAAAATTTATACTCATGACATAGTTCGATGGGATACATCAAAGCATGATAATCCGGATGAATAGATGAAGAACCAAATAGATAATAAAATTAAGAAACTCGTAATTTTAAACCAAAGTAATCGCTATAAGAGACATAATCAATCAACATATGATTTCTAATGACCTTGAGCTTTAATCCCTTTTCATGAACTAAATAATACTTTTAATGACCTTGATCACTTGAGCTTTAATCTTTAGTCACTTAATCGGCACGCAACTAACGCAAAACAACCAATATATAAAAATAAATTATATGTTAATGATAAAAAATAATCATTTTGATAGTAACAAGAAATTATACCTTATGCTTCTTCATCATACGGACACGTCGTTGTGATTTGATGTAAAATCATATATTATTTTCTCATTACAAAGGGTATCAACAATCTCCCTTTCAATACTAAGAATCATGTTACTCTTAAGAAAGTCATCACTCATGGTACTCACAGTATTGTTTTCTAAGTTTCATCATTGGAAAGCTCTAGATGTTGCGGTTGAAATTGGGAGAGTTAATACGAGGAATTAATCTATCAGAATAGGATACATTTCGACTTCTCGGTTTCCTACAATCCTCTACACAGCGAAAGTGAACTAATGTTCTTCAATTCGGGATCGCTATCTAGCTCAAAATGTTGCAACTCAAGTTTTAACTAAATTCTCTCTTGTTCGGTAAAATCCATAGGATAGTACTTTGTAACATATTTACATATGTCATCAACATTGAAATATGTTAGGATTTAGAAAATCCGGTATTAAAGTGTATGTCACCTCAAGTATATGTATCCGTTAGAAAGCTCGTAGTCGTAGTTATCTAATGTTAAGTAGTATTTAGTTAGGTAACTGGAGTGGACGCAGACGGGTCTTTACCCCTGTATACGATCCATGACCGTCAGTGGCGTTTTATTGTAAGACTATAAATACTCTCTACCTCCCAGGTAGAGAGTTGGAGCTCATAATAAGATTTTTCTTTCTCTCACTAAAGTTTCCAAACCTCTAACTCTTTCTCTAGAAATCATCTTGTCGCCTAATATATTAGTAATTTGATGTGTATGTGAAATCTAATATGTTACAAATGGTATCAAGAGCCATGGTTAGATCATCTCTTACATATCCTTGGATTTCTAGTGGTTTTAGATGGTTTTAGTTTGAAAAGTTTAGTGGTTTTGCATCATTTGGTTCATTTCTAGTGTTAAAGTTTGAATTTTGGGTGTACTTTAGTGTTTAGGATCATTGTATGCTTGGGTTTGATTTGGTAAGCTTGAATCACGTGGTTGAGCTTGTTTCGGATTGAAAAGTGTGTTTTTAAAGTTTTTCTTGGTAGCGACTTGGCTCTGGGTGAATTTCTTGGTAGCGACTTGCTTGATTAAAGGTAGCGAGTTGTAGTGAGTTTTAGTGGCGACTTGGTCATAGCGACTTGCCTTTTGAGACAAGGCGACAAGCAAGTACATAGTGGATTCTTCACTACGGGTAGCGACTTGGTAAGGTGGCGACTTGCTTTCAATTTTGATAGCGACTTGTTCTTTAAGTTTCTTAGCGACTTGGTCTTAGCGATTTGGACATTAGCGAGTTGCTATTTAGCGACTTGATTTCTTAGCGACTTGGTGCTTAGCGATTTCTTTGTCAAAATTAGTAACAATTTGGATCTTAGCGACTTGTCTTCTTAATACTTAGCAACTTGGTTCTTAGCGACTTAGTTCAAGGATTCTTAGCGACTTGGTTGACTTTTGTTTATGTCTGGTTTTCTCTTGATTTAGTAAAATCCCATGAAAGAATCTATTTCCCGGTTTAATCATTGAGTTATAAAATCCGTGTAATCTTTAAACATGTCTACCAGCGTACCTACAATCATCTCCATTGTTGCCGAGGATGTTCAAGCGGTGGTTCGGATACTAAATCACCCATGCTTGACACAAACCGACTCGACTCTTGGGCTCAAAGAATCAGATTGTCTTGTCTTGGAAAGGAAAATGAGGTCAACATTCTCAAATCGATTGATGAAGGACCTTATCAGTTGAGACTACAAGAGACTTAATTGATCTCATTGCAGATGGAACAATGATCTATGGAATAGGCGGACCAAAGACATATGATGAGCTCAATGATAAGGAGAAAAGAGATTTGATCTCGATATCGTGGCTTCTAACATCATACTTCAAGGTCTTCAAAAGATATCTACAAGTCGATCAATCACAACAAAGCCAAGGCGGTGTGGGATAATGTCAAGATGCTTCTCTCGAGGTTACGAATTAACTATGGAAGACAAATAATCACAACTCTATGATGAATTTGAGCACTTCAAGATGAAACTTGATGAGAGTGTCTATGAGTGTTATGTGGGATTCCACAAGCTTGTTAATGATATGAGGAATATCAAAATGACCATGCCAAACATTGATTGAACTCAAAATTTATGAACAACATGAATCCCGAATGGCACAAGTTTGTCACCTCGTGAAGCTAACCAAAGGTTTGAAGAACACCAACTATGAACAACTATATGCCTTCCGCTTGAGAATGAGAGACATGCCATGTTTGAAAAATGATTCTTAATCGGTTCAAATCAAAGCAGGAGAAACAAGTTCATCAAATGACTCAACTACCTTCTACTCAAACATTAGAATTACCACCAAAGCATCTCAAGTTATACCCATGGGTAATGGTAATCACAAACTCATTCCCGATCAATGTTCAAACAAGGCGATCTTTGATGCACACGTGGGAAAATTCATTAATCAATGGCTCTCATGATCTTTCAAAACATGAACTCTCTCCCATACACCAACAACAACCTCGAGCGGCATCTAATCCACACAATCAAGCCCATCGAGGAGATGGGAAGGTTATGGTACAACCCGGTTCAAGAAAGGCGGTATGAACAAGGAAGAGGTGGAGTTGATAGAGGATATGTGGCAAATCGGAATAGGGAAGGAATGGAAATCAAGGACAAGCAAAGCCGATCAAGTGTTACGATTGTGGTGGTGAGGACATATTGCAAGGAACGCACATCGTCAAGCGCCTCGAATCGAGTACTTGAGGATAAGATGTTGCTTGTGCAAGCTCGGGATAATGGTGCGACTTTGGATGAAGAGGAGTTGTTGTTTCTTCTTGAAATGCCAAGACATATGATGCGGATGTGGATGAGCGACCAATTCGGAGATAGGCCACAATCATCGAATGCCTTTCATGTCGGCGATTGTGATGCATACGACTCGGCGTTGATGATGAACCTCTTGCATAAACAATTTTCATGGCTAGCATTTCTCCAATGGTCCTTCTAAAGTCTCTTCATCACCAGTGGTCCATCCAAAGACAAAATCATTTCCGAGGTATTAAAACTATATGATGATGCCGATGTGCAAAGATGCATGACAAAGTACAATCAATCGAAACTATTGAGTCGATATTGAAAATATGGGTAATATCAATGTTGTCCCATATGATCAATATGAAACAAAGTAAAAGTGAGATTGTACCAAGTGATCATCTTCGCAATCAATGATGACTATGTTTTTATGAATACACCGCATGTGCCTCGATGATTCGTTATCTCCGAACTTAATGCCTATAAAGAGCAGTGGCCATTTATGAACAACGTGCTAAGTTCGAGCTAACCACCCGTGAAGCAGAAATGGATGACCAAATGCGTACAACTATTAGAAAAAGTAAGTTTAGAGAAGAAGTATTAAAACAAGAGTTAAAATCCTTACAAGAAAAGCTTTCTAAAAGCGCTAAGCAAAAACAAGAACTTCAAGAAAATGTTAAAATGCTTAAGCAAGAATTTAGTGCTAAGGAATCAAAACTTTTGAATGATTTTTCTAATCTAAAACCTTGAAAAACAAGCTCGAAAATAAGTTGTACGTACAAGGAATACAATTGATGCTCACATGATCACGAAGCATAGAGTTCTCAATGATAAGCATAGTATCCCCATTATAAAGGAATCCAACCACAGTATGGTAAGATAGCAAGAGCGCTAATAAGGTGATCTATGATGGAAATGAGATTCTTAAACCTAGGCAGAAACCTAGTTCGTTGAGTGCCTCGAGGAAGATAGAAAAGTAGATGATGCATCTAGGGTGAAAATGAATAAGAAGCTAGAAGATCCTCGAATGTAAAAAGAATAACATAACGATCAAACCCCATGATTACAAGAAGGAAACTGGTTTCCTTGAAGAAGTTTAAGCCTCAAGCGTTGTTAACTCCCGAACAAGTGTTACGGAAAAGGATTTAGATAAGCAAAGCGAGAGAATCTTGTTGTTACAAACCCTCCTTTAGGAAAATGCCTTGTTGTCAGATATCCTCCAATACACCAATGCATCTAGTTCCTAGAACTATTGCCACTAAAAGCAAGACCTTAATCGGTCAATATGTTATCTTTTAATTATTTGTTGATTTTGAGAAAACTTATAAGAAAAGGATCACACCAGCTGGGATAAGCGAAGGGAAAGGGGTTTGAGCAAACTAAAGAATGTTATTTAACCGAGGTCATGCCTTTCTTTAAACAATTAAAAGGTTAATTTGAGAGTCTTAAAAGGGATGGACTTAGATATTAAAGAAATGGAAAAGGAATTTGATGCGATGATTGTTGAGGTTAGTGACTATGAGCGAGAACTAAAATATAATGAGATTGAGAGGAAGAACTTGCATACCTTAAATGAGAATCTTATTTCAATGTATTGCTCAAGATGTGTTTTACACTACTACAAATTGTTCCATTAATGCTTCTAATTTCATGAATTATCATTGCTCGAAAGTCTCCCATGATCGTGTCATTGAGCTTGAAAAACTAACCTAAAGCGCATGATAAGGTTGAGCAGGATGATCATGATAACTGGTAAAACAGTTTTCTAAATTGGAAGTTAAGCATCTTGCTTTGCAATTAAAATATCAACATCGAAGAAAATGTTAAAACCTCGAATATCAAGACATCCTTGGATGTTCACGAAGTTGATCGAGTTTTGAAATTGTAAGCGTGATGAGCAGATTCGAGCTCATTGTAACACGATCGAGAAAGTTGAAAGCTCAAATTTCTCAATTAAAAGGTAAAATGAACAATGTGTTGGCTCCCAAATGCCTCCTTCTTTAGATTCTGAATTCTCAAAACCTTCATCTTTAAAACTTGGTTAATGCTTTACAAAAGGAAAATGGGAGTTTTCAAGAAGAAAATGAAAAGGTTAAACGTCATTTCAATGAGTTATTTGAATCAATAAAAGTCACTCGTAACAAAAATAATGAGCAAATAACCCGTTGCAAAAGGAAATTGAGAATCTAAAGAGTCGGGTAAAAGGAAAATGCCAATGACCAATGGGAGAATGGTGCTTCAAATGTGCATGGATGTAATAAATATGCTTTATGCGTGAAATATGTTCCTCCTCATCTTAGGAATAACAAACTTGCTATTCAAACATATTTCTCATACCTTAAGGACGACCTAGAATGTCTCAGGTGAGATTGTAGAAGATGATAAGTTAGAGAAACCACTTGATAATGCAATTGGCCATGTATGCTTATATGCCAAAGCGATCTCAAGAACTTCTAGAATGCTTAATTACAATATGCCCTAAAACCTTAGGTGAGCAAGTCAATCCCTTGATACCTTGTTCTATGCCTAGTGCCAAGTATACAACTCATTCAATGCCCAATGTTATGAAAGTAAACCTCGGTGTGCCTTCAAATAGTACACATCAAAGACATCAAAGCAGGAAAGGCAAAAAGTAGCAAAACCAACTAATGTTCCCATTCCTCTACAGAGTGTCGGTGACATTAAAGCAAGCGGGTTAAAGTCTCGAGGCAATACAAGGAATGATAGGACCTCGCAAGCTAAAATGTGCATTGGAAGAAAGTAGAAGATCACCTTGTGGGAGAATTTGAATAAAGCGAATCGTGTTGATTCTAGTGTTAGCTCTAAGCGTCTTGTAATTAATGTGAATTCTACTACTTTTGGCAAAACATGTAATGATGATTGCGTGGTTTACATTACTAATCTTGAATGTGGTATGAATGATTTGTCTAATCTTTGTCAAATGCCCGATTAAAGCTGTTAATGTTAAAATCAAGCTAAGAAGGCTAAAAGGCAAAAGCGAAAGAAAGTTAGAAAATAGTGGAAACCCACGGGAAGAACATTTAGTAAGATAGGTTATCAATGGATACCTTTTGGCAATAAAGTTAATCGATTACGCCTCGATTTGCTAAGACAATGCCCACTAGAAAATGGATGCCTCTTGGTAGAACTATTCCCTTAAGTGAACATACTACGAATAGGTCAAATACGGATACTAACCTTGCATCTATTTACGATGATTCCATTGTTTCTACTTGATGTGGGTGTTCCAATCATCATTACTAACTAAATGGAACCCATTCTTGCATGGGGATCCCAATTATCTAGTTATCCATTCTTATGCGTGTTCAATTGCGGATCGTTCAAATCGTTTAGTGGTACGGACTCGTGCTATTCCAAGCATATACCGAGAGACCGGTCGCGACTCATGAACTTCGTGAGTAAATTCATCGGACTATTAGATTCGGGAATGATCATTTTGGTGCAATTATGGGTTATGGAGATTATGTTGTCGGAGATAGTGTTATCTCCGTGGTATATTACGTAGAAGGTCTTGGTCATAACTTATTCTCGTCGGTCAATTACGTGATTACGATCTAGAAGTGGCTTTCGGAAAACATACTTGCTTCGTTAGAGAACTTGATGGTAAAGAACTTTTAAGAGGAACACGTGGGTCAAATCTATACACCATCTCCATCGAAAATATGATGAAGTCTTCTCCAATTTGCTTATTGTCAAAGGCTTGAAAACAAAGTCATGGTTATGGCATCGTCGTCTCAATCACTTGAACTTGGCACCATCAATGATCTCCGGAGAAGGACTTAGTTGTAGGTTTACCTAGACTAAAGTATGAAAAGGATCATCTTTGTTCAGATGCCAATTGGGAAAAAGCAAGAAATATGCCCACAAACCCAAAACAACAAACTCAATTACGAGTTCTTCATACAATACACATGGATTTATGGACCCATGAGAGTCGCGAGAATATCTTTGGGAAGAAATATGTTAGTTGTGGTTGATGATTACTCTCGATTCACAGGTCAAGTTCTAAGGACAAAGGATGAAACTCGGATATCATCATCAAACTTATCAAGCATTGCAGGTTCGACTTAACAAAGCTGTCGAGAATCATCCGAACCGACAATGGGCCGGTTTGTTAATAAACAACTTAGTGAGTTTTATGAAAGTGTTGGAATCGGTCATCAAAGAAGTGTTCCACAAACTCCTCAGCGAGTAAGGGTAGTTGAAAGATGAAATCGAACTCTTGTGGAAGCCGCAAGAACTATCTTTGATTACTCAAAGGTTCCAATGTTTCTCTGGTGAAGCCATTGCCCTTTGCATGCTACACTCAAAATCGATCCCCAATTCACACCGCTCATGGAAAAACTCCATTTGAACTTGTCCATAATAGAAAACCTAATTTATCATTCCTTCGTGTGTTTGGTGCATTGTGTTATCCAACTAATGAGGGTCAAGACTTAGGCAAACTTAAACCGAAAGCGGACATTGGAGTATTTGTAGGATGTGCACCAAACAAAAGGGATACCGAATCTACAACAAAAGAACCCGAAATATCATGGAAACTATTCACGTTACGTTTGATGAGCCGACGGTCCAATGGCTCCGGGACAACTCGATTACGGACCCGCATCATCATGTAGCCCCATCGGTTCTACTATTGTTTACTCCTCGCCAAAGAACTCCTTATGTACCTCCTTTAGAAGATGACTTGAAGAAACTATTTGATCCAATGTTTGATGAACACTATGAACCAAGCGCTAATGATCCGTCAATCCCATCATCGAGGTCGCTTTATCACATCAATGAAGTCAATCCTTGGTTTCTATGTCATTAAGTCGAAGCATCTTTCGCGATCAATCGATCTCATCAACAAACCTTCAATCACCGAGTGTACATCAAGGAATTGCTTGATTCACAAGATGAAGTTAATCCCTTTGCTACTCCCAAGATGCTCCATTTGAAAATATATTTGCTCTGATTCATCATCCGAACCATCTTCATCGGAGACATCGACTCTACTTCCGGTTCCACAACAACAACCACATGAAGACCTTAGAAAATGGACATGATCACCCATTGGACAACATCATTGAAACCCTTCGTCTCCGTATCCACTCGTAAACAACACTCTCGATGCCTTATGGTGCTTCTTCAACTCCGTACTCTAAGATCGAACCTAAAGATGTTAAAGCTGCGATGAATGAAGACAATTTGGTTCAATGCCATGCAAGAAGAAATTCATGAGTTTGATCGATTAGATGTATGGGAATTAGTACCGCTCCAGGTGTCGCTATGATCATTGCCCAAAGTGGATCTTCAAAGTGAAGCTTGATGAGCATGGTGATGTCTTTGAAAAATAAGGCTAGGTTAGTGGCTAAAGGATATCGTCAAGAAGAAGGTATTGACTTTGAGGAATCTTTTGTTCCTGTTGCTCGTATCGAAGCTATCGTAATCTTCTTAGCTAATGCGGCTAGTAAGAACATGGTCGTATATCGGATGGATGTGGCGCCTTTCTTAATGGTGATTTGAAAGAGGTGGTTTACGTTAGCTAGCCGAGGTTTTGTGAATCGAGCATCCTACTCATGTCTATCGCTTGAAAAAGGCCCTTTACGGTTTGAAGCAAGCTCCTAGAGCATGGTATGATCTGTTGTCAAAGTTTCTTCTATCTCTTGGATTGAGAAGGGAGCAGTTGATCCGACATTGTTCACCGAAAGTCGAGCAAACATTTAATTCACGTTCGATTTATGTTGATGATATTATCTTTGCCTCGGTGACCCCAATGAATGTGATCATTTTCAAAAGAAATGGGTTCCAAATTTCAAATGTCAATGATGGGACAAATGTCATTTTCTTGGGATTACAAATTTCACAAAGTTAGGAGGCATTTTATAAATCAATCTAAATATGCAAATGAGATCTTAAAGAAATTTGGATTTGTTTCATGTGACACCGTTGACACTCCATGATTGAGCGTACAATTTGGATGAGGACCACTTAGGGATCATGGTAGATCAAGCGAAATATCGTAGTATGATTGGATCTCGATGTACCTCACGGCTAGTAGACCGGACATCTTGTTCGATGTGTGCATGTGCTAGATATCGGGCTAAGCTACTAAAAGCACCTTGAATCGGTTAAGCGGGTCTTCGGTATCTCAAGGAACCATCAATATGGGACTATGGTACCGAGGACACCGGTATGTCACTAACAGCCTATCACGAGATCTCGATCATGCGAGGATATCAAGATACACGTCGAAACGTCGGAGGTGCTCGGTTTTGGGTGATAAGCTTGTGAGTGGTCGTCAAAGAAGCAAATGAGTACTTCTATTTCCTCTGAGGTTGAATACATAGCCATGTCATCGTGTTGTGCTCAAATCCTATGGATGAGATCCCAATTATCGACTATGGCTTTGAATTCAACAAAATCCCTCTGTATTGTGATAATAAAGTGCTATTGCTCTCATGCAACAATGTTCAACATTCAAGAGCAAAGCACATCGACATTCGACATCATTTCATCCGGGAGCAAGTGGAAAACGATGTGGTGGAACTCTATTTTGTGAAGTCAGAATACCAGTTAGCAGACATCTTCACCAAAGCTCTTCCAAGAGAACGTTTTGAGTTTATTCTTCCACGACTTGGCTTGAAAAGCCTTCAACCAGAAACACTCAAAAGTCTTCAAGAAGAAGTCGAGGAGTAAAGGTCTTTCTTCATCCATCTCTGTGTACATATTTATTCAAAAAGCAAAATACAAAATTACAAAACCTACAAAAGCAAATAGAAAAATATAAAATCTTTCAAAAATTTCAAAATATTGTCTTTATGTCATATCTTTCTTGATTCGATTAATATCTACGGTCTTTGTCTTGTCAATCAAAGAGTGACACGGTCTTTAAATGTTGGTCGAATGTATATATTCGGTTTTTTTTTTTTTTTTTTTTAAATCAAAAAATATTTTGGGAGAAAGTGAAATATATGGTTTATTGTCATTTTAGGCAAGAACCCGCTTTTGAGAGAAAGAACAGAGCCATGCTTTATCTCATGTTTCAAATCTCATGCTCGATTCTTTAAAACTATCACTTACTATCTAATGAAAACTAATTGGTTTGAAAAATAACTCGGACTCTATTTTTGAAAATCATCCAGGACTTCACGTTAGTCAAAACTATCTATCTCTCAATCAACAATTGATGTCATTGATTGAGGAGAATAATTTCAATTAAATCAAAGGTTATTTGTCAAACAATTGTTTTCAAAAGATAATCATGCATGTTTAATCTATGGAGTTTAAAGTCTCAAATCCTATCCTTATCGTTAAAACTTTTTCATAATCGGGTCACAATTCTCCTAAAAGCTTTCAAAATCAATTTAAATCTCTGAGAGATCACAAATCTCAAATGATTTGATAATTGTGATCGGGGAGAATTTGTGATTTAAATTGGATTTAAAGCGATAATTCGATAAATGGGTTCATAAGTGTTTAGCAAGTTTTCCCGTCCGCATGTGACAAACGATTTCAAATTTTTCATGCACATGTTGAGGGGAGCATCTACTTTAAACCTTAAATTATTGAAACGTGATTGAATTGTCTCTAAGTGTAGGTTCCTCTAATATGTGCAAAACTCTTTCAAACTTGAGGCACATATTGAGGGGAGCAAACTTTGAAAACCTCATCCTTCCTCAAATGTTTTATCCACTCAAATTGATTGGGAAGTGATGATGATCATTTTAGAAAATGTTAATCAAAGAGTGGACCTTTCATTCTTAATCTTACGATTTCAAAGATCTCTTGCCTCCATGTGCTAAACTATTTGAATGATATGCATATGTTAAGGGGAGCATTTCTAAAATATCAAACAATTAAGATACAAAATACTTTGATTTTATATCACAAGTATCTTTATTGATTTTCAAATGGTTTTCAATTGGTTTCAAGCGGAAGAACTATATCAAAAGACCGACCAACTTTACTTTATGCATGGTGATATAAGGATGATAAGGTTAGGTATTTGTTCCCACGATCCGCTGAGAAGGAGGGATCTACCCAGGACAATCCACTAGATAGTGTAGAGTCCTTAGGTATATTGAAAAAGGAGAAAATGAGAATATGGGAAGAGTGCGGATTGAGACGAGCTAATCTTGGAATAAACCCAACAAGGTTCTAGTAATGAAGTCTCGGTAGCTTTCAAGGGGTTGAAAATAAAAAGAAATGAAATGAGAAAATGGTGAAAAGAAATAGCCCTCCATTTTTTCAACCTTAGGGCGTAAACCGGTTCAATTCATATACTCTTTGGTTGTTACCAAGGTAACATCGGTATTGAAGACAAGGCGTCATGGACCCAAAGGCCTTGACCGCACTACAACTTCCCAAACCACTCAAGTTCCTCTTAAAGGACTTGTTTCATTCTCACGAGGAACCGACATTATCTATCGACTTTCTCTTAGAGTTTGTTGATATTGAAGAAGAGACCTTCTCCTAGTCTCCCAGCTTAGGAACCAAATATGCACAATTGAGTCTAGAGCCACAAGATCATCAATAAATCTCATTAGGATACTTTCAATGAAGACTCTGTTTCACACAATGTGGAAGAGATTACATCTTATGAGTCCCACGCATTATCCTTGTGGTATTGCGAACATCCGAGTGATATGCAAATATATTCACAATGAAGATGGAAAGCCTTCTCGAGCCAACATCAAACAAGCTCTGGTGGGTGGCATGTGAGATCTATTCAATAGATCAACCATGTGACAACCGAATGAGAAACAATGGGCGATTCAATCTTTTGAATCAATCCTCGGTTCAAAGTTATGGATTGATGATTCCTTTGAAAACCGTTCGTTGTGTTTAAAAACTCTTTTCTTTAGCACATCGTAGGTACAATTATTTCAAAATAAAAGGTATTTATGATTGATAATTGATTTTCATTAAAACCTTCGTTGTATTGCAAAACAATTTCTATTGAGCGATACACGATTGTTTTCAAATCTCTTTTATCAATCGGTGAATCTCAATTCTTTGGTTCACTCACTCCGTGTTGTCTTCTTTGAGACGTTCCGATTTGAGAACACTAGAGCAACGCGAAACCCTGTCAAGGAAATTCTTGAATTTTACACGATCACAAAAGATTTTATCGATCAAGCGGGAACCGTGGGTCGTGTACCTCAATTCAACAAAAGTGATCAAAAATACTCTTGTGCTTTATTGCTAAGCTGTTTTATGCGAAACACCCGACGTTTATAGTCGATCGAATGGAGCGGCAATTCATAGCCGCATGCTCACACAACACATTCATTTCCAAAGAAATCATGATTAGTGCATCAATGACTCGATATTATCACTCCATGCTTCGCCACGCTACCGCCAATATCATGAATCAACAAAAGCTTCCGCTACTCGATAAGAATATATCATGATCCGAATGTGAGCATGTCGGTCCAAATGTCACTACATCACATAATACCAACACCACAATGGATGAGTCGAGATTTATGTGGCCGATGATCTCAAAGTCGGCTCAAAACTCAAGATCACGTGGATCGCTTAAAGACCTCCACTCGGATTATCCAAACAGCAAAATAAATAATCAAAGACTATGAGCTACAGAACAAAGAACATGAACAAGAATCCAAGAACAATTTCAATGTAATATATGTTTGTATTCTATGTAATTGTAATGTGTGTTTGAGGTGACCTCCTTAGGGAGATTGTTAGGATTTAGAAAATCCGGTATTAAAGTGTCGGTCATCTCAAGTATATGTATCATGAAAGCTCATAGTCGTAGTTATTTAATGTTAAGTAGTATTTAGTTAGGTAACACCGTGGAGGACTGGACGGGTCTTTACCCACTATATGCCCGATCCATGACCCGTCAGTATGCGTTTATTGTAAGACTATAATACTCTACCTCCCAAGGTAGAGTTGGAGCTCATAATAAGATTTTCTTTCTCACTAAAGTTCCCAAACCCCAACTCTTTTTCTCTCTAGAAATCATCTTGCACGCCTAATATGTTAGTGATTTGATGTGTATGTGAAATCCAATATGTTACAAAATATTTATTTGGATCCAAGGTAACACTAAGATGAAGAAGCTCAAACAAACTCACTAAATCTATTATTCAACTCTGCAACCCGACTATCAATAGAAACAATAAACACATCAACCCAATAATGATGCTCCACAATCACATCATCTTTCTTATGACGAGACCGAATTATATATTTGTAAGTCGCGCCATATCGTGAACCGTGGATATTATAATTACCACAAAACAAACAACTTGATTTTGAAGTTTTCCACCCATCATCCCTTAGTTTTTTAATTATTGTCTTTGTAGTGGAGACCAAAGTCGATTGCATTGACAATATCTTAAGACTTATTTTGCAAAATTTTGCATAGCTTGTCTATAATATCCATTATTTTATTTATAAGATGCAAAACGAGAGTGTGTAGGAGCATATTTAGCATCACCTTTTTAGGACCACTAGACCGTCCAAGACATATGTCATTCAATACCACACGAGTTGGACCAAACAATCTCAACAAACTACAAATGGATTTAAGTTTGAACTCCATCTTGTATCTCCGTGCCCTTTTATGTTTTGTATTTGATTAGCTCTCTTCAACCCTCAAGTTCTCCTATTTCATTTAGAAGTGAAATTTCACAAGTTGAGCATCTTGTAACCGATCATTATGCTTAGTCGAAGAACCCATGACACTAACAATGAAGTTATAATGCTTAAAAATGTATGCACTTTAGAACATATTTCGATGCATAACAAGAGCTAGTTGCAATTTATGAGCCAAGCAATGTACATAATAAGCAAAAGGACATTCGTTCAAGATCAATGCTTTTAGCCCATTCCATTCTCTACGTATATTACTAGCTCCGTCATAACCTTGAACTCGAATATATTGAACATCAAGTTTAAGATGTGATAGAGAAGATAATATCACATTTTTTAAAGTCATTGCATTCGTATCTTTAACATGAACTAAGTACAAAAACCGTTCTTTGATATAACCATTTTGGGCTACAAATCTCACCACAATAGCCATTTGCTCTTTCTTAGATTCATCGACTATCAAGCAAAACTTTGTCGTCCCAATCTCGCCTCGAATGGCTTGTACCTTCATATCAAACATTTACAATAGTTCTTTTGAATATTTGATGAAGTATAATTAGAATTTTGAGGAGCCTTTTCTAGCACAACTCTAGCAACATCCTTGTTATATAAAGCAAGAAGTTTTACCAATTCAAGATAATTTCCTCGATTTAATGAAGTGGGTCGCTCATCACCACCCTTAAAGGACATGTCGTAATGTAAGCCACTTTAGAGTCAATATTTACTTTAAGTCGTAGTACATTGTCTATTATTTCTTGTTCTGCTTTTCTTATCTATCACATTCTCTATGTGGCATACTTTATTTTAAAATCTTCATAGCATCTCACGTAAAAATTATGAGTCGAGTAGAGTCTTACCTTCATAACTAACAAAGGAAAATCTTTGTCACTATTAACCTTTCTCTCTTTGTACTATAAATACCAAGCTCAATCCTTTCCATTTTCTTCATCCGAAAACAAGCCAAACCACTTTATTTTGAAGAATACCTGCTTTGATTTTCAAGTTACAAAATCTATATCATTGTTGAAGCTCTTGTAAAGTTTCACATGATCCTTGTACTAGTTTTCGCATTCCTTTGGTGATTTGCAAGCCACACAAGAAGAATTTCTAGTAGAAGTCTTCAAGTATTGTCCAAGTGATCCTAAGTGATTTCAAGCTACAAGTTATGCTTTATTTACAAAGCTCGTGTCAAGCTTTCTTTGATCCTTGTCCTTGTTCTTTGATCTTGATCCTAAGTTCTCTTTTAAGTAAGGCCAAAAGTTGTAAGACTAAATCTTAATCATCATCTTTGTTACTATGATTTTTATGCATGTTTTGTTTAGCTATATATTTTGTTATGTTGATCATGTTGTACAAAACACAAGTAAACATTTATATAAACTTACTTATTACTTATGTGAAATTTTATGTTAATAAACTAGTAAAACAAGTAACCTGTGCTATAAAATCGACAAAACCATGATCCTAAGACCTTAAATGAATCCATAAAGTTATATAGAAGTTCAAAAAAAATCGTAGAAATTCGAATCAACTAAATTGGACTTGTGGTTAGAAAGTTACGCCTAGATAAGTTACTAAAAGGAAATATCGACTTTTGTCAAAAGTAAGTTGTCCAGATTTTGAAATGCAATTTTAACCACTTTAAAGTCCAAATCATCAAAAATTGTAACACACAAAAGTTGTCTGAAATGATATTTTACGTCTGGATTCACAAGATCTTGGCCTGAAAGCGACGATGACGGCTGGGCAGTGCGGGCTATTTAGACCCGAAACATCATTTTTCCAAAAATCTTTTCTCATTCGACCTAGTTCCCCGAACTTGATAATTTACCAAACTTACCAAAATTCACTACTAACTTATAAATATAATTTACATAAAATAAAATAATACACTTGACCTCAAATTAGTGTTTTCTCAAATGATGTGAATAATGACCGCTTTACCTTTTTTCCATAACTTTTAACCAAAACCATTTTGACCATATTTATAAAATGTCACCGTTGTAATCCACCAAGACTTGTACAAGACCCTTAATCAAAACACGACACCACTTATTTTGCCAACCATAAAACCATTTTAACACTTACGTGTAAATTATACGTTTTAACCAAAAACGTACCATGTTACTAGGGAGCTTCATGTGAGGGGCTTCATTTGGGTAAACATATCGAAGAGTTTTTTGGATTTACGAATTAAAGTATCCTAGCTCCTCGAACATTTGCTACATGACATCTGAATTATGATGGCCTGAATAGTGATACGATATTTAAACTAAACACATTTTATAAGCAAGTAAACCATTACAACGACAAACACGATTGTTATAAACTACTATGTACAATATCATGATCAATATAAAGACATATATAGAGTCACTTTATTTCCACATTATTATTTCAAAACTAAGGCACAATATCATATTATAGGTTGGTCGTAGAAGTTTTCACGACTTAACCATCACTTTCATTAGTCACTTAACATCATAAATACACCTGTAAGTTCATGGCATTTCCTTTCTATTACTTAATTGTTTACAAACCCTTGGGGGAGATACATGCTATTTTTACATAAACACACAAACATTTGAAACTATATGCTTAACTAATTGTTTTATTGTCACTAAGTAACACCATTGCCATGCTAAGTCCCCACATCGTGAACCATTAATTACTAGGGCTAGTGAGCACGATTATTTTGAATAGGCCTATTGGGATTGACGAATCCCGTTTGTATTGATCAGTTAGGCAAACAAGCACTATATTTGAGAACACTAGGTAAAACAACAAATTACAAACAGGGCCACTATTATATCATACATGCCAATTGCTATTAGAACACGTTAACGTATTGGTTGCATTAGCTTAGTGAAATAATAACCGCTAGTTTTTTAACTATGAGTGTGAGACTAATTAGCTCACACTACAATTACAATATGTTCAACAATTTAACCAAACCTATGGATTTAACCAACCTTTGTGTTGACTCTTTTAAGCGTGTTTTCTATCTATAATGATCGAGGATGACATGTAGAAGGAATGGAAGTATCAAGAAGGGTATAAATATATTTATCATTCAAAACTTATGTATTATGTTATTGATGCATGATTTCTAACCAGATTTAAATTTATAGAGTCTCGCTACACATGGTACCTACCTATCGCACGAACGATTGAGCCGAACCCTACGTGAGTAGTATAGAATGTGGTAAACCGAGGTCGTGAGTAGTATAGAATGTAGTTTTGGATCCTATTTAAATCTAGTGTCACGGTTTGAAAAGAGAATAATAGTATGAAAGATTAATTAAACTAAGGAAAATGAGGCAAATGCCGTCACTCGGCGCTACCACTTTCAGGACCACTTTTTATTTCAAAATGATGAAGCAACTAATCGCTATCGTTAAGAACTCCATCGATATCATGATGTTAATCCAGATATGTAAAATTATTGTTTTCAAGAATTAAAAAGTCACTTCAAGAACCGTATTTTTATCAAAGGATTTTTTGTCATTTTACGTAGACTACATACACAATTTTTTTCATTTGCTTACTAAAGCTTTTTCTTACTAAAAACGGTTTAATCATCCCACCCAAATCAAAACCCTAATCCCAAATCATCCCACACTAAAATCAAAAATAAAAACCGGATCTCACACACTTAAGTGAATTTCACACACTCCGCCACACTCCACCGTCGAAAGTCACCGAAACCCTAACTCCGCCACACTCCACCGTCAGAACTCACCAAAACCCTAAATCCGCCACACTCCACCGTTGTTATCACTGAAATTGTTTGATTAGCTAACTCCGGCACCACAAGCGTCGTTATCCACCACCACCGATATTGTTCGATTAGACTAACTCCGGCACCACCACCGTCGTTATCAAATCAGGTATGCCTTGCACAAACGGGAGGCCATGCAACATCTGTTTGGTCATTGTTCGAATTTCCTCTTAAGAGTTTCCCCGAAATGCTTTTACTTGCGATGGCTCATGTTATTGTAATGTCTCTTAACTGTTAATTAAGTTATGCCGTTTTATGTAGTCTTTTTGGTTGATGATATTGTTCCAATATGAAGTTTGTGTAACCGTTTTACCACGGCTACTTAAAGACCCTTCCATGAAGGGAATTCTACTTCATATGTGGCATGTCAACTCTGTATTGTTTTCAACAGTTTTAAATGATACTCTCAACTTTGATCTAGAAAACATGAGTAGAGTTGTGGACTTGTTTCACGAGTTAGAGGTCCAATATTCTTGTTTGATTTGTTCCCATAATTACATGTTCATCTGTTACAATTATTCTAAACCATTGGTGTAACAAATCTTATTATCTGTTCTGGATTTGGTACCCATGTCTCTCGGAATTAGACTGGCTGCTCTTGCTTCCAAAAAATAATACATACATTTGGAGGAATGGTTGACCACTAAATTAATTGCACAAGAAGACTCTTTTATTGAGGTGAGTATAATTGTGAAGCTCACTGATGTTATCTATTAAAGGTGAAGCTGCGTAAGCAGTTTAGGTCAAAGGGTAGATTTTTGTACATGTCGGGTTAAGTTGACATGAAACACTTTTTTGAAAATTGTTAGTGTGCCAGATACAGTTACAAATTTGTATTACTTCAATTCAATAACAGTTTGATTTGTTTTGGTATATAATGGTTTAGGAGATTTATGTGTTAATATTAGACTCAGTGACTTTTGATCCCGTTTTCTTTTAACCTATTCTTTTCGTTACTCGATGTTTCCTTATTGATGATATTTACACTAAGAGATATTTTAACCTTCTCAGGAGTGCCTTAAATTCCTAAAGGAGGTAGAAGATAACTCTTGTGAAATTTGGAATATTTATAAGGATACCGCTCCCACATTTTCAAAGGTTTTACCTATGGACATCATGACATTACTATTTACTTTCAATGTTTTTCTAGTCATCTCAATTGTTAAAACCCATGTTATCTTTAAGGTCCTTCAACTGCATACCCGCTTGCTCTCTTCTAATCGACTTTGTGAAAAGATGGAGAGTTTGTATGTGACATGTATGGACAGTAATCCAAAGAAAGAGAACACTGGAGCTCCCGGTGGTCCATCAAAATTATACGAAGATCATATATCAGAAAAGGCAACTTCTTATATCCAGAAAATGTTCCGTGGTCAGTCGACAGTCACTGCAATTGTTAATATGCTTATGCAGTTCAAGGAATCTTTTGAAAAAAAGGTTTGACTGATTATTGATCACTTTCTTTATTTAATCGGAATCCCTATTCAAATACGTGACAATTGTTAAATACGTTTAATGTTCTCCGATCTCACAGGGACTAAAATACGTTTAATCACAGGGACAGTATGGTATTCGAGTTCATGATAAGCAGCCTGTGTGAAGTCTACAAGTTTAACAACCAGTCTCCTGACGAACATCTTATGATGGCTGTTGATCTATTTGGTGAGACTGCATAATCTACTTTCCAGTAACCAGTAATGCCTTATAGTACACTGAAGTTTATGGTTGATAGTTAATAGCATAATTATCACTAGCCCTATATATGATGTCACATCAATAGGTTCAAACAGCTCATTAGGTCACTAAAACAAAATTCATGGTAGCACTTATGTTCATTCATCGTAAAATTTTGCTTTCACACAATGTTGACATATTTGGTTATTAATTTTTTGAAGACGTTTCCGTTGTGATATTAATATGTTTACTTTCAGGATTGCTTATTAGGTATCATCTTGTGAGCCATTATGCACTCGACATTTTCCTACAAACTGTTTTGGATGCATTACATGAACCTGAAGGATCCAAAGTTAGTAATCCATACTAGTTTTTTAGTAAAGATATTGCTATACCTGGAGGCTTGTGTTTATTAAGCCATAAAAAATTATCTCTCCACAGATGTTTGTTTTTGGGACAACGGCATTGGAACATATTCTGGATCGTCTGATTGAATGGCCAGAATACAGCCAAAACCTATTACAAATTTCACACATACGCAGTATTCGTTCCGAACTGGTTTCAGTAATTGAACAAACGGTTGCCATAGCTTCATTGAGAGAATCTGCTGAAGGGCAAAATCCTTGCACTAACCAGAGTGACAGTTCTATCACACCTGCAAATATTGAGGTAAAATTGTGTTGGCTGGTGTAGATGAACTTTTTTGTTACAAGCCACAATGCTTTTTTCATTACTAGATATATCTAGTGCGAACTAATCTTGATTATTAGTGTGCTAACACCAAATCACCACATCTGACACAAATATTCTCCATTATGGTGCTTAAGTTTACTTTTGGACAAGGTAGATTGATATATGAAATTTACATTTTTACTCTTTGTGTAGATTCCTGTTTCGTCTTCCTCTTTGACTGGATCTGATGGTGCCCATCTTGATTCTCAAGTGTTATCTCCAATTGATCTCCAACAAAATAACAAGGGTCATTTGGATGAGAGACATACGTATCCAAACTCGTCTACTTCAGGACAAGTATCGGTTGCTACGTCAAGTGGTTCAGTTAGTATTCAGATGGAAACACTCCTGTAATTTAGTTATTTGATCTCAATTATTCAGAATAAGTTGTTGACATTGTTTTTGCTGCTTCTTGTTCAAATGCAGCCTCAAAGTATGAGTAGCTCTTCAGAAAAATTGAGAACAGTTAACAGATCTAGTAGGTTTTCTGCACTCATAAAAAAAGCCTTTTGGGGTCGTTACATGCACATATTCTCACGTTCTTGTTTATATTATTTGTTCATTTCAGGTTATGGATCTGCAGCAAGCATTGAGACACTGCTTGCTGCTGCTGAAAGTAGTGAAACGTCGATAGAGACCCCGCCATCAGATATTCAGGATAAGATCTCATTAATTATCAATAATTTATTAGCTGACAATAATGACACTAAAGCAAAAGAATGCAAAGAGATTCTAGATGAAAAATACTATACAGTCCAGCGATAAAGAGCATAAATTGCTGAAGAATCTTGGTGGCTGGATAGGGAAGATCACAATTGGTAAAAATCAAGTCCTAAGGGCTAAACATATTGATCCAAAATCTTTAATTGTGGAGGTAGAGTATTCCTCTCTTTAGCTTAATTGTTTTAGTATATATTCTGCACCACCTAGGGACGGTATATGATTAGTTTTATTTATTACTCCTATAGGCCTACAGAAAGGGTCTAATGATTGGAGTGATTCTATCTACCTCTAAGGAGTAATCAGGCAGGATGTTGAGCCGTGAAATCAAGCTTGATCATTTTGGTGAGGCGCGTTCTGCTGTTTAACGGTTATGATTTTGTCTGTCATTACTTTGGAAGTGTTTATGCTGTGTGCTTTAGTTTGGTAAGGATGACGTGATCAGTAAATTTCAATCAAGTTGCTTCCTATTGGAAAAGATGTGATAATTTTGTATATCGTATAGTGAAAAACGATCACCTGGATGCAATTATGTCTTCAGCATACGAGATACTTTAATTAGACAGCTTGTCTACTGTAATAATGTTGTTGAATTTGTATACTGCACTAATGTTGTAATGCACTTTAATTTGTGGGAAGGCATGCGTATTCACATAGAAATTATTTAGTACTGCTTTGCAAAATAAACAACTTATTTAGAGGTTTTTCTTCGCAAGAAATGTAACATTTTCATATTTTATTTACGTGTCTTGTTAAATATGCAACATTTCATTCTTCTAATGAATCTTGGATAATTAATCTGCTTGCTGAATTTGAATCATTTCGAGTTACTCTTGAGGTAGTCTGTTAACTTGTTTTATGAAAGATGGCCTATGAGCCAAGCAAATACAAGCCTCTCTAGTGCAAAGGGTAGAACTAATAACTTGAGGCTTACTTGTAAGCAAAACGTTTCTATTGGAGTTAGATTTTGTTAAATAAAACACTTTGAATAGGTTAACAATCTTGTAGAGTGTTGGAATACAACGGTTTGACTCGAATCCAACCCTGTTTCTTTGACTGGTGTATCTATAGTAAACCTAATAGATTTTGACCCACTGACTGCCCAATAGCCCCAACCTATATATTTTGTCACCTAAGTGACACACAGAAAGATATGGCAATTTTAGCTTCAGGGTGGTGCCATATTCAGCATTGACAAATATGCCTCTTTCTTTTCCACTTAATTATCACAACAATTCAAAGCCTATCAACTGTTGAGTAAGCATGAAGATAAGAAACACCGAAAACAGGGTTAAAAGTGAACAAATAATAATATATCTAGAGTGGTAATCAGTAACAAAATAATATCTTTATGTATATTGTATACAACTCAATTGGACTAAATTAACACCAAGAACTACAAAAGATTACCGCATCTACAATAGCTTTAGCTGGGCCCTTAAAAAATCCAAGGGATCCATCTATTAATATTCTATATCCTTGTTCAGGAGCAACCAAGTGGGGTTGATAACCATCAACCTCTGAAACAACTTTCCGGACATTACTAGTGGAGAGGTGGCGGTCCTGTGGAAGCTTTTTCAATGCAGCTGGTAGCTGATGATCAAAGACTCCACATATACGATCTCCACCTGGTCGACTAAAAAAGGAACAGGTTTTAGGATAGAAATACTATCCAAATAAGTGACATCAGTTTTCTTTTATATCGGTGTCTCGTTATATACCATTTTGTTGTGTTTAAGTGACATCAGTTTTCTTTTATATTGATGTCTTGTTATATATCATTTTGTTATATTGTTTCCGTATTAAAATTTCAAAAGTGGAACTAGTGCATTAGGTTAGAAGCGGAAATCATGCATTACCCTCCATCAATGTGCTCTTTGAACACACGATCAAACGCACGGCACAATTCCAAAATTGTATAAAGTTGTGCCTATTCGCAAGCATAAATATTAACTTGTGGTTAGTAAAAATAACCCTTTAAGTAATATATAAGAATTATGAGACTTATATGAAACTTACCCCTCCATCTGCTCGTATTGGTCTGCCAATACGATCCAGCTCCGCATTGATGTCATCGATATTTTTATTAATCAATGAAATTAAGCTTGGTATTTTCTGCCTGATAACAGACTCCAAATGCTGATGAAGAGAGATTAATAAGAATGGAAACTTGTCAAACAATATAATTAAGAATACTGTAAAGTAAAATAAATATGAAATATGGATACCTTAGATAAAAGTTTTGCAAGATACATTGAACCCATTTTAGGTGCTAGGTGTCCATAGATAGGACTAGATTCAAAATATTCATGCTCCTTTCGTCGAGCAGCAATCATGTCAACATTCTTGTCGATATCAGCTTGCGAACGATTTACAATTCCAACCCATGGATGCTGAAGCCTATAGGATCTTCCCTCGAGAACCTGTCATTTTGTAATAAATAAGGTCTATCCTTGATAGTAGGACCTAGCAATTGTACCTTATGAAATTTGGCGTGCATGAATAGTTAATGATATTTGGCGTGCATGAACAGTTTGAATAAAGGTGATTTTTGTTGTTCACTCAAATCAAGCCTTCTGGTAAACTATTTTCATTACAAATTAAGAAAATGCCATAACCAATCAAATCATACAAATGATGAACTTATACGGAATTTTATTGTAAAGATACTTTTATAATTTGATTATGGTCGGGTTATTACAGAAAAATCGGTACTAATCTACTACAACTATAAGAAATGGTGTGTCCATAATAAGTAACTTTAAAATTCAACACAAAAGAGACAACACTTGGCTTACCTCAGTCTCAATAAAATTACTAGTCCATTTTTAAACTTAACATGAACCTACATCAAGTTACTTTTTACAATCAGTATGTATTGCAAAATTTGTCTTACCCGTTATGCTGACAGTCAACTGCACTATTGGCCACATGTTTAAGATGTTAACGGGATTTGAGACCGGTAACATATGGAGCAGCACCTCGAGATGTCTTCACATAGCTCACGCAGTCACCATAGTGCATTGTAAATAACGTGGTCTGGTAACGGGTCAGCTGAATACACTTCCTCACTGATTCTGTTATGGTGCCATTGTATCCAGCTTTACGTATCAGAGAGTCAATGAATGAACTTACCTTCTCAGCAGACCCACCAGAAGAAAGGTGTGGATTCCTACCATATTCTGAGTGAACCTGCTAAAACATATATAAAATAAGCAACTAAAAGTTTATATAATTAGCTGATACGTTTTAGAACCAGCAGAGATAGAACTTTCGACCCGCATACGTTTGAATGACTCAATTCAGGTTAAATAAAATGTCTCACAGGTCAAAACTCAAAAGTTGCCCAAAGTATGCATGAAACCTCCAGAAGTTATTAAATTTTCTTTAATTATTAACGAAAAGATACATTTCTTGTAAATGATATCGACACATTAGCTATTTGTGAAAAATTATATCTCGACGAAAAATGTTTTTGGTTAATCTGACCCGACCCATTTCCAATCACAAAAGATTACTTTGACCAAACTCCGTAACCCCATCCCACCAGACCCACTCAGTTTGCAGCTAACAAGTTATCATAGAACGTTTTGGTCTGTCTTACATGAAATCCAGGTGGATATTGCAGCTCACGCGTAGAGTTCTGAAAAGCACCCGACTGACTTGAATCATGATTTCTAGAGTGCATAGGTGAGTTGCTCGATGGTGGCGGAATTGGTGGCAGTGGAGGGTGTTTTTGATCATACAATTCTTTAGCTTGCCCGTGACTAGTATTAGGATGCAAAGCATGTGATGATGATTTAGGGTTCTTAATGTTGGCCAATGAAGAAAACCCTATAGATCTTTCCACTTTAGCAGAGTTCATTTGACCATTTCTCGCTTCCTCTTACATATCAAAATACTTTTTCTCAGAAGAAATACTCGGTTCATGAGTCAACGACACTTCAGAACGTGAAACAGATAACCGAGATGAAAAATCACCATGATTATTATTATTATCATCAAAATTAGATTTCAGAGGAGTACCCAATCGAGAATCACTTTCAGTTTCTTCAACAATAGAATGAGGTGAGTTATGGTCATCGGTAATCGATGGAGGTTGCTGCAAATTATCATCGGGTTGGGGAAAAGGCAATCCATCATCAGATCCCGACTCTTCATCACCTAAGTCTATAGTTAATTCCTGAAGATCATCATCTAAATTGGGTCTCAACTGCTTAGATTTATTCATTTTTTCAGCATCCATGTCATTTTTAGGAGGTGTGTTTTTTACTTGCGGGCTCCTCGCCATTCCCACGGGATTTTGGCGTTCTCTTTCACGAGCCATGAACTTGTCTACATGAATAGACGGTGGTCTGCCACTTATGACATGAAGAATCATTAAGGTGTCATTTGAACTAGTTAAGGCGTGTCCAAGGTGAAAAGTGGTTTTGCATCACGATTTTTAATGGTTGGTTTTCTCCTCACACTTTACTAAAATTGTTGAATACTACTGACTGGGTTGAAACTTATTAATAATTTGCAGATAATACATAGGCAACATGTTCTTTTTCAGTAGCATAGGAGTCTGAATAGACTGATAGGAGTTGTTTAGTATTAGCAGTGGCAAGTTAACACTAGCAGTGGAAACTTAATACTAGCAGTGGAAAGTTGGTTAGGTGAATGACTATGGAATGTGTGGCTGTGAATACAAAGTTAACACTAGCAGTGGAAACTTAATACTAGCAATGGAATGTGTGGCTGTGAATACAAAGCTCAACGTGAGAATGATGGGAAGTATGTGGCGAAGGAAAGGGATAAAAAAAAAGAGACGTACTTATTTGTTTTTCCGCACATATTTCATAAGCCCCGATTTCTGAACTTGTTTTGAAACTTGTGGGGCTTATATTATGATTTTGGGTGTTTGGATCGAACATTTAGCCGGCATGGGTTTATTAACTTTGGAAAGCCGATAAGCTCACTTATTAAAGCTTATGACCTTATCAACTTCACCTTATTAGCTTAAGCCAATAAGCTAAAGTTAATAAGCTATAAAAGTGAGCTTATCGCTTTTCCAAAATCAAATAAGCCCATAAGACGGCTAAATAAGCTAATCCAAACACCCCTAAATTAAATCATAATATAAGCCCCCACAAGTCTCAAAATAAGCCGGAAAACTGGGCTTATGAAATATAAGCCGAAAAACAAATAAGCTCGTAAGCTACATATAAGCTTAAACAATCCTAAACTAAATTTCACAACACTAGAGATCTCAAAAACTCAAAGAAATCAACACATGATCCAAGAAATGATGCAATTCATGTGTTCTAAGTTATCGTTTATGCAATAATTATAAATCAAAATATTTAAAAGGAATAGAAACTTTTGGGTCATACCAACCGGAAAGTATACGTAACCTAAGATTTTTATTAAAGAGGGACAACAAGTGTTTTTGGACCAATACTATAAGCAGTCTCTTCAATAGCAAAGTGGAGTCACACTACGTAAATTGCGGACAACCTCATTTTAACTAGTACTAAACACTCATTTTGACCCATTATCCAATCCGACATCTTGCCATGCAAAATAATTGCATAATGTAAGGATTACTAGTGGAAAATAGGATAACCTTTGCTAAAGTAGGCGGTGGAGTCCCGGAACATAAACTGGTCAGTGTAGATGCGACTGTTCTCAACATGGAAAGTCTAGCATGCTCGTGTGACTGAACAACGGTTGCAAAGCACCTTGGTCAAGAACAATGTCACGACTCCATAAAGAGTCAGCAGCTATATTTCCCAACACCCAAATAGCCTATGACAACAAAACATTGGTCATCTATAAACTGTATGGATCGTTCTAAAATAATACAAGGTTGCTATTAAGTAAGTAATTGTAGATGTAGCAAAATTTAAACCCGTACCCTTAAGAACGGGTCGATTCAGTTTTTTTTTTTTATTCTCTAAAAAGGAAAATAAAAAATAAAACACCAAAAACACAAAATGGGTCAAATAGGTCAATTGGGTCAAACGTCTTTTTTTTTTTTGGCTTAAACATCCTCCTGTAGAATATTATTCAAAAAATTAAACTACTACATATTATTTAAACATTAAATTTTTAGTAAATGTGTTCTTGGTTAACACAACCACTTTTGGCTTGTTCACTTCTTCACTTAAAAGTAAAATTTTACCTTCTCACGCATATCATCACTAGGAGAATCAAGAAGTTTGATCAAACTTGGGATCGCCCATTATCAACTCTGACTTTGACAATCTCGAAGTTCCCAAGTAATATTTATGAGTGCCTCAACAGCTTGTAACTGTTAATATTAAGAGGTCCAAGATACGGTCAGATGTATTGCTGTAAAATTTGAGCTTATCAAACATAAGCCGAAAACCAAATAAGCCATAAGCCAACTATATCCATTGTCTTTGAATTCATGAATTTCAATTGTATTGTTAAGTAGATTTCAATAATTAACGAAAAAAATTGATTAAAATAGCAGATTCAGTTAAATAATTGAACCTAATAATTAATCAAATACTCATACCTTGTAGACTGTAGTTATATTGGTTACGCCATTTCCATCCAATTTTATCAATCTGCCAAAAAAACTCATAAATTAAACTTGAGATGTAAAAAGTTGTTCCATTCAGGGGTTCTTTCTTTCATAAATTAAAATGGAGGAGGAGGTGGGGGGATGTGAGACTCCAGGAGGTGGAGGAAGTGAGACTCTAGGTAGCAGAGAAAAAGATGTCGGAGGAGGTGGTGGCGGTGAAAAGGAGACAGGAGGAGGTGGAGGTGGGGGAAGGGAGGACAGAAGTGGGGAATATTTTAGGTGAGAATAAACGAGGATAATAAGAATATATGGGTGAGTAAAATCTAAAATGACCAAAGTATCCTCGTGTATAAATACAAGTTGCCAAAAAATATAAAGTTGCCCAAAAAACAATACATGACATATACTTTCAAAATACGTACTTGTGTCATAAGTTGTCGGACACGTGGCAGCCCCTGGTTGGGTCCAAGAAAATCGGTGGACAACCGGTCTAGTTTCAAATTTAAAAAAGGCGTGGTCCGAAAAGTGATAAGCCTCAGGGCGCGCGGTCCATTTGCCTCATTTCTAAGCAAGAAATGAAATTGCGAAAATGAAATGAAGTTGTAAACAGTAGAGAGAAAGTGTGCTAGCCTAATTATTCTTCCTATCATGTTATGTCACTTCAAGTGGGGTTTAAATTCGCTAGACTCCTTTGGTTAATTCGTCTAGCCTATTACACATAGATCCCTACCCGATATCAAAGGTGTTACCCTTCAGATTGACGAGGTCCCCATTAATCTATTTTAAGTCATTAAGTGTCCTACATGCAAGATTCGTAATAATGTGTGCCCGGCCGCTAGGATCTTAGACACACATCCTTAACTTCTTAAGTTCCTCCCTCCTGAAGGTGATCCTTTGGTCAAATTGCACGAGAGGGATTGATAGTCCTTTGGTCAATTCTTATCAACCCTTGCAACCTACTTTCCTAGGGTCCTTTGGTCAATTCTCTTAGACAAGCAAGTACAACCGGGCTTAAAAACTACCAAAGCAAGGGTAGCTAACAACGAACTATACATGCGTACACTAGAAGCAATAATAGAAGTGCAAAAACATAAACAAAACAATTAAGAAATCATAACTAGGCCAGCACCAAAGGTGCTTAGTCGATCATATTAAAATTAACACTCAATTCAATGTTTGACATAGTAAATGAAGACATGAATCGAAATGTAAATGAAATAAGAATTGCTAAAGCTTATCAATGAAATGTTGTGACTTCTCCCTTGGAAATGGCTCTGTATGCTTTGTAAGATCGGCCTTGTGGAACCCATTCACGTTCTATGACTTTTGGTGTTGTGTGAATGATTTGCCCTAATCGCTCCCTAAAAAGGGAGGAAGAGAGACGACCTCAAATGCGGAATTTAGGGCTTGTATTTATATGCCCGATCCCGTTACGGTGTAGCCTTATAAAGTGGTTACGCCGTAAGTCATATATCCTCCTTCTTCCAATCTTGTAGTGATGGTTACGGCATAACCTTATGGATGGTTATGTCGTAATCTCTTCAGCTCCATCTTAATCTCAACAAGTGGCTACGCCGTAATCTTTAAAGATCCCATCAAGACATTCGTAGCACTGGTTACGCCGTAACTAATGTTGGGGGTTACGGCGTAACTAATGGAGGCGCGAAATTCATCATGACCTAGATGGTCACGGCGTGACTTGAGTTGATAGTTACGCTGTAACTAGTGTTGACTTGGTCTTCACATTCAAATTAATAGTTACGACATAATTGCGAGTGGTTATTACGCTGTAACTTCTTTTTGGTGACATACTAAGTATAAGTCTTCTTTGTACATTTCCAATCCCGCGTTCTCGTTTACTCCTATGCTTATATATAACCTGGACATGAAATATAAAGAAATCAAAGCATATATCCTTGTAATCAATACAAATAATGAGCATAATTGGGGGGAAATTGACACTTAAAAGTCAGGATTATTTGATGTTATCAGTTATCATAGAACCTTTTGGACCTATTTTGTAAACTATGATATATTTGAATAAAGTGAATGATAAATCTTTTAAACGACTTAGTTAGAGATCGTTTTTGTTATTATAACTGTCATACTAATGAGTAACACCCAGCTTGAATTCCGCTGCATTCATGAAGTTGGGGGTGTTACAGATAAGTTCAGAGCCTAATATAAGTTCATCTAATATCATCTTGTCCGTTACTTTGATAACTCGACAATGGAGGTCGCACGCCTACGTCACACGAATCAACGAATCTAATCTGACCTCATCCAGATTTAAGGTAGTATTTGTTTTGGTTCAACTCTAGCTCCATGTGACTCTTCCATAATATTATCACCATTAATTTGATTTTGAGTTTGTGATTCGGGTTCATGAACAACATCTTTTATTGGCTTGAAAAAAAGTTGATTGTTCTCTTCTTGCTCATGAGTGATGAGTCAGCCTAAAATCATAGATTTTCTATAACAAAAGTAATCAACAAGCCAATAATCAAAATTTTGAAATCTTAATAAGTAATTTGTTACCTCTTTTTAGGAATAAATGTGTTGGCAAATGGCAATTGGTAAAATGATCATACATACATGAATACATATGATAAGGATTTAAAACGTACACTTTTAAGGGGTCATTTAAGCCCTTAATCGCCCACTTTATATCTCATTATTGCTTAATTTCGTTCCTTTTCACTTTTTAGGTCTCTTGGAAGCAAAATGTGGAATGATGCATTTTGGACGAAAAGGAATGAATATATGAAGAAAATGGCTAAGTCAAGATCAAGACACTCAATCTGCTTTGAATTACACCGACGTCCCAAATAGAGGCGACGACGTCCCTCTTTGTGTAATTGAATTTGTGACGACTCAAGAGCAATTTTTCTATTTTACACCGACAACGTCGAGCTTTGAAGAGTAAGGCGTCGCGAAGACTTTTCTTCTCGCACGGCCTAGATCCATATTCGCACGACGCCATCGCTTTGAAGACTAACGGCGTCACAACCACAACGTAACGCCGTCCCAATGATGACTTGGCCAAGATGAAACCCTAATGACGGCGATCCGACAGTGTCCCAACTATAAGATGACGCCGTCGCAGTTGTAAAATTATATATAGAAATCGAATTTTCAGACTTTTAGGAGTTAGACTTGTGGAGTAAAAACCTAAAACGATTTTGGTCCGGTTTGGACAGTATCTTAGGGTTCTCATACCCTATTTTACATCAAGATAAGTTATTTACTTCATTGATTTCATTATGTCTTCGATTGTATGTGTGTTTGCTTGCATGTTTAACATGTCCGGTTAAATTTCTTGTGTGTTTGCTTAGATCTATGAAACCTAGTTATTAGTTATTGATTGGTTGTCTCTTATCTTAATTGTAGTTAGCTTAGGATTGCACTAGGCCATCATTGTGTTTTTAATGCTTGGGTAATCTTTATGAACCTTAGTTTATAACCACCTAGCGTAATTGTAGGCTAAATATCCAAAGATAACCTTAGTGTTGGTTTATGAATCCTAAAGATCTCGTAGGCAATAACCTTAAGGTATTCTCAAAGAGTTAGGGATAAAAGCATACCCTACGACCTTAGAAAACACAACGCGTTAAGAATAAGGACGTGACAATTCAACCACCAATAAAAGATAACTAGGGAGTAATAGTATCTAGGTCGACACATTTTTAATCATCATACGAGCACACATCAATAGACATAGACTACCCCTTAGTTTAGATAATTAGATAAGTAGAGTAACCGGTAGAAGTACCAACCCCCAAATCCAAACCCCGATATTTTACCCTTATCTTTCAAAAAAATATAAAAAGATAAAAAATAATCTTCCTCAACGTCAAACCTTAGTGTAGTACATTTCTCACTAGCATTCCTATTCCTCTAGAGAATGATATCAATACCCGAGGCTTACCCAATACTTAACTACAACGATTAGGTTCACTTCCTAGGGTGTTGAAAAACTTACTCGACGAAAAGGAAGTTCCTTTGACCCCGAACGCGTTATACGCGCATCAACATACTACTAAGTAATGATACTAGACTCAGGGGCGGACGTGTGTTGACATATGGGTATGCACTTGCCCACCCTATACAAAACTTTCCTAGTGTGAAATATAGTAAAATATTTTTATAAAGATAAATATCAAAAGTGCCCACCCTATAAAAAGTGATTGCATACCCTCTTTAAAGAAAAGTCTAGACGTCAGTTGACCGATTGTATTTGTAGATACAAAATTCAAAGACCATGTTTAACATAAATAAAGCCCACTAATAATACATGTAAAATCTTACTAAATTAACTATTTTAATCACATAGCAAATAAACTACTCGAGACCATCTTAATTTTCCCAAATTTCAATCTTCGCTCCAAAATATCTTCACTTCATCAGGGTTTGAGTTTCTTGGTTGGGCGCTTTTACTTTAATCTCAATCTCCAGCAATCTGCAAAGTCTAGAAAAAAGTATCTAACTCGTTTGCTCGCTTCCTTTCATTGCATAAGATTACTTTTACATCAAGGTTTGTTAACTCAAGGTAAAAAAGAAGGTTTAATATCAATTAACAGGGGAAATTTTCTTGAACTATTATCATGGTTAGCTAAACATAATGAAGATATAATAAAGTTCTATTGGCAAAGGCTCCTAAAACCCACAAGTTGACCTCCCCTTTCATCCAAAGAGATCTCATAAACTGTTGTGCAAAAGAAACAACTAAGATTATCATTAAAGACCTTGGTGAAGAAATTTTTGCAATATTAGCAGATGAATCATCTGATGTATCTCATAAAGAGAAAATGTCATTGTGCTTGAGATATGTTGATAAAAAGGGAGTTGTAGTGGAGAGATTTCTTGGTATTTTACATGTCAAGGATACTACCGCTTTAAATTTGAGAGATGGAATTTATTCTATGCTTGCGGAGCATTCATTGAGCCCATCTAGGATTCGTGGCCAAGGTTATGACGGGGCTAGCAATATGAAGGGTGGCATTAATGGTCTTAAAACTTTGATACTTAATGAAAATCAATCTGCATACTACATCCAAGTTTTGCTCATCAACTTCAGTTAACAATTGTTGTTGTTTCTAAAAAAAAGTATGGATTGTGGTTGGCTTTTTGAGGCACTTACAAATTTGTTAAACGTGGTTGGAGTTTCATGTAAGAGAGTTGATATGTTAAGAGAAATTAAAGCTCAAAAAGTTGCAGAAGCCTTTAATCTCAAAGAACGTAAAAAGGGGAAAGGAAAGAATCAAGAACTTGGCTTAGGGAGGCCGGGTGATACTCGTTGGGGGTCTCAATATAAACTTATTTTGAATGTCATTGCTTTATATCCCACAATACGTGAGGTTCTTGATAAGATCGGAGATATGCCATCAAGTACCGATCCTGACAAATTAAAGGCTGAAGGTGTTAGTTTTGCAATTGAGTCTTTTGACTTTGTTTTCATGGCACACTTGATGAAAACAATGTTTGGCTTGGAAAATGATTTGAATGTTTCTTTGCAAAAAAAGATCATGATATTGTTAATGCCATGTCATTTGTGAAGTCAACCAAGGAACGATTGCAATTGATGAGAAATGATGGATATGAAACTCTCCTAAGTTCAGTCATCTCTTTGTGTAAAAAAAATGAAATTAAAGTTTATGATATGGGTGGTTTGTATGTTCCTTAAGGAAGAAAAAGACGTGGCCAGCTAAAAACGACAAATGATCATCATTTTCAAGTTGAAGTATTTTATATGATTATTGATTTACAGCTTCACGAAATCAATACTCGATTTGATGAGATTAGCACAAGCTTACTAATTTTTACGGCTAGTTTGAGTCCTATTGATGCCTTTTGTTCTTTCGATAAGCATAAGTTACTTAAACTTGCCGAGTTTTACCCTAAAGAATTTTCAAGTGTCCAATTGCTTGCTCTTGATAGTCAACTTGACACCTACATTCATGATGTGAGGAAAGATGAAAGACTTATAGGATTGAAGAATATTGGGGAACTCTCGATAACGCTTGTGGAACTAAAAAAGCATGAGTCATTTGATCTTGTCTGCTTACTTATCAATTTGGTGTTGATTCTTCTCGTGGCTACGACTAGCGTTGAAAGAGTTTTTTTGGGCATGACATTTGTGAATAACAAGTTACGAAATAGTATAGGTAATCAAATGTTTAATGATAGCCTAGTTACTTTCATTGAAAAGGAAATATTCTCAGCAATTAGCGATGATGACATTGTAAACCGCTTCCAAAATATGAGTACTCGTAAGGAGCACGCGTAAAGTTCTATTATGGAAATATAATATTTTGATTATTTGTTAATTTAGTTTGCTTTGTTACTGGTATGTGCATCAAAACTTTAAATTGAAATTTTGAACCAAAAACCCGAACTAAAAACCTGAATGGAAAAATATTTTTTCTGTAGTGCATACCCTATTTCTAAGTTCTAGATCCGCCACTGACTAGACTACTAGTTCTTGATCAATGATAATACATACATGTTACATTACTACTAAGTCTGTGATCAATGATCATACATACATGATACATACTACTGACACTAGTTCTCTACTTCTTTGTAAGCAGGGGTGGAGCCGCGGAGGGTTTAAATGTTTAATCAGCCCCGAAAGGCTAAAACCTCAAAATTTATTCACTTTTTTGTGGTACACACATACATACTACTGATACTAGTTTAGTAGTTCTCTTCTTTATTAGAATTTTGACAATTGGTATTTGGTAAAAAACTAAAAGCTAGAACATAACAAATACTAACAAATTAACAAGTAATAACTAATAAGCATAAAATGATACCAATACAAGCAAAAAGAAATGAATGAATTAAAACTTATCATTTATCAAGTATTCAATTGATCATTAATGTGCAAAAGAAAAACACTCGTTCAATCCATTTATCCGAAAAATTCCAAAAACAAATTACTAATTTTGATCAATTATGAAAACAAAATAGTAAAGAGCATTGAATACCTTATTAGATGATTAAATTTTTTTGATCGGTTGGTTTAGTTATTGAAAGAATGACATTGATGGTCGGTTTACCTTTCTCTTCTTTATCCCATGAAAACAAAGAAAATTGAACCATATCACTGGATTGGGAGGGGCCGGCCATTGGTATTACTAAAACAAATGGGCTTTTGGACTATACAACTATGGACTTCTTGGGATAGTTGGGGAAGGGGGGTAGCACTCGCTAGCCACCCCATCCCCTCTGCCTTTGATCATGATAAAATTTACCATCTAGATCATCATGTGATGCATGACATATATATCAGTTTCAATTTGTTCAACTCTTTACCCAGGTTCTTCTTTGTCATAATTGTCTTCCCTAGTTGTCAAGTTAATCTTTCATCTGGTTGCCCTACAGTCACTAGAACGATGACCAGTAACCCTACACTTAAAATACTTTCCGATTACGGGTCGTGCATATGGGTTTGTTTTTGCTTGTAGGTGTTGGGATGCCAATAGTTTATTTTCCCTTGTCCAAAGTAGACATTTTTTGAACTGATTGACTGCTTTATGGTTTTAATGATGACTGCCCAACGCTTGACACAATCTTGTTTCTATTTGTAGAAGGAAATAAAGTTGAATAGTTACTCTTTGCAAGCAAATTTTCAGCTCTAATCGCGAGGTTATAAGCGTCGTCCAACATATAGATAAGAACAAGAGAAATTCTATCTTGGATTTCAGAACGTAATCCATTGATATATTGTGTCACTTGTTGAGACTCGATTTCTGACAAATCATTCCTTGATGACAAACGAATTCAGTGGTGTAATACTTCCACATAATGGTTTCCTTGAGCACAATTTTAGAGAAGATTAAACAATATTTGGTCATGATTTGGTGGAAGGGACCTCCTACGTAACTCTCGTTCCATTCTCTCCTAACTAACGATCTTTGTCGCTCCCGTGTAGTTTGCAAGTTCTTCCACCATGATTGTGCACCACCCTTGAGCTTGTATGAAACTAGATAAACTCGATTATCCATAGGAATTTCGTAGAACTTTAAAAATGTATCCAATTCACCCATCCAATCTAAGAAATCTTCCACATTCATTGAACCATGGAAAGTCGGGACATCTTTTGCATGTTGACATTAATCAAAATCGGTAGCACCCCTGTGACCAAAACGCATTCCCCTTACTTCCCATTCTTCTTCATACTCATTCTCAACATCATAATCTTCACCACCATAATTAATTTGAAGAACACATTGTCTCTCATGTCGACCATTCCCACGACCCATGTTCATTCATCGTGGACCACCGCGAATTGGTTGATCTTCGTTGTCATGTGTCGTTAAAGTTGCTATGGTTTGAGTTATTTGTTGCAATGACTTCTGGATAGTTTCCTCAAGTTGTTTAAACGAATTTTCGAGCTTCTCAACTCGATCATTATTAACATCGTCACAAGCCATTATTGAGTCTCAATATAGAATATAATCAACCTTAAAATTGATATGCATTACCAAATTTGACAGTACTAGGTCTGGAACAATGTCACAGACCAGTAACTCATGAATAAACAATAATATTGGAATTATTTTTTATTATTTTATTTTTTATTTATTTTTATTTTTTTATTATTTTTTAATAGATAGAGAGAACAGAAAACTAAAAGCAACCAAGTATCTGAATTCAATAGGGTTACCTGGGTGAATTGCGATTTGAAAACGAAACCAAAGAATCTGACTAGATTTTCTAATCACGATTTGAAGTAGAAGAGGCCCTCTAATCGAATCGTTTTGGGCTCTAATTACCAAATGATGTAGCTTAAGGCTACAACTTATATACAATTAAGTATTGTCGGACTTTATGAGGGGGGTGATATGGTTTAATGGACCAGAAGATTTGAGAAAACAATTCTTGACTCTTTTCATTAATATCAAAACTGGAAAAGAAAGTAATAACTTCCTAATTTATTATCCCTATTTATACTAAACATAATAGTAATCCTAAAAGAATACGGATTAGACAATCCTGCTCGTTATCTAATACAACTATCAGATAAATCCTAGCATAATAACTAAAGACTCGAGAAAAAAAAACTTCATAACTAAACTTGGGCTTCAAGTATCATGTGCTGCATCAGAAAGGTGGGCGACCTCTCAAGACCCCAAAATTTTTAGGGCCCCCAAATTTGTCTCGTTAATAATTATATCTCTGTGTACACATATTTTTCACGAAGAAAATAAATATTTAGATGAGAAAATATTTTAAATGAGTAATATGTTGAATGTTTAGATAACAAATTTCATTATATCATATAAATGGTGACACTTTATATATAACATTTCTTCTTGAAAGGCCTCTGCAACTTCATCCAGAGCCCTCAAAATTTTCAAAAATTTAGGGATGACCCTTTCGTCCTGTCTTGGACTCATCATGGGAGCGGCCCCAATTCCCGACCATGTAGTGCCATATCGGGTCATCTTCTCATGACATGCGTTACACCTTTACCGTTGGAGTACTCCAACAAGACCAACAGGATAAACCAGGAACCCACGCATTCAACAACGCTTCCAAACATAACCTGACCTTTAGAATTTTGCTCATGACATTTACCTGATTTGAGTATGTGTGGTAATGAGTTCAAACCCCGTATTTTAGTCGATAAAAAAGGCAACACAACATTACCCCAAATGTACAAACATGTAAAACAAGATGTATGTACAGTATAATGATTTAATATATGAGGTATTTTGACTCGTGCAATGCACATGTTTTGTTTTTTGATAAAACATTAAACTTTTGCTTATGACTAAAACGCAACCTTTTTATTTGTTATTATAATTTACAAATGGCTCCGAGCAAAAATTATGTGCCTTTTCCTTTCTATTCATTATTCAAAGTGATATTTTTAATATGTCATATTTTGTTGTTTTAGCAAACTCTTTTAATTTATGAGTTCAAATCGAATGTACTAACACTCACCGCTACAAAAGAGCGTTATTTTACCTTTTATCTGTGATATTGTTCCTACATTAGGTGTAGCGTACCAACACTGTTATTTGACCATCAAAAATACATTCTTCATGCAAGTGACGCAAGCATAATCCTACATAGTTCACTAATCTTTGTCCGGTTGCTCATTATAGTTATGCATTAACAAATGTAAAGCTTACCGATGAAGCAACAATCTATATTATTCTTTGGTGTAAAAAGTTGTAGCGTTTCCTTGTCAATACCGCGTACGTATAAAGTTAGTGTAATCATGAATATGTTGTTAAAACTCTTACACTGACATAAAAAATGATGACGTTTGTGCTCATGTATCTCGCATAAGCTAAATACTACTTTGTTGATGTATTATTTGTGACATAACGTGTATAATGGGGGTATTGTCATATCGACATAGTGTGCATATAATATTGAAAGCTTGTCTGTAGTGCTATTTTATAAAGACATTACTCATTAATGCTTAGATGAAGCCAAAAAGGTTTGTAATGATTTTTTTAACAAACAGCTTACCATGGGACTCGAACCCAAGTATTTTGACTCACAAAAGATTACTAGAGCACTTGTGCTTTGTTGTTATGCAATGGATTAAAATATATTTAAGCTTTTTATGTTGGGCCACATTAATACTTAACATTAAATGCATGAGAGTTAATATAGATATAGATAAATTAGTGTATATGTCTGTAAACGAACTAGACAAACACGAACGGAGCCTTGTTCATGTTCGTTCGTTTAATTTAACTGGAAAAATAGACGGAAACGAATGCTTAAACGGAAAAAATTTCTTATTCATGTTCGTTTATTAAAAAAATTAGTTGTTTGATAACGCTCAAAATGAGTATGTTTTTAGTAGCGTTATTGTTGGTTTTGTGTATGATAATCGGCTATATTTACTCATAATTGTTGCAAAAGTGCAAAAGAAGCGTATTTGTATGTGAATGTAGCCAGGTATAGTAAAAGGTGAAGAAATGAAGATTTCATGCACATTTGGATAATTCCCGAGGAAGAAAGTCAAGTGAGGAAGCTCTTGGACTCAATGATTAGGAAGCGCAATGATTTCTAAGTGTCTACATCAAATAAAGATCAAGTTTCGTCTTGGAAATCAGCATCAAAAGCAAAGAAAAAGGCACGAATCAAGAAAAGTCAACCAAAGTCAAAATTGGGTGTACGAAAGGCTCCCAGCCGATCGGTCGGAGCCCGCAACTGGATCGGCTGGGGTGATAGACAAAACGCAACCGGATCAACTGCGTCGCAACCGATCCGGCTGCAAACCCTGGAGTTACACTTTTGGTCATTTATTGTTGCCTTAACTTCTATTAATCATGAGAGGCCGATCATTTCCAGTTAATAACTTGTTTAGGATGTTTTTAGCCTGATAGTAAAGGGTTCTTAGCTATAAAATGAACGTAGACTTAGTAGTCTAGTGTAACACAACCAAAAGAGTAATTGTTTACACCAAAGCTATTACCAACCCTTATTATTCATCCCAAAAGTATTGTATCTTCTGTAAAACATCCAGGAGAGTGGTGAGACAAATTCTCATCGATTGTGTAATCATTTGGAGTTGTACGGTTAGGCTAAGATGATTGGAGGCGTGTGGTTGCTATATTCCATAATTTCTAATTCTTGTAATCCAAAGCTTAGGTATTCTATTGAACTTTGTCATGAATCTCTATTCTATTGAATTATTTGAATTACCTTGTTACTACTTGTGTTATGTTATGATTGTCATGGAGTAATTCTTGAATATACTTGTGTGTAAGGATGTAGGAAATTGTAGGAGTGTTATTATATGTGATGCATGTAAATGATCTTGTTTAAATGAGTTTGTTGGAAAAACTACTAGTCTTGTTTGATTTGTCGGTAAAACATGTTTAAGAAAAAGGATCGAAAGGATTTCTCTTATGTTTTATTCCAAAAGTTAAGTGACAAACTAGTATGGGGATATTGTGATTGACACTCACCATGTTTACTTATTGAAACAAGACTAGAAACGTTTTTATCACGAAAGGGTCGAAAGATTCGTAGGAACAAGTTTAATGAGAACCTTTTACAACCAAAGGGATTTTCTAAAGAATAATCATTAGGATAAGGACCAAAAGGATTACCTACATGTTTTTGTTCTTAAAATGATTTTACAAAACATAAACCATGGGTTGGAAATCATTTGCTTATGATTTGTGCATTACATCAAGATTTTACACCAAGCCTTCATGAACACTCTTTATGATTGCCTATAGACTTCACACAAGTATATGTTTCTTAAATTTTGATTTTCACTAAACCACAACCTTGAAGGAAGCCTTGACAAGCTTTATTGTCTCGAATATTTTAACAAATTAAAAACGCAAATCTCTTGGGACGATCTCGACTTACCCACATTTGCTATCACGAACGAGTATACTTGCTCGTATGTGTTTATAGTAATTGCTGGATAAATCGTGTTTATAAATTTTAAAACTTGCATCACGCGAGACACATCAATTTTTGGCGCCGTTGCCGGGGATTTGAGTGTTTTTTATTTGTTTTGTTTCTGTAAAATTCGTAATATTTGAGTTTGGTTCCAATTTTCAAGTGAAAAAGTAAAAAAAAAGTTTGGGTTTTTGGACCAACCGATCCGGTTGGTCGTCTCGGTAAAAATGTGTTATATTTTTTTTAGTTTCTAGCTTATCTATTGTTTTGTGTTTTAATTTATAGCTTATTTCTTGTCATTTCTGATTTTTTTGGCTAGTTTAGAAGATTGCTTATGATTGTTTTTGTCATTTTTAGATTTTTGGTTATATGTCATTTTTAGTTTTATTTAATTTTCTAATTAATATTGTCTTGATGAGATTAATTGTCTAGTTAATTTTCAGTTTTAGATGTTTAGTTAGTTTTAATGATTAGTTAATTTAATCTAGTTAAAAATGTGTTTTAATCTAGATGTTTAGTTAGTTTTAATGATCCGGTTGGTCGTCTCGGTAAAAATGTGTTTTATTTTTTTTAATTTCTAGTTTATCTATTGTTTTGTGTTTTAGTTTATAGCTTATTTCTTGTCATTTCTGATTTTTTTGGCTAGTTTAGAAGATTGCTTATGATTGTTTTTGTCATTTTTATAATTTTGGTTGTATGTCATTTTTAGTTTTATTTAATTTTCTAATTAATATTGTCTTGATGAGATTAATTGTCTAGTTAATTTTCAGTTTTAGATGTTTAGTTAGTTTTAATGATTAGTTAATTTAATCTAGTTATTGTTAGTTTATGCTTAATTAGTATAATTAATGATTTTAATTAGTAGGGTAATGAGTAGACACACTTATTAGAGTATTAAGTTTTAATTAATTGTCTTTAATTAGTTTTTAATTAATAATTTTAAAATTTTTAAATATTTATAAAAAATTAATATTTACTCACCGATCGATCGAGCCGTGAACGGATCGGTCAAGTAGTATTGGTTTGAGACATCCCACCAACCGAATCGGTTGGAGGGCCAACCGATCCGGTTGGAGCTCTCGATAACAATTTTTCTATTTTCTTAATTTCGAGTTTTAGCTTTTGTTTTTAGTCTTAATAATTGTCTTTACTTGTTTAGAATGTGTTTCTGTAGTTTGTTTTGATTTTAACTAACTCTAACGCTAATAATTTGGATGATTTGTTTTTGGTTTTATTTTGTTTTGTTAGATAAGTTTGTTATGGATAGTTTGAGTGGTATTTCCGAGTATCTACGCAACTTGGATGAAATGTTTAAGGATACCGGTAACTCATTGGAGAAGATTGGAAACATCTTGGAAGAAAGTAAGAAAGAGTTGGTTATTGTCACACCCCCAAATTACTGCTTTTGCAATGGAATGAAATTCCTGGGTTGATCGTCATAGCATCAAAGTTCTGAGTTATATCGAACGACCTAAAGTGTCGTTTTGAAAATATCGTTTGATTCTCAGTAAAATAATCGAGTTTACAAAACATAGGTCCCAATAGATTTCAAGGTACCAAAATAAGTTTGTTACAATCAAACGATAGTTAAGTGCATAAAATATAGGTGAGACGCACGACACCGCGACTCTATGATAAATCCATATGCATGCCATGAAGTGAATGCCTTAGATACCGAGATAAAACATGCTAAAAGTGTCAACACAATGGTTGAGTGAGTTCATAGAGTTTGGTTAGCAAGTAAGGTTTTTAAAGAGCGCTCATGCAACAAAGGCAAAGTTTTTGGTCATTTAGAATAGTCCACAAAGCAAAGGCATTGTAAATCCACTCGGCCCAAGTTCGCCCATACAAAACTTGCAACCCGTGTGTTCACAATCCACCGCCAAAATATATATGTCTAATAGTAAAGTGCACATTATCATAATAGTTCACAAAGCAAAGGCATTGTAAATCCACCCGGCCCAAGTTCACCATACAAAACTTGCAACCTGTGTGTTCACAACCCATTGCACAAAATAAAGTGTGTCTAATAGTCGAATATAAGTTACCATAATAATTCACAATATTGCACCACATATATAATAATGTATGTCGTGCAAAGCCCTAGAATAAATAATATGCGTCCGTAACATAGTGGACGAGAGGTTGGTCGACCTCTAATAGCGCTATCCATACTACCTACTAATAGGAGACTAACAATGCGAATGTACGAACAAGACATCATACAACTATTATATACAATTAAGAACACTACGAACATGGGAGAATTTGCACCGCTCCGAGCAGGGAGACTTTAGATTGAGAACGCCCGTAACATAGTGAGACGCTCGCTCCGGACCGGAGGCTTTAAATTGAGAACACCCGTAACATAGTGAGACGCTCGCCCGGACCGGGAGGCTTTATAGTGATGCTCGAACATGGGAGACTTTATAGTGATGCTCCGAACATGGGAGACTTTATAGTGATGCTCCGAACATGGGAGAATTTATAGTGATGCTCGAACATGGGAGACTTTAGGTCAAGGTCATAACACGTCCGGTTTAATAAGTTCAAACAAGTCATAAGTTTGTATTTAAGATCAAGAGTTCCGCTCAAAAGTTCGTAATTAAGTTCAAAGATTTAAGTCGAGTTCAAAAGTTCAAAACACCAAAGAGCTTGAATAATATCAAAAGGTTCAAGATAGTCGAAGCGTTCAAAATCACGTCAAACAAGTTTTAAAATATATCAAAAGGGTCCTTGTACAAGTTAAAAGAGTTTAACTATATGTCAAAAGGTTCATTTCAAGTCCAAAGTGTTCACTTATATGTTAAAGGGTCCGAATCAATTTAAAAGAGCGCAAATATACATGTCGAAGGGTTCAAAATCAAGGAAAGTGATTCAAATAGTAGCGTTCATAACATAGTGATCAATTTAGTTCAGGCATAATCTACTTACGCGCACATAGAGTGAAACAAAAGATATTTAAGTTCATATAAATGTAAAGTAAAAGCAAGTAGTTGAGCATGTATCTCCTCAAGAGTTTATAAAACAATTAAACGAGTAAAAGTGGGGCTACGAACTCACCGGTGCAATAGTTATGATGACAAAGTGGATGCACGAAATGAGACGCAACTCTAACCGCGACCTATTATGAATGATATGCTCTAATATAAGTCATGAAACAATGTCGTGCATGCAAACTAATATGATATCCATACCACTTGTACTTTTTGAAAATAAAGTTTATTGTCGAATATATGTTTATGACATCTCGTCATATTATAAAATACTTTACAAGTATTTACGTTGAAATGATATCCTACGATAGTCATTTTATGATTTATTATGAAATTATAACTTTTCGTCGTAAAATAATGTCATTTGACAATTTCATGAAAGTGACTAAACGGCCTTGAAAAGCTAATCGTAAAATGGTGAATATTGAGTGTTAGGAAACAAACTCAACGGTTTTGGAAAGCTTGTATCATTATCCCAAAGTTTTAGCTTTTAAGTTTTTATCATAGAGGTCTCGATCATGGAGAAAAACATAGGTAAAGTAGGGTACTTGTATCCAAAATATTGTTTAAGGGTGGTTTTCGCAAAGTTTAAGTGACCGTATTTTACTCGTTACAACTCCGTTTGATGAACGGTTGGACGTTTTGGAAAATATGCTAAGCGAACTTACTTTTACTAGAAGACATCGTTTCATAAAAGTACTCCATCAATGTTAAAACAACCCTCAACATGGTCATTTCATGCCAATATGTTTGTCTATTAGAAAATATATTAGTTATGCTTATATAAAATAGTTACGCAACTTGTTTAAAATGTGAATAACTTAGTCTTTATAAGTCCGTTTTCACGCTTTATATATCCTCGGAATCGTGATAATATATACTAATATATTTTTGATAAGTCGACACATTTAATAACGCTTAAGATTCATTTTCACTCGTAATAAATTAAAATAACATGCTGAATTTTCGAGTTTTATAGTTTTCGTCAAACTTGAAAATATCATAACTTCTTCGTTATAACTTCGCTTTAACCCGCTCAAGTGGCCACGTTTGCTTTTAAAGTATATTTTCTGAATATCTAGCCCAAATATTTTTATCAACTGTCAAAATTTCCGAATTCGAAAATAAGATCAGACCTTTAAATAAAGTTGTCGAAATGAGTTTTTCTCAAAAACCTATTCTAACCAATTCAAAACAACTCCGAGCTATTCTAATCCTACCATACACCTTCTTAGGGTGTTATGGGTTCCTAGACATCACCAAAAGTGATATGTTTCAAGGGATTAATTATAGGATGGATAAAACTTATTATAAGTAATAAAAGACTAAAAGTGGTATAGACTCATATGTAACATGCATGTTTTCTAAAAGAAACATAAAAATATATCAAGTAAGAGTATGAAAGATTATGAAAATTATTAGAACACTTACTTGAAGGATTGAAGGGTTTTGAGCAAAGTATACTTAAATAAATCATGAGGTTTTTATTTCAAAACCTATACTAGATCACTACATGAGCTTGATAATCACTTGAACCTTGAAAACTTTATGGTTTCTCTTGGTGTTCTTGATGTGGCGGTTATGGAGGAAGAAAGAAGAGAGGAAAATTTTATCACATCTTTGATATTTTGTAATCTATGTGTTGTAGTATAAAACTAATATAAGTATTAGTATAGGTAGATATTTGTACTCAAAATAGTTGAGTCATCCACATGCATGTCGACCAACAAAAAAAAAAAAAAAAAAAAAAACTATATGCATTTAGTAATAATTAAGTGTATTAATGTAGAGTAAATGTGTAGTTAATTAAGGATAATTAGTAACTTGTGTCATATTTAAGCATTTAGGGTAGCGTTAGCTAAAATAAATTTTAACGGATCAAAATAAAATATATTGAAGTCATAAAATTATAAAATACATTTCTTACAAGAACCGAGTGAAATAATAATTATCGGATTGAATTTACGAAACCGTCGTAATTATATAAATATAACAATTTATTTACTAAATAAATTTAAAACACCGGTAAACTCATAATATTATTTTTATAATCTTAATATGAGTATAAAAATATATCAGAATAAATTTTGGAAGTTTCGGATCAATTGTTCAAAGTAAATGATCGTGCGATAGCATTTATTTAATAAGAAATATATACGTTAATGAAATATAAATTTTGAAAAATGACCGGAAATTGATAATTGTGACAGTTATTGATTCGGAATGTTTGGAAGAAGTTGGAGAAAACAAGGTTCAAGTTCCTAAAAGAATAGGGTCGTGATTTTCACGCAAGCACCTCTCCGGGTATGATTCACCATTTATGAGGTTTGGGACACCGTGTAGTGTTGAAGGGTGGAGCGTGGGATGCTCAATTGAACATGGCTTATGGGGACAACTATATTGTGGACAAGGTACTTGACAAAATTGGCCACGTTCGTTTGGACTATGAAGCTTATGGGAGGAAAATTGTTAAGAATCTTCGGATCAATATCCATGGTCATATCTTTGAGGCCGATTTTGTAGTTTTGGAAGAAGGGAACGCGGATGAACCGGATGTATGCTTTGGACGTGATTTCCTTGTGACAACTAAATGTCAATTGGATTTTGCTCTAGGTGAGACGAGAATCAACATTACCGATTTGGAGGAAGAGAAGGAAGTGAATGACATGCTCGCGGAATTGTGTGCAAATATGGAGAAGGAGAATGTGGAGATTGTGAAAATGGGAAAGGCAAGTAGGAAGAAGACCTACTCAAATAAACTAACTCCCACCACCTCTACCACCAACAAGACCCATGATTACACACCATCACCACCAAATTCACCAAACACCTTCAAGCCCTTAACTCAAGAGCAAAAGGAAGCCATCCTAGCAAACCTAGAACAAAAATTCCTTGGACTTAACGAAAAGAAACCGGTGATTGAAGTGTTACAAGATTATGTTGTTTACCGCAAAAAGCTAGATGCGGTTATGTTGGCTAGAGCACGGTTGGAAGATAAGGATCTTTCGGATGAGGATAGGGATAGGATCTTATTTTGGGGTATGCCGCGGAAACAGAGTGACCCGGGTAACTTCATTTTACCTATAAAAGTTAACGGGACCACTCCGTTTTATGCTTTGGCGGATACGGGATCAAGCGTCAACGTTATGCCTTATCCACTATTCAAGACTTTGGGACTAAGCAAACCTCAACCAAATCATTCTAAGCTAACCATGGCGGACAACTCTCAAGCTAAGGCTATGGGGGAAGTGAAAAATGTGAGGGTACAAATTGGCTACCAACCTTATTTAGCCGATTTCCTAGTCTTGGATATACTGGTTGATAAAAATCTACCTCTCTTACTTGAAAGACCTTTCCTACGCACATGTGGAGCGATAATAGATATGAGGAGGGGGACTATGACAATTGATGATGGGATCTCCAAGTAAACTTATTATCCCAAGCCTAGGGGTAAAGTGTTAGAATTTATGGAGGATTTGGAACTCTTTGATAGAGAAGATGATTTAACTTGCTTTGAAGTTGGGCGTGATGCCTAAGGAAATCCTATGTATGGGCCGCTTGCCCCACCATATTTTGATCTAGATGATGAAATGGAACGTGCACTTTCTATGGAAGCCTTCTACAACCCATTTAAGAACATCCTTGTGTACAAAAAGCTCACGGACTTCTTAGGATCTCTACCCGTACAATTGAAAATTTTGGAATGGGGACCCGAAGGAACGAGTGTATACAAAAGAGAAGAGGGAGATGGGGAATGGCATGTCAAATTCAATATACTATGCCCGAATGGAAGGAGATTTGTTAGAAAGTTCAAGACTCATGAGACATATCTTGAGTTGACAGGAAAATTCCAAAGCGAGGATATTTTGAGGCATGAATATTTTGAGGAGTGATAAGGAGAAAAACATCGCAACAATAATAACAAGCATTTGTTTGCTTGATCTTCATCTTTTGATGAAATTTTATTTTATGCACTTAGGGATTTTGATTTCATTTGGTTTTTATTTTTCTTATTATTATTTTTTGAAGTTATTTTATTCAATTCCTTTTGAGTTTTAGTTTAAGTTTTATGATGATAAGTTTGATGATTTAGTCTTTTAGTTAGATGTTGTTGAAATTTTTAAATGGTTGGATGAATGTTGTGTGCATCTTTAATTGGATTTTTGAGTAAAAAAATTTTGCTTGAAAGGTAAAATGCCCAAGTAAAGTTAAAAAGGTAAAATTCTGCAAAAATGCAAACCGAAACGATTGTGTCCATGACTGAATCGGATGGATGCAAGTATAAGTACCAAAGACTCATTTTTTCCAGAAAAACACACACACACACTAATCCTCCATCTGGGTTTCACAAATTCGACCACTAAGAAGTTGTTTGAAGGTTGTAAGAGTTTTAGAAGAACATCATGGCACCTAAACAAGTAAGCATCTGCAATCAATTAACTTAATTAGGGTTTAATTTGAGTATTTGATTCGAATTGCAAATTAGGTCACCAATTTGGGAGTTTTTTTATGGGATTCGAATTAAGTTGTAATCTTTTACAATTAAGTGGGTAATTGATATAGGAATGCATTGCAAAAAGATTTGTAGTGATTGATTCAACATGGAATGAGTATTAGATGATTGAATTTTCGGATTCAATTAGGTTGTGCCATTGAATCAAATTAAGTTGCAATTAATGATTCCTAGTTGTTAAATGATGCATTTTCAGTGAATTTAGATGCCACATTGTTGTTAGAACAAGTAATTGATGCATTGAAGTTAAGCTTGTAAGTTCTAAGCATGATGAACAAGTGATGATTGGAAGTTTTGAATGCTAATTAAGAGCAAATTGAGGTTGTAGAAATCATAGGTGATGTTAAAATGAAGTTTAGGAGTAAATTGGAATTGGAATAATATAGTGGGAAATCATTTGGATAGCCATAGCCTTATGCAGATCAGCAAACCAATTCGGCTACGCAACGCAACCGAACAGTTGGACCAAGGCCAGGGGAGGAGCCGGATCAGCTGCCCCTCGACCGAAACGGTTCCAGGTTCTGATGTGGAAAAATGCAAATTTTGAACTAGACCCTAGAGGCTTCTATAAACCTTATCGTTGGTTCTAACACTCTTATATTACCTTATATTTGTGATTTCTATAGAGAAATGTTGTAGGTTGTTCGAGTTCGACGCGGATTCCACCGAACCCGATCGTGACCAAGTATTGCCAAAGGAATGCAAGGAAGAAGGTTACAAACATCTTGAAAGCTGAAGGGAATGCAAACTTGAAGTTTAAAGATCTTACCAATGAGGAGAAAATGCTTTTAGGGAACGTTTGTCAAAGTTGCAAAACATAACTGTTTCGGTTCCGAGGTTGGTAGATTGGGATTTGTTTAACGAATATGAGTGTGAAAATGAGTTGCGGGGTATGATGCGGATGTCTTATGTCTATCTAATTGATGGATATTCGTTTGAAGATTTTTCATGGGAGAGAGCTTTTAGCATTAATGAAGAAGTTTACCGTGAATGGTGTATGGAGTTCTTTTCGACAATGTACTTTGAAAGGAAGGTCAATGTTCGGAACATCATGAATGAAGTTTGTGTTTGGTTTAGGCTTTGTGGGCAGGATCACGCATATACTTTGCCGGGTTTTGCTGTTGCTCTTGGATTGTATGAACCGGATGAGGTTAATCATCGATTGTTTGAAGCTCATTTCTCAAGGCTTAGGAGATTTCAGAAAGATTACCCTAGTGTTCCCGCGTATTGGAATCGCGTAGGAGATCCTTCTTGTACTCTTAGGAATTCTACAACCCTTAGGAATCGTATGGGGGCCATTTCACAGAATTGGGAGCCGGGACAAATGCCAAAAGCCGGACTTGTGGATAATGATGTTGTTGGAAGAAACCAAGGATGGGAATGCGGCTTGACTCATAGTCGAGTATTTGTCTAGGAAAGCCCCGGGTATCAAAGGTAATAGCAACATATGTGGAGGTCATTATGTGACGAGGTTGGCAAACAATCTTGGGTGCTACAATAGCAATGAGTTGGCTAAGTGTGATGATACAAAGGTTAGTGAGACTTGGGATGCAATGAGTTTTGGAAAAGCTTTGAATAGAAGGACAAAGACTTTGGGAGCATGGATTGAACCACCACCACCACAGCAGTCGGGCAATGCACCAATTGGCAATGTACCGATGGGTAACGTGCAAACGGGTACGACTAGTAGTTTTGACTCAGGTTGGGGAGATTGGAACCGAATTTGAATGAAATTGAGTGTAGGGATATTTGGAGAGATTCGATGATGTTGAGGAACAACTACATTAATGATTATTCGATTCCGTTCTTTCAACACATGGCTCAAGAAGCTAATTATGAGTTACCTCCCTATAATCCACCTAATGTTCCACCATATCCTTTCCCCTACACCTCGTATCTTGGACCGTATCCGTACCCATATCCTGGCTATGCACCATTTCCCGACCCAGTGCCTGAGTATGGTAGATTACCCGAGGTTGGAGGATCTAGCTATGATATTGGAGGATCTTCATCGGGAGCTGCAGGAAAGAAGAAGAAGAGGAAATTTTACATCGTGTTTGATGAGGAAGAGAACTATGAGACCGAAAGTGATGAAGATGATAATGATGAAGGTGATGAGATGAGCGAGGATAACGAATGATCGTGGATCATTCTTTGGATTATGATTTCAAAAACAATGCTTATGTGTGTCGAACAATATTCTCTCTATCTCTATCTCTTACTATTTCTTTAGGATTATTATCATACTTTGTTTATTTTTATTTTAAGTAGCATTTGGATTGTTTGTAGTTTGTTTGTTTGTTTTGTGTGTTGTGTATATTTTGTAGTTTTGTTTGCAGGATGGATGTGATGGAAGCTTATTGTTGGTCAATATTTGGAGTTGGATAACTCACATGCGTGTCTATGACCCAATATGCATATTGCATATTCTATCCCGTGGTATCTTTTTGACTATTTCTTTTTCCTATTTTCTTTACTTTGAAGTTCATTTTATTACATTGAGGAAAACTTAAGTATGAGGGAGGAAAGAAAATAGGAAAAAATGATACGATTTTTAAATTTTTTTAGTTTTTAGTCTTATTTTTGATTTTTAGGTAAAATTTTTGGATTCAAGTAATTAGTAGAAAATTGCCCTTGATTGTATAGTTGTTTTCACACGTTATTAAGATATATTTAAAAACAACTTGGGTATTTCAATGGTAAAATGAGGTTTTTGAAAATTTTTGATTTGGACCAAATTACGAAAGTAATTCATTTTGGATTCGATAACATTTTCTAGCGCGCATTATAGCCTTTTTCTACTAAATTGTGAGGATTCTTTTTGTATAAAACATATCTTTTTTGTTTTATATTTTGCTATGAGTGTGCAGGTGATTATGTCGATTCTAGAACTTGTACTAGTTATGCATTACGGTTAAAATCACTCTCGAGTGATAAAAATATGTTCAAATGATAAGAGGCAATCGTAGGATTTAACCCAAATGGCCTTCCATTTTACATCTAATGTTTTTTTGCTAACCACATCGGTTAGTTAAACACTTTATATGGACCCAAATGGCCTTCCATTTTACAACTGGCAATTTAGGGAGTCTATTTTAGGTAACCGCATTACGTTAAACTAAACCGAGCTTTGCCTTTATCACTATTTTCATCGACCATGACTTGATTTGATATCTTTTATTGGTTTTTATGATTTATTTTATTATTGGATGAGTTATCATGTGAGTTTTAACTCTATTTGATAGGCACTATTCGATTCGGCACTATAAAAGCCTAAAACGAGAAATAACGTAACTTTTAGACTGTAACTCGAAAATTTACAAATAAATAGTCAAAACTCGTGTGAAAACTTAAATAAACATAATAGAAAGTCGAATGAACGTCGTGGGACACTCGTAGGACAATATATGAGCTCGGGAATGGGTAAACGGGATAGTTTACGAAAAATTACGGCCGACCTCCCACTTTCACCTAGCCGGCGCCCCCTCCTCCCCAAAATAATTTTTTTAGGTCCTCATGCCCATGTATATAAACCCACTCCTAACCTCATTTTTTGCTTCCACTTTCTCTCACTAAAACACACACACACACATAGCTTTCTCTCTCTACTCTCTCTCTCTTCCAAAATTAAAAACCCTAACCCTAAAAATACCACCACCACCGCCGGCCACCTTTCGGCCATTTTCTGGCGAGTGACATCTCACCTCCACCACCATTTTGTAGATCTCTCTTTTCTCTTTCCATCCATATATAAAACTCTCACAAAAGCCTACGTTAACACCTCCAAATCTTGAAAATAAGATTCGTGATTCTAGGGTTTTTATTAAATCTTGTAGATCGGGTTGTAAAAAGGTAAATGGAACATGGGTCAAGCTTGTTTTGGTCTTGAAAAGCCTCGTATGGCTTCTTTATGGCTCGACCATGGTTCGACCATGGTGGGTTTTGGGTGAAACTTGGGTCAAAAACTATTTTACAACTAATAAAACATATAGCTAGTGATTTGGTATCATGTGGTGTATCATATTGTTGGGTTTTTGCATTTTAGGTCATGTTTCATGTTTTTGATTAGGAATAGATGATGGGTTTGATGTTTGGATAATGATTGGAGGTTGATTGATTGTGTTTGGTGGTAGTGTAAGTGATTTGGGGAGTGTTTGGATGTGAATATGGGGCGTACAAGCCACCATGACCCACGATGGTCATGGCTTGGTGGCGTACGAGACCCACTTGGACCAAGGGTCCGGGTCGGTCGTTGTGGTAGCATGGGTTGATGTTGTTGGTGTTTGGATGAGACGCGTGGAGTCGAAAAGCTTCTAGAGCTTGTTTGGTTCACGTGGTCTTAATCAGGACCGTGTCATGACCATTAGGTCATAACATTGGTTTCGGTATATTAGGTTGGTTGATTGGTTGGCAAGATTGATTTGGGTTGATTTGAGATTGAATTGCGCTATTATGACTTTTATTTGGACTTAATATATAAATTGTCAACTCTGAGCAACGTCGGTGTTACTTTGACTTTTTAGTCAATAGTTGACCCCGACAACGCCGTAACATGGACTTTAGTATAGTTTGGACTATTGATTGGTTAAAAGCCGAGAAGTCATGACTCGTGCTTGTGGACTCGAAACGAATAACGATATGAAACTAATATAGAAATTTAACGAAATATATATATGAAAATGCTAATAAACTATGAAACGTAAATAATAAAAAGGCTTTTATACCAAAAATATCGATAACAAGACTTATCTTGTTATTTACTATTTTAAATGGAAACTAACGACTAAAAAAGGAAAGATTTTCTAATTAATAAGTGTTTAATATTTCGAGTGCACATTTATTGAAATATGTCAATTATGGGCGTTTAATACTAGTTTCAAGTATTTATTTACTTACGTTGTGTGCGTGGGTTATGGATGACCTAACATTAATAGCGTCGATCCACGTGGGTAGCGAACTTATTAGGTTGACGAATCTAATAAGAGACCGCTAGGTACGTAGGATAACGTTATTAATGGGTGAATTATCCTTATGACTCGTTAGGATGCGACCGGTTTATGGGATAATAAGCGACACGAATAAATAATTGAGTTTATCGAGTTGACGAATTCGATAAGATCTACTATTTACTTACCCAAGAGCTTATGCAGAATTATCATAGAGGGCGAGGTCCGCCTAGGTGTGCGTTTAAAGTTGATATTCATAAGGCTTATGATACGGTTGATTGGGCGTTTGTTAAGGCTATTCTGATTGGTTTTGGTTTCCACTCCACAATGGTTGACTGGATCATGGTATGTATCTCATATGCATCCTATTCTATATGTGTTAATGGAGATCTTCATGGCTGGTTTCAAGGTAAGCGGGGTCTTTGGCAAGGTGATCCGTTATCTCCATACTTTTTTACGTTGGTTATGGAGGTGCTAACTCTTATTTTGTAGAAAAAGGTTTCTAATGCAGTGGAATTTCAGTTTCATCATTTGTGTGAACAACAGAGAATTATTAACCTTTGTTTTGCGATGACCTCTTCTTGTTTTCTAGTGGCCATCCCGATTACGTAATGTCATTATGAATGCTTTGGAGGAGTTCAAGAATGTTTCGGTCTTGTCCCAAGTATACCTAAATGTCTGACTTTCTTTTGTAATGTTCCTAATGCTCAAATCGCTATTCTCCGCCTATGCCATTTGCGAAGGTTCTCTCCTGTCAGTATCTTGGGGTCCCTCTTATATCATCTAGACTACTTTATAGGACTGTAAGATTCTTGTGGAAAAATTGGAAGGGGGGTGAATGATTGGCGTAATAATTTTTTATCTCTCATGGGTAGGCTTCAGTTGGTCAGGTCTGTGTTATCTTCAATGCATTTATATTGGGCTTCTGTTTTTATTCTTCCTACCCGTATTAACTTATGAGGGGTTTCCTTTGGTGTCAAGGAGAAATGAAAAGGGGTAAGGCCAAAGTTGCTTGGGAGTCTGTTTGTAAGCCTAAGCAAGAAGGAGGTCTAGGTATTCGTAGATTGGAGGATTTTAACATTGGTCTCATGACTACGCATATTTGGAGTATCTTGACTCACAAAGAGTCCTTATGGGTTCAATGGATTCATTTTTATTAACTTCGTTGGAGAAGCTTTTGGGATGTACCTTGCTTGGGTGATGTTAGCTGGGGATGACGCAAGCTTCTTGCAATTAGAGCCAAGGTTCTTCCTTTCATCTGGCATAAGATTAATAATGGACAGGGTACCTCTGTTTGGTTTGATATGTGGTGTGAGTTAAGCCCTATACGTGATTCGCTTACTGCTAGAGATATTGCTCGGGCTGGGTTAAGATTATCAGACTCGGTTTGTGATGTGATTGAGAATGGTATTTGGCGATGGCCATCTGATTGGTTACCTAGGTTTCCATTGTTAGCTGCTCTCCCGGTTCCTAATCTTATCGATACTGATGATACATTATTATGCGCAATCTGGATGGTAATTATAATCGTTTCTCAGTTTCGGGTGCTTGGGAATCCCTGCGCCTAAGGGCCGACGTCGTGGAGTGGTATCATGTTTCGTGGTTTTCTCATTGTATCCCGAGGCATGTTATACATATGTGGCTTGTTATTAAGCAGAAATTGAAGATTCAGGATAGGATGCGGCAATGGGATGTTGGTCCTGATGTTGATTTGGACATGCTTAGATGCCCGCTATGTGACTTGGTCCCGGATTCTCACTCTCACTTATTTTTTAAGTGCCAATTTTCTATGCAGGTATGGTTTCAGGTTCGGGTTTTATCTGGAATGGATGCGGTCTCACCTTCTTTGGATAGTGCAATTACCTTCCTTATTCCTATTTCTAAAGGGAGGTCGGTTAGTAGCATCATTTCTCGCCTACTGCTCGCTGCTACTACATACTATATTTGGATGGAGCGCAATTCAAGAATATTCAAGCAAAAGAAGTCTACTGCTGATGAAGTGGTCCAACGTATTGTATCTACCGTTCGGTTGAAGCTGGTTACCTTCAAATTCAAGAAGCTAACCTCGTGGGCTCGTCTGATTCTTGATAAATGGAAGATTACGAGTGTTTGTATTATTCACGAAGGAGTGCCAGGTAAGGGTTGTACTCTTTTTCCCTACTCCAAGGTTTTTCCCTTTGGATTTTTCTTGGAAAGGGTTTTTAAAGAGGCAGACTTCCTGGGTCGACTTGCCCCCTTCGTTCAATGGATGGATGCGGGATGCTCGCTTGTTACAAGTCTTTTCTTGTTTTATGCCTAATTAGTTGATGTAATATTACTAGGTTTATTGTGTTTATGGCATGTCATAAACACTAGTTTATCAAGCTTTTCTCTTGAGGTTAATGTGGTACTTCTGCCACATTTCATTTGTACTTCACATTATTTTTTGGTTATATATTTACCGGGGTAAAACCTTTTACCAAAAAAAAGATCTACTATTTATTCCGAAACTTATTTGACTATGGAGCTTATCACTTAGATGTCTCATTGTGTTGCATTGAGTCACATATTGGTTGTTTGAGTGCATTCATGGTATCATATTGAGTCGATACACCCACATGAGGATACCAAACGCTAGGACTAAACGGTGAAATAAGACATTTTTGGAGATAAAGAAAAGGAATACATTAGGGGTAGATAACGTTGATTTTGGGAAATATATATTAAAATTGGTTTACATTAATAGGTTGTGCCGAGTCGATAGTTGTTGTGCCGTGATTAGCTCTTATCTTCTGCTAGTGTTTATTTGTGCATTGCTTGCTTGAGGTGAGTTTCATAGCCTCACTTTTATCTACGTTTTTAACTAAATTGGGGTGAGAATCATGCTACTGTTTTTGGACCTTTAAAACTATTTTGATTTGCTTATGTGCTTGACTGTTTAGATAGATATGTGGTAGTTGTTGCCTTAGTCTATGGTAGCAATCCTAATTGCTATAACACGTTGTCTAGCTAAGAGTAGACTTCTACCTCGACCTAGTCCAGGGTTAGCAATTATTATAGACTTTGCTACGACAGTGCTGGCTAGAGTTGTTGGGGCCCGTTGTGATATCGGATATGATATGGTTTGTGATTGATGTGTATCTATCTTAGGTCTTGCATAGCAAATTAACTCCTACATGTCCACTACTTTTTACTTGAATTTAAACCTATGAACTCACCAAAGTAAGCTGACCTTTTAGCATGCTTTCTCAGGTATTTAAGTGATGTTTGAGTGCGTGTTCGGTGGAAGCTTGGCAAGGAGGCATGGTCAAGGATCATAATCAAACTCTTATAATTTATGGGGACCTATTTTATTAAATCATGTTTGGGCCTAATATTTACACTTTGGGATTAATGTTTTGAATATTTAAATTTGGGATTGGTTTTGAATGTTAAATGACTATCTTGTTTGCTATACTTGTGTGAGATACCAATCCAATTGTAACGCCCCGAAAACTTGATTAAGTCTTCCGCTGTACCGGATTTGGGGGTGTTACATAAATGATCTTGTTTAAATGAGTTTGTTGGAAAAACTACTAGTCTTGTTTGATTTGTCGGTAAAACATGTTTAAGAAAAAGGACCGAAAGGATTTCTCTTATGTTTTATTCCAAAAAGTTAAGTGACAAACTAGTATGGCGATATGGTGATTGACACTCACCATGTTTACTTATTGAAACAAGACTAGAAACGTGTGGAAAACTAGAATGGGGGGTTGAATAGTTTTACCAATTTAAAACTTCCTTTTAAATATTTAGATCGACTTATGTCAATCTATTTGATTGTTTATGTTGGACGTTGATAGATGGATATATAAACGTGAAATGAAATATAAAGAGTAAGAAGCACATCACCACAACACAAGTTATTTATAGTGGTTCGCTACAAGGACACCTTCCTTGCCCTACTCCACCCCCGAGTCACCTACTCGGGAGTTCGTAAGCACTACACCAACTCCTTGTGGCGGAGAAGCCTTCACAACGCCGCTTAACCTTTTTCCCGACAAAGCTAAATACCGAGTTCTTTCACACCAAGGCGAACCACACCTAACACAATGTTGCTTACCCTTTATACGGTGCTAGGCTAACCACCGAGTTCTTTCACACCTTAGAGAACTAATCCTTCACAACGCCGCCTACCCTTTATTAGGTACTAGGCTAAGCACCTAGTTCTTTCACACCTTAGGTGAACTACACCTTCACGACACAACACCTAATCTCAAGGAGATCTACTCCTTGTTACAACACCATCAAGGATATCACCATCCTTGTATATAAACAAATACATATATGTATAACGATGCACCTCATCGATTATACGACCTAGGCATTCTTCCCAAATGCTACTTGATTTGATTCTTTGGCATCCTTCACTAATGCCTTTGACACAACGCTTGGCACCCTTCACTAATGCTTTGACACGGATGATGAGAACCTTTCACTAATGCTTTCATCTTGACACTTTCGGCATTCTTCACTAATGCCTTCAACCCAACATCTATGGAGAAAGGAAGAACTATCAACAAGAGAACCTTAGTAGTCTTGATGATGACGAAGCATGGCAACTCATGGACTTTGAGCTTGCACGTCTTCAAGAGGTGGTGACCTCTCCTTTAAGAGGAACCTAGTAGATCACACAAAAACAAAAGACAAACTACATAGATCACTTAGATCCGAGGTTAGAGGGTTAGAATACTTTGGGAAGTATGTGTAAAAGCACACCTAGAGAGGAAGAAATGGCTCTCATTTATAGAGGAAATTCTCTCTGCTTTCTGATCCCACGGATCCCTACCACAAGGGATCCGCTAGCACAACGCTAGGGATCCGTGGTTCGCCTCTTGCCCATGGGTATTTTTGGTTATGGGTCATGGGTCATGGGTTATGGGTTGATCCATGGTTTTCTTTCTAGATACAATGAACTTGGTTAAGTGGTATATATAAAACCATGGGTTATGGGTCAAAACCATTTGCAAGTATTTACCCATTTAGTATATACTTGTATTTACTCAATTTAGCATACACTTAGTTTTTACCCATTTTAGTATACTTAGTTTAAGTATATGTTTAACCCAATATGTAAACACTAGTTGTTGTACATATGTATCTAAATCATAAAAACACTTATACTTGTTTTAGTGTTTTATGTGAAAGCGTAAGTGTGCTAGAAAACTATTAACTCAAACTATTTACGTACTCTATTTGTTTCGTTAAAATGATTTTATATTTGTTATCGACAAAACATTGAAGATCGTAAAATATAAATAAACGTTTTCACGGCTTATTTGTATTAACAATCTCCCCTTTTGTTGATGAAAACATAAAATTATTTTAAGGAAAAGCTAAAATTGTAAAATTTGAATTTGTAGTTTTACTTTCTTCTCCCCTTTTGTCGAAACAAAAGTGTTAAAAGAAACTAACACAAATAATAATAAAAAATATGTAAAATGTAAAGAGAGCAAGTGACGGAATGGTACTGTCTTAACTCCCTTGACGAGTCCATCCTTCGAAAGGCGTCAAGGACATAACGTAAAATGAGCTAATTGTGTTTGCAATTAAGTTTGCAAATTGTTCGCCTAATGACGAAAGCGTGCTCCCCTTGAATATTGCAATGTTGCAATGGGTGTCATGAAGTGTAATCCAAAATTGGATTAAGTTGCAAATGATTTTGCAATGTTGTTTGACACAAAGCTCCCTAGCTTTATGGTGTTAATATCTTCATGTGTATTTTGAATAACTACAAAACAAAGGTTAGAAAACAAGAGTATAATGCATAATTTCCGCAAATAAGACTCAAGTTAGTAAAATTTGTGCTTCAGTACCACGGATCCCACGGTTCCCTTCAAGGAGGGATCCGCCTAGTTATCCGGAAAGGATCCGCTATTCTGTTACGCTTCTTCAAAGAAGAAGAAATGTCAAGGAATGCTATTTGAGGAAATGAGATATATGTACAATATAACAAGCACAACACACATAATAATCATAGCATATAAGTATTCATTCAATAAAACAAAAGATACACAACCAAATCTCTAAAAACTAAGAGAATGAACTTTAGCCATATAAGCACTACTAATGCTAATCTCATTACAAGACTTAGAATGTGACAATGTGCTTAAGTCTAGGGATGGGTGGACTTGTTGAATTGATCCAACTTTGCAAGAAGATGATTGAACATGAAATGTATCTCATTTTGTACTTCTTGAACAAGTCCTTGAGTTTTTAGACAATTTGAGCAAATATTGTCTTGGTTTGGCCCCGAAGGGAAAGGGATATTTTGAGGGGGCTCAATGTGTGTTTGAGGGTCTTCATTTTGAGAAGTTGGGAGAGGTTCTAAAATGAGGTGGTAATGGAGCTTCTTTCATATGATCAAGGTTGTTCTTTGTCTCCCATGATGGGCTAGTTGGTGTTGTAGGTGGTTCCCGATTTAATGAAAAGGTTGGTGAATGGGAGGTTCTTGGTGATGAATGGAACAATGAATATATGTTTGGATGAGGAAGAGGCTCATTCAAGGAGTGTAGTCCATTGTCAATGAATGAAGGTTTTGATGGCTTGCTAGAACTAGCCATGTTTGGTTTGGAACTAGATGATCCTTTTCTAGTTGGAAAGGTTTGATGCTAATCCTGCGGTTCTCTTAGCTTTTGTTGGATGGGTTTGATGAGGTGGGATTCTAGAGTCATTATCTCTAATGGGAGATGTTTCGATTGGATGAAATTTCATGGATCATTTGACCCTTTCTTTTGGATGATCCTATGTTCGAGGAGTTATTGCAAGAGCCTTAGTCATGGTGATGAAGGTGCTAATGTGAGCTTCTAATTTCGATTTTGAAAGGTAATTGAGGATGGTGCCATAAGCCTAAGATTGTTTGGTTTATAAAGAGTAATTTGAATTTGGGAATTAAATTCTTGACCACTTAGAAGACTAAGCATGCTCTCGAGATTTTGATCAGCTCTAGGAAGATAATTAATGTATGCTAAGAGTGGTTAGAGAACCAAAAGGTGACATGAGTTTGAATATAGGAGTCGATTTATGTTCTCTGATCTACGGATCCCGCGGATCCTCTCAAGAGGATCCGCCGGTTAAAGACCGTGGATCCGGATATCGACAGGTCTAGGTGAAATCATTATGCTTTTGTAAGGTTAGTTATTAATGGATTTCGAGAGTTTAACTTAATTTTGAAGTCTTTAGTCGTTGGATATGTCAAACCCTTAACCATAACAAGTAATGGTGTTTAATGATGATTTTGGCCAAGAAAATTTGACTTTGGGTAGTCTAACTATATGTTTGACAATGATTCCATTTAATTTGATGTGGAGAAGTGGTGATAACAAGTCCTAGAACTCGATGATGTCCTAATAGGAATTTACTAAAATCCTTAAAAATAAAAAGAATTGAAAACAATTTTGGCCTTAATTTTGATTAAAAGGTGATTGAGATTAATTTGCTAAAATTGAAAGATATACCTAACTAAGTGCTATCAAGAGTGATAGATAATGTGTGAGTGTTAGAGCAGAATTATGGTGAGTTTTGACTAGTAGAAAAATCAAAAATATTTCAAGGATGTATCCTAGATAGGTCATGGATAAGAGTGAGATCTTCAACTATTTGAGAAAAACTTAGTTGACTCTAGTATCTTATGTTTGACTAGTTGGAGATGATCTAATAGAATGTTTTGATGTACCTAAATCTATATTGCATATCAGATACCACGGATCCCACGGTTCCCTTCTCGGGAGGATCCGCCTAGTAATCTTTGGGATCCGCCATCGCAGATCGAAGGCTTTCAAAGAATGTGCAATTTTGCACTTCTTAGTAAATGCTCTTCCTAGTGGTTTCTATGGAACTAAATGTACGAGCACAACTACTATGATGTATCGCAGTAGAGATAGCTAGAATTCCTAGAATGAGTGACGACGACCATTCAAGGGTCGTAAAATCTCATTTTCCAAGTACCTACGTTAGAATTGTTTAGTGCCATGATATGGCCATACCTACAAACTACAAGCATAATTTAAAATGTTTACAAACCATTGTTTGAAATTGTTCATCAAAGTTTGATTCTTCAAACCTTACCTTTCTCCTCCTTCTTCACTTCTTCACTTCTTCACCCGTCCTTCACTCTTTATCAAACTATCTTCACTTCTTCTTCTTTAAGAAATTGGCGAAGCATTTGAAGATTCCCTTGGTTTGTTTCCATTCGGGTGATTCATTTGGGATGTTTGGCAATTGATTGATGTAGTCCAAGGGTCAAGATCGATATTCATGAGTGGGTTGCTACTACTCCCTTCATCTCCACCTTCTCATTGCCTTCCATTTCGTCCGAGGAGTCCGTGGGTGGGTGTGGTCTCTTGCCTTCCACCATAAACCTTGTTGTTCTACCTTCTGTCAATGGTACCATAACCTTATTGAAAAAGCTATGATCAAGGGATTGTGGAGAAGGGTCTAAAGCAAAGATGAATTTGGCGAGACGGGTTAAAAGCATTGCATACGGAAGCACCATCTTGTCCATGCTTCTAACACTTGCCATTCTTTTTACCATGTAGTAGGCAAGGTTGAATTGAGTATTGGTCACTAGGCAATAGATCATGAAGCTTAGACATGCGTTGGGGTGGTCCTTGTTCCCTACTAGGCATACCACATTTTCTCTTATTACATCCTCCCACTTCCTATACAATGCATACATTTAAAGCTCCATTTGAAAAGGATCCCTATGGATCACTTTTGACTTCCTTGTGACTCTTGATGGTGAGGCTTTGGCATGAACACGGTGTCCTCACCGTGGTTGCTTCCGGATCAAATTGTAGTAAATATCATGATGATCAACCATTGTGTGTAGTTGTTCCAAAGACCATTCATTAGAGTACATACAAATGCCTTGAAATGGAACTCATATAATTCTTCCAAACTCTATAAGAGAAAGACTAAACTCGCTCATTGATGGTGAATTCAATTGAGATGGACCCGTCATCATTTCTAATTATCCCCATTGTCTTGTAAAACTCAAATAAAGACCGGCAAATTTGTTCGCTTATATCCAATAAACAATCAAATCCAATAGTTGCAAAACTTCCTTATGTCAAGATTTGCAAGAAATGATGGATCAACAACTCTACCTTCATGAAAGAGTCTCCTTCGAGCAACTTAAAGGCTTTTCTATCGTCCGGACTTAAGCCATTTTTCCTATGATACATGGGTATGTAGTGGGCGGTGTCTTGGTAATCTTGTTGCTTATTGCTAGGCATGATATTCCTAAACAATACAACCCAATGTGGTGTTAATGATGAATAGTAGCCTAGAGGGTTTGATCACAATTTTGCTCTCATCATCTTTGTTGAGTTCAAGAAATGTGTTTAATTTGTATTAACAATGTTAATTCTTTGAGTTAGATTATCTTAGAAAACAATGTGGTGACAAATTATAATAAACCCATTTGAACCCAACTCTTAAAGATGAAGAAATTGTAATTCTAAGAATCAAGGAATTAAAATAACAATGTAGTGAAGATTATACTTACACAAGTGATTGTTAGACTTGAGAAGAATGATCAATTTGCTCCTATGAACAAGCACTGGGTTTTGTTCGTGAGTCTTGAGGTAGTATTATGTGGAACATCCACAATGATCATTCTTGATCATATATCGTCTTGTTGCACGGATCCCGCGGATCCTCTCATTTGGGATCCGCTAGTGTAAACCGAGGGATCCCATAACAAAGAAAAATCACCAAACATTCCTTGATAACTAAGGTTTGGGAGTTCTAAACAACCTAATGTTTTGGTGTTTAAGGTTCTAAAACTCAGGATTTGAGGTTTTGAAGATTCAATACTATTCCTATTAGACGAGGTTCCCTTTTAAGAATTAGTCATAATTTTGGGAAACTTTTCAAACATTATAATAAAATCCCATTTTATTATAACATAAGAAATTTCACATGAAAATTTATAGACATAGATGAAGTGTCAATAAATTCTTTGTGATGAATAATGATAATGGTTATCAAATAACCAAATGTCATTATTACGAAATCATAGTGTAGTTTCTACAAATAAGTCAAGAATACTATTTTGATAATGACTTTAATATAGAAAACTATTAGAACAATTACTAATAAATCATGCAACTATGATTTCAATAATAAAATTAAAAGCAAGTGATTAGTAATCATACCTTGGCTAAATATTCTTTTTGAAAGGAAATATTTAGATAAGTTCTTTATGCTCTTCTTGGTAGCTCCAAACTCAAGTATGGATAATGCTTAGAAACAAAATGTTAGAGCATTCTATCATTGTCCAACAATAAACAATATAGTGATTTTAAAATATGATGAAGGTAATCCTTCTTTGTAGTTTTCAAACATACACGGATCAGTCAGTCTTTAAAGTACAACATACTTTAAGAAACTTGGTAACTAATCTCGATGCCAATTGTGGAAAACTAGAAGGGGTTGAATAGTTTTACCAATTTAAAACTTCCTTTTAAATATTTAGATCGACTTATGTCAATCTATTTGATTGTTTATGTTGGACGTTGATAGATGGATATATAAACGTGAAATGAAATATAAAGAGTAAGAAGCACATCACCACAACACAAGTTATTTATAGTGGTTCGGCCACAAGGACACCTTCCTTGCCCTACTCCACTCCCCGAGTCACCTACTCGGGAGTTCGTAAGCACTACACCAACTCCTGTGGCGGAGAAGCCTTCACAACGCCGCTAACCTTTTCCTACAAAGCTAAATACCGAGTTCTTTCACACCAAGGCGAACCACACCTAACACAATGTTGCCTACCCTTTATACGGTGCTAGGCTAACCACCGAGTTCTTTCACACCTTAGGAGAACTAATCCTTCACAACGCCGCCTACCCTTTATTAGGTACTAGGCTAAGCACCTAGTTCTTTCACACCTTGGGTGAACTACACCTTCACGACATAACACCTAATCTCAAGGAGATCTACCTTGTTACAACACCATCAAGGATATCACCATCCTTGTATATAAACAATACATATATGTATAACGATGCACCTCATCGATTATACGACCCAGGCATTCTTCCCAAATGCTACTTGATTTGATTCTTGGCATCCTTCACTAATGCCTTTGACACAACGCTGCACCCTTCCCAATGCTTTGACACGGATGATGAGAACCTTTCACTAATGATTTCATCTTGACACTTTCGGCATTCTTCACTAATGCCTTCAACCCAACATCTATGGAGAAAGGAAGAACTATCAACAAGAGAACCTTAGTAGTCTTGATGATGACGAAGCATGGCAACTCATGGACTTTGAGCTTCAGACGCCTTCAAGTGGTGCACTCTCCTTTAAGAGGAACCTAGTAGATCACACAAAAACAAAAGACAAACTACATAGATCACTTAGATCCGAGGTTGAGGGTTAGAATACTTTGGGAAGTATGTGTAAAAGCACACCTGAGAGGAAGAAATGGCTCTCTATTTATGAGGAAATTCTTCTGCTTTCTGATCCCACGGATCCTACCACAAGGATCCGCTAGCACAACGCTAGGGATCCGTGGTCCGCCTCTTTGCCCATGGGTATTTTTGGTTATGGGTCATGGGTCATGGGTTATGGGTTGATCCATGGTTTTCTTTCTAGATACAATGAACTTGGTTAAGTGGTATATATAAACCATGGGTTATGGGTCAAAACCATTTGCAAGTATTTACCCATTTAGTATATACTTGTATTTACCCAATTTAGCATACACTTAGTTTTTACCCATTTTAGTATACTTAGTTTAAGTATATGTTTAACCCAATATGTAAACACTAGTTGTTGTACATATGTATCTAAATCATAAAACACTTATACTTGTTTTAGTGTTTTATGAAAGCGTAAGTGTGTTAGAAAACTATTAACTCAAACTATTTACGTATTTCTATTTGTTTCGTTAAAATGATTTTATATTTGTTATCGACAAAACATTAGAAGATCGTAAAATATAAATAAACGTTTTCACGGCTTATTTGTATTAACAAAACGTTTTCATCACGAAAGGGTCGAAAGATTCGTAGGAACAAGTTTAATGAGAACCTTTTACAAACAAATGGATTTTCTAAAGAATAATCATTAGGATAAGGACCGAAAGGATTACCTATATGTTTTTGTTCTTAAAATGATTTTACAAAACATAAACCATGGGTTGGAAATCATTTGCTTATGATTTGTGCATTACATCAAGAGTTTACACCAAGCCTTCATGAACACTCTCTATGATTGCCTATAGACTTCACACAAGTATATGTTTCTTAAATTTTGATTTTCACTAAACCACAACCTTGAAGGAAGCCTTGACAAGCTTTCTTGTCTCGAATATTTTAACAAATTAAAACGTAAATCTCTTGGGACGATCTCGACTTACCCATCTTTGCTATCGCGAACAAGTATACTTGTTCGTATGTATTTATAGTAATTGCCGGATAAATCGTGTTTATAAATTTTAAAAATTGCATCACGCGAGACACATCATTGTTCATGTTCGTTTATGTTCGTTCATGTTCGTTCATTAAGACACTAAACGAATACTAAACGAACATAAACGATCGAACATAAATGAACATAGACAACCAAACATAAACTTTATTAAATATGCACAATATATTGTTTTATATGTGTTGTTTTGTTTAAAAAAACTAACCTCAAAATTATACAATTCAAAGATATGATTTACGAATATAAATAAATAAATGAACATAAACGAACGCATAAACGGACGTTCACGAAAATAAACGAAAGAACGTAAAATAACGCGCTCATTTAATGTTCATGTTCATCCATTTAACATTAAAGTTCAAACGTACAAAAATAATTTTTACATAAATCGTCACTATCATTTAATAAATAAACGAAAAAATGAAAATTTAAAAGCTTTTTATCTTAACTATTAATGATAATGACCATTTATGTAATTTACTCTTTAATAAATAAACAAAAATAAACAAACTTTTTATCTAACTATTAATGAAATGTTCACTGAATACTTAACGTTCAATTCGATTACCCCATATATATCAATCAAAAGTCTATATCAAAGGGACTTTATTGCAACACTACCAACTCTCCAATGACCATTAAAAAATAAATCAACCACATCACATGTATCAGTAATCATCTGCTGTAGTAGCAGTCACTATTTTAAATAGCTGTGCCATCACACTCGCATTATACACACACGTACTCATTCATTCATTCATACCGCCCTGATTCATTCATTCACCCTAAAATCAAACACAAAACAATCAATTAACGAAATGTATAAATCTATTCCACTCATTTCATTTCATAACTGTTAATTAATTACCTAACTTAATTCTGTTACGATTTAACTGTTTTTTTTGGATGAATTTGACAGTGAAGTAAGGAATGTGGAAATTGAAGATCGCAGAAGGAGGTAATCCATGGCTACGGACGACTAACGATCATATCGGCCGCCAAATTTGGGAGTTTGATCCGACGTTAGGCTCAGTTGAGGAGCTTGCGGAGATCGAGAAGCTTCGAAAGACGTTTCGCGATAATCGCTTCGAAAAGAAACACAGCGCAGATCTGCTTATGCGTAGTCAGGTACTACATTTTAATCGTCTGTTGAATATCTGGTAGAAATTAGTTTTATTAGGTCAAGCAAATTGTATTCGGCTCGATTTAGTCGGTAAAATGTATGTTAGGTCATGTACATTATATTGTACTAGTTAATTTAGTTAATTAAAAGTAGGAAGTTCTATACAGTACTATAGTCTTCGAGAAAAAAACCCAGCTATATAGGTTAGGTACATTTTGTTGACTAGTGAATTTAGTTGGTTAAAGACTTAAAGTTTGGAAGCTACTGTTTTCGAGGAAAACAGTTATATTAGGTCAGGTACATTTTAGTGTAATAGTGAATTAGGTCAGTTATGTTAGCGAGTATATTAGTTGCTGTATTACGGAGTAGTTAATAGAGTCGGTTAAAAGTAGGACAATACGGTCACTGAGAAAAAAAACAGTTATATCAGGTTAGAATGTTAGATACATTATATTCAACTAATGGATTTAGTCGGTAAAGGTCGGACACTGCGGTTATCGAGAAGAGCAATTATATTAGTTCAGGTACATTTTAATTGGTTAAAGGTCAGGCAATACTATTATCGACAAAAATAGTTATGTTAGGTCATGCACACTATAGTGTACTGGTGGATTTAGTCGGTTAAAGGTGAGGCACATTTTAGTGATACGATTATTGAGGAAAAAGGTCAGGTACAGTTTATTTGACTAGTGGATTCAGTCGGACACTACGGTTACCGTCAAATTTATTACTCGTATGCTATTAGGTTGAGGCATGTTAGCTAAAGTAAACATCGATTTATAATTTATGTGCAAGGATTTCACAATGTGTTTATTATGAGTAATTGTTTTACTACGTTTAATATTATATTCTTCTATTCATTGTCTCTAATAATTATAACACGTGCAAACTCAAGTGAGAGGATGAGCATATCATTGTTATATCAGTAGACAGTTATATAAGAATAGCTTAGAGATAATAAGCAGAAGGATATAACGGTTTCAAAAGTTTAAAGTGTGTATTGGAATTGGAAGTTGGCGTTAGGGCTTATTGAGGTATGAATGTATGATAGAATCAGAAAAAATGGTGATTATAGCGGGTTACTTACATAGTTGTGATCTCATTTTGGTTTTGAGATAAAGAAATAAGACCTAATTGTGTCCGGATTTAATTTATCTGGTTATGTAATGAAATCGTACAAACATGCTGTGTATTTCAAGTAGTTAGGCTGTTAGGAAAATTATTGGTGGTCGAGATTTTTTTAATCACAAGGTTTGAAAAGTAAAGAAATGAAATTGAGTTAAAAAGTTGTGAGGAGCTGGAAAATTTTGTAGGTGGGTAGTATTATGACAATGGTCCCTAAGCTATACATGTGAATAGGGGTGTCAAATGGGTCGACCCGACCCGAACCCGACCCGAACCCGATAAGGCCTTATAGGGTCGGGTTGAGTCAGTCAGTTATTTATCGGGTTTATCGGTCAACCCGATAAACCCGATAATTATATAGTCGGGTTGGTCGGGTTATATCGGGTCCAACTTATGTTTTACGTGTCTTTTATGTTGACCCGACCCGACCCGACCCGATAAGACCCGAACCCGATAACCCGATTTTATAGGGTCGGGTTGGGTTATATTTCGAAGGCAAAACCCGATAAGACCGACCCGATAGAGGCTTATCGGGTCGGGTTGACCCGATTGACAGCCCTACATGTGAAAATGGTAAAAGTCATATGGCCTTAATGAGGTTGAGAATTGGTTATTCCAGCAGAGCACCAGATCTAATGATGAAAGATATGAAGTAAGTGTCATATGGCTGAAGTGGATGACCAAATAATAAATGATACGGGCCTACAAATAATGCCAACATTATGTTCTTTCATTATCATGTTTTGATTCTCCCTTATCTGGATGTGGACCTATGGCTTGAATCGCCTGGCTAGCGTGTGTTTGTATTGCACAAATATGACCTCAAAAAACAGAACATGTGAATTTGTATGTAGCAATATAAATTGCCTCAAGTCTTGTGGTAGTTGACAATCGGATAACATGATAACATGATATGATGAACTTTGAAGATGGTTGGCTTTCCCTGTTTGGTTTTGCTAGATTAGTTAGTTATAGGATGATAGTGACTTTTAAGGCAGCTAATCTTATATATATTTTTGCATTAAGAAGCATAAAAGGCTATCTACACCTATATTATTAATAACTGATATACAAGTAATAATAGTTTCATCAGATTTTTCTTCTCCACCACAAGGTATATAGACATAGTCAATCCACCTAAAACTTTGTCACCTCCTTAATAAGTTTATATATATTCTTATGCTTGTAATCGGCGCTGAGTGTCTTAAGCTACTATACATTGTATCGGCTTGCTTTATGCAGAAGTACATAATTTGATAACTTCTTATGACTTCAGGTGGTGCGTGTACTTAGTTCTTGTTATTCCATGAGCTTCTGTCTTCGCTTGTATTGTGTATCCTTTGACATCTAACGCTATTTCCCATTTAATAATTTTAAACTTGCAGTTTGCAAAGGAAAACTCAGTCTCCGTTTTCCCACCAAAAGTCAATATAAAAGATGCTGAAGATATTACAGAGGATAAAGTAACAAATGTGTTGAGAAGAGCAATTGGTTTTCATTCAACCCTTCAAGCAGATGATGGACATTGGCCAGGAGACTACGGAGGCCCTATGTTTCTATTACCTGGTTTGGTTAGTCTTTATCTTTTTACATTCACTTGAGAGTGCGAACTGCTAGACGTGCCTTGTACTTTACCCTTCTGGAAAAAAAGGCTATCAGATGGAATGTTCTTTTTTTAAAACTATACCATCTTCAGGAATCTAATGACCAACTTAATATAATGAATCAGGTTATTACGCTATCTATTACTGGGGCACTGAATGCCGTCTTATCCAAAGAGCATAAGAGGGAGATGTGTCGCTACCTTTACAATCATCAGGCATGTATAGCTTAATGTTCTTTTGTTATTTGAGATATACCTTATGATACACATGTAAGTGTAGCCGCTTCTCTTTTTCTAAGGAAATTTGTATCTTCTATGTTTTGAAAAGTCATTGAGAATATAATCGACTGTCATAACTGCAGAATATAGATGGTGGATGGGGTCTACACATTGAGGGTCATAGCACCATGTTTGGTAGTGCCTTGAACTATGTTACTTTGAGATTGCTGGGTGAAGGAGCTAATGATGGGGAAGGGGCAATGGAGAAGGGGCGGAAGTGGATTTTGGACCATGGTGGTGCCACTGCAATAACATCATGGGGAAAGTTTTGGCTTTCGGTATGTTAACTTGCCCTTGTTCTTGTTATTTGATTTTATCTTACCTATATGTCCATCTAATTCGTTCTTGAAACAGGTACTTGGTGTATTTGAATGGCCCGGAAATAATCCGTTGCCTCCTGAGATGTGGCTCCTTCCATATTTCCTTCCAGTGCATCCAGGTGAGTGCCTCAAATTCTTCATTATGATGCAAATTTTTTGTTATTATTTGTTGAAACCTACTTTCAGTTTCTTCAATTCAAAGTGCTCTACAAGTTAGTAGTTTTTCACTGTGTAACTTTAGTATCATTATATCCTGTTTTTCTTTTGCGGAAATTAATCACATTCATGACATTTGACTAATATTTTAAAAAACTCATATAAGTTGCAACACGACAGATCTTTTTGATTAAACATCTAGATTTTGATTACTATCCAGCTAAACTTTCACCACAACATATCAGGTAGGATGTGGTGTCACTGTCGAATGGTCTATCTGCCTATGTCATACCTATATGGGAAGAGGTTTGTTGGACCCATCACATCCACAGTTCTAGCCTTGAGAAAGGAGCTGTTTACTGTCCCCTATCATGACATAGACTGGAATGAAGCACGGAACCTTTGTGCAAAGGTGTGTATAAATGCTCTACGTGTGCGCTGACATTTCAGATACATACTCAGGTTTTATAAATGTTTTGATATTCATATTTAGTTCATAGCACATACCACATGTTGAAATTTATAAACTCCCCTTGTTATTTCGGTTCAGTTAGACAAAGAGTCAGTCATGAGCCTTTAAGACTCATGATTAATGCGGCTATTGTTGATATCTGTTTTTATTTAGTTCAAGACTTCGATAAGGAACATAAGTTCCGTTAACTTGTTTCGGATATTAAATAATAAAGCTTACTTATTTGCAGGAAGATCTTTACTATCCACACCCACTCATCCAGGACGTACTTTGGGCAACTCTTGACAAGTTTGTGGAGCCTGTACTCATGAACTGGCCTGGGAAGAAGTTGAGAGAGAAGGCTCTTCGCACTGCAATGGAACATATCCATTACGAGGATGAGAATACTCGTTATATATGCATAGGGCCGGTCAACAAGGTAAATCAAATATCTCTTGTCATTCTCGAATTCTTATTTTGAAAATAATTTCCAAGTTAATGAATATCAATCTACGAAGTCATTTCATTCTCGACAAAAATACTTAATTCAGGTGTTAAATATGCTCTGTTGCTGGGTAGAAGACCCAAACTCAGAGGCTTTTAAGTTGCACCTCCCTAGAATACCGGATTATCTGTGGCTTGCTGAAGATGGCATGAAAATGCAGGTGTGAGATCATACATTGCCATCTCACGTTCTTTATTTAGAAGCTGTCCACACATATTCTAATCAAGGAGTAAAAATGGAATTTCATCATATCACTAATATTCTAATGCAGGGTTATAATGGTAGTCAACTATGGGATGCTGCATTTACCGTTCAAGCAATAATGTCTACAAATCTCATCGAAGAATTTGGTCCAACACTGAAAAAGGGACATATGTTTATAAAGAAGTCGCAGGTGAAAACTCACAGTTTCATTAATTAGCAAACTTTTGTCCTTGGTCAAATAACCTTGTTGCCTTGGCTTCTTTTTAATTGATTTTTTTTTCTTTAAAGGTTCTAGATAACTGCTATGGCGATCTTGATTATTGGTATCGCCATATTTCAAAAGGTGCTTGGCCATTCTCAACTGCAGACCACGGATGGCCTATTTCAGATTGTACAGCAGAAGGGCTAAAAGTATAATCTTGTCATATTTCAAGTTTTCTATCCTAATAGTTCCATTTTGTTAATTGTTAACACTCTATTTGATTTCTCTTAGGCTGCACTCATGCTTTCAAAATTGCCATCAGAAATTGTTGATGAGCCATTGGACGCAAAGCGATATTATGATGCTGTCAATGTTATTCTATCTTTAATGGTAATTTGGTTTGTAGTAATCATCCTTGATTCCTTTCACAGTAATAATCTGGTTATTGCTTGTGCCCCACTGTTGTGGGTACATGTGTGCTCTGTATAGTAATACTTAACAACCCGCATCTTTGTTTTTTGCTGCTAAACTTTCTAACCAAAACATGAATTTGAATCTATCTGAATACCTGAAAAGTTATTTCCTTTATATCATTGCAGAACGCTGATGGTAGTTTTGCAACATATGAACTGACAAGATCCTACAGCTGGTTGGAGGTACGCCACTACTCCATGCAATTGCTATTAGATTATTCACTGTAACCAATCCTAAGCATTTCTTTTCGAATTCTCAGTTTAGAAACATAATCTTTTGTAATGTAATGACTATAAGGACTTCTTATTTATTTGATTGTTTTGTATTAAGAGAAATCTTCTCATACACACACATATAAACACCTCATTTTGCAATCTTAAAAACTATCCAATCTTAGTGTGACATATATGGTGTCGTGGCAACATAATTGTACTTATCATCAACCATGTGATCTGACATTTCTATTGGTTTTTACAATCCTACTTTCAGTTGATCAATCCTGCTGAAACTTTTGGTGACATTGTTATTGACTACCCGTAAGATATCAATACCTGTTCTCTGAAATGTTCTTAGAAGTTTTCGTCTTTGTGCTAGTTTATTAACAGGTAATGGTTTTTCAGATATGTTGAGTGTACCTCGGCCGCAATTCAAGCTCTGGTGGCATTTAAGAGACTGTATCCTGGACATAGGAGAGACGAAGTACAAGGTTGTATTGATAAAGCTGCTGCTTTCCTTGAAAAAATCCAAGAAGCGGATGGTTCATGGTTTGTTTCACACATTATTTTTGCAATCGCATGATTATATATGAGCTATATGCATTATTTTTAGAGAAAATTACTAAGAAAGATAGCATAAAATAACAAATTTGCCGCCACTTCATGCTCATCAAAAGGCAACATAAGCTCAATATTTTTTTTTTGTTACCAAAAAAGAGTGAATGTTCATTTTTTTTTCTTTACCAATAATGGCCAAACTGGTGAAAGTTAAATGTAGACAAATTGAATGACCCTATTTTTTCTTTTTTAATAATTGTCATTTTTGATAAATATCCCTCTTTCTTTTGTTATAAATTGAATTTTTGTTATTTTAGGAGTAAGTATTGCTTAACACCTCATTGACCAATTTTGTATTTTATATTTAACTTTTTTTGGCAATTACCTATTCTTTTTATATGTATGTATGCCAAATTTATGCCCATTGATTTGATCACAGCAATTTGCAATTTTCACTAGGTATGGTTCTTGGGCAGTTTGCTTCACCTATGGCACGTGGTTTGGAGTCAAAGGGTTAGTTGCTGCTGGAAGAAACTACTCTAACTGTTCTAGCATTCGCAAAGCTTGTAACTTTTTATTGTCTAAACAACTTGCTTCTGGTGGATGGGGAGAGAGCTACCTCTCTTGTGTGGACAAGGTAAAATTGGAATTCTTTTAATAGCATTTTTGTTTAACTTTATCAAAAGTACCAATATTGTTGACTTTAATGTGTTAATGATCTGTGTACAGGTTTATACCAATCTAGAGGGAAATCGCTCTCATGTTGTGAATACAGGATGGGCTATGTTAGCTCTAATCGATGCTGAGCAGGTATGGATTCAAATTTATAGCCAATCTTTACCTTTTTAATAATTCTTTCAGATGTTTTTTCATGTTTGAACAAAATAAAGTAATTACTTTAATATCTTTGTTACCAAAGATATATAATTATCAAGACAATGTTATTAGGAAAATATGTGTATCTTGTACAATAGTATATGTGATTTGAGAGTACAGTAACAAACTAAGGTAATACTGATTTTATACTAACAAGCCAATTTCATATATATTTTTGTTTAACAAACTTAGGTAAATTGATTTTATACTAGTAAATGATTACTTTATGAAATTGATCAAACGTGTTCACATAAACTTTTTCGAGAAGTTAGTTATCTAACTTCAAAACCCTTTTTCAGGCCAAGAGAGACCCAAAGCCATTGCATCGTGCTGCAAGAGTATTGATTAATTCTCAGATGGAAAATGGAGAGTTTCCACAACAGGTAAGTTAATGTCATTTCAATTAGTATCTTTGAGCTAACTTGTTGATTATATATCTGAGTATAACTGCACATTTGAGATACTTTTCAAAATTTATGTCCAGTATTGTACCACCTTAAGTTTTTGTGATAAAAATAGGCAAATAGCCAAACAATCCATACCTGATATTTTGAATTTTTGGCTCACAAAATGCAGGAGATCATGGGGGTATTCAACAGAAACTGCATGATCACGTATGCTGCATACAGAAACATCTTCCCTATTTGGGCATTGGGAGAATACCGCTGCCGAGTACTTCAAGCGGAAAGTTAAATTTATCTTCGAGTACACTGGAACATTAATCATCAATTTATTCAAATCTTTCACCAAATGAAAAAAGAAACCCCCAAGGTTTCAAATGCTCTCTTTTAGTGAAACCTTTGAGCTCCAATATTATGAGCGCAGTTGAAATTGTAGTTCTGTAAAAATGAGAGAATTGATCTTTTATTTTTTCCTCTGTAGTTTGTTTTTGTGGCCTTGGCTCAGGAGATGAATAAAGCTTTTGTATTCGTTTTATAAATATGTTAATAAGTACATAAATAATTAAGTACAGAGTCTAAATCGTCATAAACATACAGAGAGACAAGGTGTGGATATCATGATGTATCATTAGACCTTAGCAAGGAGTAAGGAGCTAGGGCAAAGTACGATTAGAAAAGAGTATTACAAGGATTGCTATACCATTTAATCCAATTGATTGAGGCTTTCCTATATCTAATTGAAATCCATGTGGAAGTGTAAAGCTTGATGTCCTTGAGAGTAAGGCTTTGGATGTTTTGCTAAAGGATGTATCATTATGAGATTGCCAAAGGATCCATGGGTAGAGCATGCTTTAACAATGCTTGGTTAACTGGTTAAAGTAGTTTGTTTTACAGTATTTAGCTATGACTGCATTGTTTGGCAATTGATTTGTCACCATTGCTGACACATTACTTTCGTAAACTACTACAGTGAATCATTTACGTGTTGTTTAATATAAAACTATTTTTGTCATCAAGTTTTGCTTTGTGGGTTTCTCCCTAAAGAAGCAACAGAAATTTCCTAATATCTAAGTGCATTCGAGCTTTACTCTACGGTATGTTTGGCAAAAATAGATTTCTTCCTTTCGATCTATTTGATCGTACGAAGAACCTTTTATTTTCTGGAAGAATATCTAAGTGCATTTGAGCTTTACTCTACATCTCATTAACTTGTGATTAAAAAAAACTAAAATATAGTATTAGGAAATCCGTGCACTACAAGGGTTTTACAAAACTAGTCTATGGTTTAATTTGGGACGTTACTTTGCGATAGCTGTTAATCCCAGAATTACCACCTTTGAAGCTTGACCCTCAATACCTTTTGTAGTTTTGTTCATTTTTTACATATTAATTTATTTTAAGTCTTTCCATATATAGTATAGCCGTGTGACTATAACATTATTCTCTTTAAAAAACAATAGCAGTCATACAAAGCTATCATTTCACTACCCATTTGATTAATCTTCAACTATCAACTTCGAACACAAACATAAATCTGTTACCATTTGATGTTAAAACAATGTGGAAATTGAAGATTGCAGAAGGTGGTAGACCGTGGCTCCGGTCGACTAATGATCATGTTGGCAGACAAATTTGGGAGTTTGAGCCGACGTTAGGTTCTGTTGAGGAACTTGCAAATATTGAAAAGGCTCGTCAGATGTTTCGTGATAATCGGTTCGAAAAGAAACATAGCTCAGATATGCTTATGCGCTTTCAGGTACGCTTTAATCATTTAGTCCGTTAAACGTCTAATACTACATAGAAAAGAAAAAAAGTGATACTGCTATAGCTAGGTTATTCTTAGGATGGTTCAAGGCAAGTTTATGCCTTGACCAGTTTTGATCAAGTTGTGAGTTAGGATAGGCCATAGGTTTCTGATATGGTGTTTTGTAGTGCAGTGAAAATATGTGCAGTGAGTATGCAAAAATAGGACAGAAACAAATATGGAGGGAATTTCAAATATAACTGACTTTGTATAAATTGATTGATTAGTTTTGACTTACAGGAATTGACATATTTATACCTTTCTAATAGGTGCCTTTGTGTTGGTTCAAGAGAGCCAACAGACACAATGGTTGAAAGGATAACTGTCAAAATAACTGTCAACCAAATAAACTGTCAATATGGGTCGTTTGGGACATGGCCCAACCCATATGCAAAATACAGACTTAAGACTATACATAGAAATATAAAACTGTCTTAATGAAACTATACTATAATGTCCGTTAATATTAAAAGCTATGGGATGATCTAAAGATGATGGATGTTTGATCTTAACAAGGTTCCAACAGTTATGACATCTCTTGTTAAAACTTGAAAGTAAATATTTAGTGATCTTATAATGTGTTTAGTACAAGTAAATATGCCTTTAATTTTCTGTTTATTGTGACTAAACATATAGTAATGACTAATGAGTATAAGGGGCAGAGAAACTCTTGTTTGAGAGGGTTGAGCCAAACTGTCATCGTCTCCGTGTTTTTCTGTTGTTCTCAAACTTTTATCACCAATCACCGGCTCCAGTGAAGGCCGTGTATTTCTTTTTAGTGTTTCATCTTTTTCTGCATATGGGTGTCCAAGCCTCAACTTCTTTTCCCTTTCGAGGTTCAAGCAAACGTGAGATAACGTCCAGTATATTCAGACAAGATCTGTTCATGTGGATCTCCTTCAGTTTGGTTCTTCCCTAGAAGTTTGGTCTAGGCATTAGGTGGAAGTGGAGCATCAAGGAGTTTAAGCAAGGTTCATCAAGCCTATTGACACACTTGGTTTATAGTTTCTGAATAATTAGCAAGTCATTCCCAAGCTTCTAAGCCAGAGTCCATTTTTTTTTTTTGGGGTTATGTGCGTGGGTTCAAAGTTCAAATATGAGTTTCATCGTTTCAATTTCTTCAGAAGGTTTAAATCGGTGGAGAAAGCTCAACTCCGTATACCCGTGGGTGTCAACCCCAAGCAATGTTCAGCTGTCCCTGCGAACCGGGGGAGTTAGTTGGGATTAAGCCCAAGACCTATTACTTCAAAAGCCCCCCCCCCTTTCCCGGCGCCACAATCACTTTATGACGTATATAGACTGCTTTTTTGTTGATATGCAATATAATTCTTATGCTAGTAACCATTGATGAGTGTCTTAAGCCGCTTAACATTGTGTAAGATTGGTTTATGGCGCACAGGTGCACTGAATTTGATAAATCTTTATCATATCAAGTGGTTAATACCTAAATTTATTTTATCTATCCCAAGCGCTTCTGTTTTGCTTGTTATTCTCTATATCGTTTAACATCAAACACTATTTTTGATAATGTAGTTTGCAAAAGAAAACCCGGTCTCTGTTTATCCACCAAAAGTCAATCTAAAAGACGATGAAGATATTACGGAGGATACAGTAACAAATGTGTTACGAAGAGCTATTGGTTTTTATTCAACCCTCCAGGCAGATGATGGACATTGGCCTGGAGACTACGGAGGCCCTATGTTTTTATTGCCTGGTTTGGTTAGTCTTGTCTATTACTGCTTTCATACTACAGTTCGTAAGTTGAAAGAATATTTCCATTCGTGTACGTAAAATGTTCCAACTGCTAGATGCGCCTTGTACTTGACCTTTTTGGATAATACAGCTTTAATGGGAGCCTTTTTAATTTTTTTTCTGTAAACACTAACTTCATGAAATCAATGACCAATGTAATGCTGACAGTAAAAGTTGATCTATGACAGGTTATTACGCTAATTATTACCGGCGCACTGAATGCCGTCTTATCCAAAGAGCATAAGTGGGAGATATGTCGTTACCTATACAATCATCAGGCACGTATTAATTGATGCTTTTCTTTATTTGTAATATACTTTATGATACACATATAACTGTCGTTAGGGGTGTCATTCGGGTCGGGTTGGTCGGTTTGGGTCAATTCGGGTAGGGTCAAAGTCGGGTCAAGGCTAAAAATCATTTACCCGAACCCGACCCTATTTGAACTCGGGTTAGTAGGTCAATTCGGGTTCGGGTCAACCCGAATATAAGTTAAATAGTGAAAAAATTGCCTATTTGTTCTAATTTATATAGAAAATTTCTAAAATAAATATATTAAAAAAATAAAAAAATCCTTATTCGGGTCAAACGGGTTGACCCGAACCCGACTTAGCCAAAAAATCTCAACCCGATACCCGACCTTATTTAGTATTCGGGTTACTCGGGTTGACCCGAATAACCCGAATTTAATTTCTAACCCGAGTAACCCGACCCGAATATGCTTAGTCGGGTTCGGGTCGGGTTCGGGTCGGTCAGGATTTTTGACACCCCTAACTGTCGTTACTTCTTCTATGTTTTGAACGTGCATCATCCATCTAAAGGACCACGAACTGTGATACCGCAGAATAGAGATGGTGGATGGGGTCTACACATCGAGGGTCACAGCACCATGTTTGGTAGTGCCTTGAATTATGTTACTTTGAGATTGCTGGGTGAAGGAGCTAATGATGGGGAAGGGGCGATGGAGAAGGGGCGGAAGTGGATTTTGGACCATGGTGGTGCCACTGCAATACCATCCTGGGGAAAGTTTTGGCTTTCAGTATGGCAACTTGCCCCTATTCTTGTTTATATGATCATATATTACCTATCTATTCTTCTTATTTGTTCCTTAAATAGGTTCTTGGTGTATTTGATTGGTCTGGAAATAATCCGTTGCCCCCTGAGATGTGGCTCCTTCCATATTTCCTACCGGTGCATCCAGGCAAGCGCCTCACATTTTGATTGTAATTTCTACTTGTAGTTTTTTAAATTATAATAGTCCATCAGTTTAGTAGTACATTTTGATTGTAATTCTATCATCATTATCCTGTTTTTCTTATGCTGAAATCAATCCCATTCATGACATGTTCGTAATATTCTCAAAAGCTCATATGATGTGCAACAAAATAAATTCTCGTGCATAAGCATTGACAATAAGTTTGTACATGATGTAGTATGTAGAAGAGATTTTATAGAGAAAGTTTCAACATCAGTCAGTTTAATACTTTGATGCTTATATATTCACGATCTGGCGCTTTATACCTATGCATATGTGGAAATAGTTTGGTCTGCTCATCATTTTATGTTTAGTTCTTTCCGCCTCACTATGATCATAGTGTCATCGTTGTGGAGATAGTTCATTAGATGCTAAAAATTCATTACTCTTTAGCTAAACTTTCACCTCAACATTTCAGGTAGGATGTGGTCTCACAGTCGAATGGTCTACCTGCCTATCTCATACTTATATGGGAAGAGGTTTGTTGGACCCATCACCTCCACAGTTCTAGCCTTGAGAGAGGAGCTGTTTGATGTCTCCTATCATGACATACGATGGAACAAAGCAAGGAATCTTTGTGCAAAGGTTTGTATATATGCTTCACTCATACACTAACATTTCAGATACATACCGAGCATGGGTGCTTTGATATTTACAAACCACAGTTGAATTTTTATTAAGATACCAAAATAACAAAAATAAAATACAAGATAGTGCCTAATTTCTAGTAATGACTCCAAAATCTGAATACCCAAAACCTGTAACCCTAATGCCCTATAAATAATAGAGGCTCTCTATACTTACCATAATAGTTTAGCTTAGCTAATACATGTTGGGGTTTATGAGCTCAGAACAGGGTGAAAATAATCAATAGCCTAACTAATTACCAATGAATGGTTATTGGATATCACTTGAAATCGTGTAATCACTTTTCAAAATAAATTATTCGACCCTAATGCCTGGGTATCACGAATATTTACTCGGGATAAAACCAAATGTATGTCAATGATTTAGGCACAAATCAATAATCTTTTTGCATCCAAGTGTTTTTGTTTTCTGTATATCTTTCATGCATAATCAGATTTCCTATTTAAAAGAAAATACTCATAGCTAGTCAAATAGAATTATGAGGATTAATTGGCCTATTAATCGCCTCATAATTATCCCCATTATAGCTACTAGTGGTTACATGACCAATTAAACGTAGTCATTAAGCAGTTATAATTGCCACTTGAATAGGTCAAAGCCTGTTACAAGTTAATTTCAGCAGCACTAGCAGTAGTAACTCTGCTTAACAGTACTAACATTAATACTAGTAGTATTAATTCGGCCTAACAATATTAACATTAATACTAGCAGTATTAACTTTGCCTAACAGTACTAACATTAGTACTAGCAGTATAAACTCTGCCAACAATACTAATATGTTGAACCTTACCACTATAGAGTCAGGGTATTCAGAGACCTTATGAGTATACACTCCGTACCTCCTGACTCATTATCAGGTGTGAACTAATCCCATAAGTGCACTAAATTTTCCAACAATCCTCCCCAAATTTAGTTCACTTCCTTCTTTGCATGAAATTTAAACATTAAACAAAACATGTGCATAAACGAAAATATCCTTAGGATTGAATTTTCATCTTAGTACATTACACGTTCAAATATTCGAGAATCATGGTGTTCTAAGAATTGAACCCTTCAACCCATTTGAATACCTGAAGATAAAATACACACAAGTTTTCAAACACTTAAACGCTCCTGACACTATACAAGCCATGTGTCCATATCCAATTCATAAATGTTGTAAGAGCCAAAAGTCCAAAGCTCCCTGAAGCGGCAAAACTTCAACGTTCACATAGGTGGTTTCTCTTTATTCATGCTCCTGCCAAGCACTTTTTCAAAGAAATTAACAATTAAGAAGTGAAGACTTCATCCTCTTTTTTATCAGGTTCTGAGCACAACCTTGGGATGTAAAATAAAACATATGCTCCAGTCCACTGAATGTTCAGCTTTCCACATAGAACTCAGCTCCCAAGTTTCATCAGGAAGGAGTTGGGTGTCTTAGCATTTAGTGACTAAGTTGGACTAAGACCCATCTCTTTAGCAGACTTTATAATCAAGTCTCTAGCCAAAACCTTCGTCAAGTGATCAGCTAAATTTTGTTGAGATCTAACAAACTCTATAGATAACACCCCATTCATGATAAGCTCACGGATCATGCTATGTCTGACACCTAAGTGTCTATACTTCTCATTGTACATCTTGCTATAAGCCTTTGCCAATGTAGTTGCACTATCACAACGGATAGAAATATGTGCTATAGGTTTAGGCCACAATGAAATCTCAAGAAGCAAGTTTTTCAACCATTCAGCTTCTTTATCAGTAGCTGCTAAGGCCAAAAAATTCAGATTCCATTGTTAAACTGGTGATGCAAGTTTGCTTCTTAGATGCCCAAGATATTGCACCTCTACTAAGTAGAAATACCCACCACCGGTAGATTTAATTGTCTTTAGTGTTCTCGATCCAACTTGCATCGGTGTATCCTTCTAACATCAAGGATAACCAAGATATGAGAGACTATAATCCATAGTTCTCTTCGATACTCGACATCGAGAACGCTACACGCGTCGCTCGGGTCAAGGAAACTTCCTTTCTTGAGCAAGTTTTATAACACCCTAGGCGGTGAACCTAATCGTTGTAGTGTAGTAATTAGGGTAAGCCACGGTATTGATATCGTTCTCTGGGAATAGGAATGCTAGTAAGAAGTTACTACGCTAAGGTTAAGGTTGAGGAAGATTATTTTGTATTTTATATTTTATGAAATGAAAAGTACGAATCTCGGGTATTGGATCGGGGAGGGTTGGTATTTCACCGATTACTCTACTATTATCTAATTATCTAAACTAAGGTTGTGGGAGTCTATGTCTAATTAATGTGTGCTCGTATGATAGTTTAAAGATGTGTTTACTTAGGTTATACTACTCCTTAATTATCTCCTATTGATGGTTGAGTTGTCACGCCCTTATTCTTAGTTGCGTTGTGTGTCTAAAGTTGTAGGGTATGCGTTTCTACCTAACTCTTTGAACTTACCAAAGGGTCTCGTCTACAAAACCCACTAGGATGATAAACTCTTACTCTAAGGCACTCTTTGGATAATTTAGCCTACAACTACTCGGTAATCATATTCTAAGGTTCACAAAGATGAATCAAGCATTATACACAACGAATGACCTATCGCATTACTAGATCATTAATCAACTAAGATAAGAAACAACCAATCAATATTCAATAATTAAGTTTCATACTTCCTAAGCAAACACACAAATAAATTAGCCGGACATGGAGAACATGCAAGCATACACACAAATAATCAAAGACATAATTGAATTAATGAAGTAAATACTTATCTTGATGTAAGATAGGGTTTAAAACCCTAAAATCGTACAAGACACCTTAGGTTCGGTTTTAGGTTTTCACCCAAAAGACTCTCCCTAAACCGAAAAATTCGGATTCTATATATAAGATTACATGCGACGGCGCCACCTTATGTTTCGTGACGCCGTGTCGCCGCCATTAGGGGTTTCGTCTCGCCACGTTAACCTTGCGACGCGTCACCTTATGTCCGTGACGTCGTCCTCTTCGACCGGCGTCGTGCGGGTTGCATCTAGGCCGTCCGAGTAGCAACGGCCTACTTTTAAAGCCCGACGTCGTCACTTGAAAATAGGGTATTTGCTCTTGATCGTCACAAAAATCCTCCGACGGGCGCCGCACTAACACCGACACCGCCGCCTGCTTTCAAAGACTTTGAGTGTCTCGATTCGACTTTGGCCATTTTCTTCATATATTCGCCTTTTCGTCCAAATAAGTGTCATTCCAAGATTTTGCCTTCAAGAGACCTAAAAGTGAAAAGGAACGATATTAAGCAATAACGGATACAAAGTGATCAAATAAGGGCTTAAACGACCCTCAAAATGGTACCTTTTAAAACCTTATCAAATATCCCTACACTTGTTATTTGCTTGTCCTCAAGCAAATGTGCTTTAGCCAATTAATTTATAAGTTAGGGGTCATGAAGCATTAATTCAAACGTCCACAACACATATAAGCCCCTGAAAGTCATAACAAGCACGGAAATTACATACTAGCACCTCACATGGGGTGTTTGGGTACTCACATCTCTCTCGGTGTATATGAAATATAACAAATCGAAATGGAAGATAAACACTCATTAACCGGTCCTAGTACATAGATTACCATAGGCTCGAGAATAGATCAAACCTCCACCGCTTGGCGTAAGCACCTAGGAAAGACTATCAAAGAGGTCTTTTAAAGGGTTGTAATGTTAGGCTTACGGTAGGGAAACAAGGGTTTGGTGGGATAGGCTATTTAGTGGTGGCAAGTCAAAATCTTTATGTTAAATGCATACGAAGAATGGCGTTGCTAAGCCAAGACTCGACACTCTAAAACTCTAGGTAACGGAAATAAACAAACATAAATTTAAAGGATAGATGTAGGATGGTAGTATGTATGTTTTTTTTTTACACTCTATATTTTTTTTCTTTTCTCTTTTCTATTTTTTCGATTTTTTTTTTTTTTTTTTTACACTTTTACTCTACCATCCTCTATGGTAACATCAAAATGATAGGGATTTATAGGCACATCCCTACACTTGAGTTTTATTACTCTAACACTAATTTGACCCGAATTTGAAAAGATCAAAACACTGGGGTACATTATTATGCAAACAAAGGGAATTTGAATTTAACATTCCTTCCCGTCATTTCATAAACTTTAACTTTTCCCATGAATCCCAATCGTCCCAAAGCTGTGTACAAAGGATATGACTCGACTTAGCAACTCATGCAAGCAACCGATAATTGAACTAAGGGTTTAGGGTGATAACAATAATGCACTAAAGTGAGTGCATACAAGGTAGGCTAAAGCGATTTGGGTGTACATTTGGGGTGGGTGTAAACAATGCTCTTCATTAATATTCCGGAAACCGAAACATCACGAGAACCGCGAAAAGGATAGGCTCGAGGGTTAACTAGGGTATCGTGTACTAAAGATGAGTACAACGCAAAGGGTGTGGGGAATTACTCAACCGATGTGGAAGAAGTAATTATATTACGGTATCAAACAAGGGTTATCCTAATGCCTCTTATCATTTAGTTATTCTAACTACAAGTGTAGCCTCACTTGCGATCTCGGAATGCATCACAAAACAAGTTCTAGAATCTAATATACTACCGGTTCACACTCTAAGCATTGAAGATGAATGCTTTAATTCCTACTAATCTAAGGGCGATCCTCACATTTTGGGTGGAATTTGGGTGGTAAAGGGTTTTTTGTGCTAGTCATGCAACTTCCTATCCATGAGACGCTTTTGTTAAGACTAATGGCCCACTCCTATATGTCATGAAAAATTTTAAATTTGGTGCCAAATTACCCTAACCGACATTTTCTCATGGTTTATTACGCAAATGCAATTGGACAAAGCAAATAATCAAGGATAAGCATAGTTTCAAAGTTCCGCTTTATTTTCCTCCCTACATTTAAACCGAACATTGTCCCCAATGTTCCCCGAAGTATCAAAGTTATGATAATGGAAGGTAATTAAAACGAAAGAAACTAATACTCCCGATTAGCTCGGTAGGATCCGTGTAAAGTGGTGGTTAAATCCTTTTCAAGAAGAATTATGCGTGAAAAGCTCCTTCCAATCTTATGTAACTTCTTCTTGACAAACTAAACTGCACTTGAAGAAAACAACGAAACCTTCGCGTAAAATCGGCGGTAATAATATATATAAGACTCGATTTAAACTAGGATATAATGCTTATGGAATGGATGTTTACGTAATTTCTAAGAAAATTAAGACCGAAAATTCCAAAATTTATAAGTAGCTCGTAAAACGAGAAAAAGTAATCGATGTTTTACTCCTTCGGCGTCGTCAAAGTTGCAATCTCGACCGTCAGTTATCCCGACAAAAGCGGTCTGCGATTTTGGAAAAAATTCGGAAAATTTACATCTTTAGAATCGGAAAAATTTCGCAAAAACATCCATTATGACTCGATACAAGCATTTGACTCGAACAAACAAACATAAATATCTTTTAGTTAATTGTTATTCTCATGTTTACGTCTCTCTTTGAAAACGTGTAATCCTCCCTACACTTATCCCTTATGTAAAATACCTTTATATGCAACTAAGACGAGGTTAAAAATAAAGCATTTTACAAATTTAAACATGAGGATAAACAATTAATAAAAGATATATGACACTAACAAGCAAACAATTAAGCATGGGTTGCCTCCACAAGCGCTTTTCTTTATTTAAGAGTCTTGTAGCTAGACTCATAGTCGTGCTCCTACGTTCGATATAAGTAAGTCTATCCTCAACAATGTCGTAAGGATCAAACTTATCATTCAAGTTCCTAGTAGTACGTTCGGTTAAATATGTCTTTTCAAACTTCTCACCATCGGGATCATAGATTTGTATCCTAATGTGCCACTCCATTACCATCACTAAGCGGTCTATCCCAATCCCACTTGTGTTCAGATTCTCAACTTTCCACTTATTCATGACAAGGTTAACGGGCAAGCTTCCTAGGAACTCGGTCATCTTCCTAAATACTAAGGCGTCCTCGAGCAGGTTCACTTCCATGTCCTAGCCATTTCTTTTCTTGAAAGTTGCTTTACTAGCGAAGGTTTTATCTAGGTAAAAGGTCTTTGGGGCCTATGATGTTCTTATCAATCCAAGGTCCATATCTAGAAGGCTCTCTATCCAACCTAATCTCTTGTGGGATTTCCTCATCCTTGTAGTATGTATGCTTTTAACATCATAAACGGATCTAGCACTCCTCCCCTACCACTATTTTGGACATCTTACAATCGATGATGGCACTAGCGGTAGCTAAAATCCTCTTCCAACTAGTAATGGGCATGTCGGGTCCTTATTCATGTCTAGCACATGAAAGTCGGCCAAAAGAGTCAACCTCCCACGTGTACTACCATGTCCTTTATTATTCCTACGGACGTGCACACTACCGTCCGCTAGACCTAAGATGGTTTCGTTGGTTCTATTTTACCTAAGTTAAGGCTTCTATGGAGGACAACGGAACAAGATTGATGCATGATCCTAAATCGGCCAGGCGTCGAGTGGTTTGGAAGTTCCAAGTCTACACGGAAGAGTGAATAGCCCGGATCGTCTAGCTTAGGTAAGTTGTTTCACACAAAAGCGGACCCATGTTTTCCAAGCCTAAGTTCTAACTCATATTTTTCTTTAAAGCATTATAATAAGGTGCATGAGCTAAGACTTCAAGAATCGGTTTTTCTTGATGGAGTTCCTTGTACTCCTCCTCTAAACTAGGTTTGGATTCTTGGTGACGTGTTTCAAGAGTAGGCTCACCAAAGGTGTCGGGCCTTGGTACCTCTTGGATGGCTTGGAACCCTTTTGATAGCATTTACCGAGTGAACCGTCGGGTGCGAGGGGCATGGATGTGCACTCTCCCATGGTGAACTAGAACATGAAGTCGACGCAATCAATTCACTTTTGGGTTCTTTATGGTATCACTGGGAGTGCTCCAACTTCCCGCTCATGAAGGCTTTTAAGATGGCATCAAGCTTGGTTGTCATCTCGCTTTGTTTTTGCTTAAAATCGGCTTCAAGCTTATTCAATCGAGTCTCTTGGGATGACAAAAATCTAGATACAATTGTCTCAAGATTAGTGGGGTTCCCAGATAAAAGAATTGAACCTAGTGGGCGAACTAGATGAGCTTTGGGGTGTGCTTGAGTTTTGGTTCCACTTAAGGTTAGGGTGATTTCTCCATGAGGGGTTGTACGAGTTTCCTAAGTTGTTTTGTTCGGGTTTGAAAGTGTACCACTTCTCCCGCTCCGTCGGCACGTATGGAGGCGAGTCCGCAAAGCTTGTTCGGGGAGCCTTGTGCAATCATGAGTGTCATGGGACCACCGCATAACTCACAAGGTAGAGTGATTTGATTCACTTGTCGTGAGGACTTAGGATTTTGTAGGAACTCATGAGGAATCTAACTTGATCTTCAAGTTCGATCATCCTACGGTCGGAAGGAGGCAAGGAGATTGCCTTAACGGTTTTGGGCGACTCACGGGGTCATCCCAACTTTCGTTGTCATAGAGGCGAGGTCCCTATCATACCCCATGATTCTTCCGCGGTGAGATCACTAAGTTTTCCACCGGCCGCTGGGTCAATGGATCGCTTGGTCGGAAGTTGACATGATCATAGAAAATTTGGACTTGGAGCCAAAGATCAATGCCGTGATGAGGACTTTATGAAGTAAGTCCTTGAATCGAGTCCATGCTTCAGAGAGATTCACCTTGACGTTGTTGGAACATCAAGATGTCATTCCTAAGTTTAGTGGTTCTCCTTGGGAAAAATTGAGCAAGGAAGCGAGAGGTAAGATCATCCCAACTTGAGATGGAGCCATGGAAGTCGCCAAGCCAATTACTAGCTTGGTCCCGTAGAGAATTGGAAGAGACGCAGCGCGTGGTCTCCCGAGTAGTAGCATCAAGGTCGATGGAATCGACAATTTTGAGGAAATCCTCGATGTCGATTTGGATCTTGAACGAAATCCATGGAATGCACATCCGCTTTGCACCAACCGGATGGTGTCGGATCGCAGGCCGTAGTTTGGGCTTGTCGGGAAGCTCAATGGTGTTCCTATAGCCTAGGTGGCTTGGTCTTGAGTATTCACCAAGAGTACGGGCTCTTGGCGGGTCATTTGGCGCGGGTTGATGAGTGGTGGTTGGTTATCATCCTCCATGATGAAAAGTGATGGGTGTTACGAACAAAGGTCACGAAGAGGGGATAGACTAGAGAAAGCTAAAAATGAGAAAAATTTACTTGATAGGAATCAAGCAAAGAACCTAAACGAAGTGGACTACTAACTAGTTGTTCTATTCCCACACGACGCCTAAAACTTGATACGCTTACACACAGCGTCGTTCGGGTCAAGGAAACTTCCTTTCTTCGAGCAAGTTTTATAACACCCAGGCGGTGAACCTAATCGTTGTAGTGTAGTAATTAGGGTAAGCCACGGGTATTGATATCGTTCTCTGGGGAATAGGAATGCTAGTAAGAAGTTACTACGCTAAGGTTAAGGTTGAGGAAGATTATTTTGTATTTTTATATTTTATGAAATGGAAAGGTACGAATCTCGGGTATTGGATTGGGGGTTGGTATTTCTACCGATTACTCTACTATTATCTAATTATCTAAACTAAGGTTGTGGGAGTCTATGTCTAATTAATGTGCTCGTATGATAGTTTAAAGATGTGTTTACTTAGGTTATACCACTCCTTAATTATCTCCTATTGATGGTTGAGTTGTCACGCCCTTATTCTTAGTTCGTTGTGTGTCTAAAGTTGTAGGTATCGTTTCTCCCTAACTCTTTGAACTTACCAAAGGGTCTCGTCTACAAACCCACTAGGGATGATAAACTCTTACTCTAAGGCACTCTTTGGATAATTTAGCCTACAACTACTCGGTAATCATATTCTAAGGTTCACAAAGATGAATCAAGCATTATACACAACGAATGACCTATCGCATTACTAGATCATTAATCAACTAAGATAAGAAACAACCAATCAATATTCAATAATTAAGTTTCATACTTCCTAAGCAAACACACAAATAAATTAGCGGGACATGGAGAACATGCAAGCATACACACAAATAATCAAAGACATAATTGAATTAATGAAGTAAATACTTATCTTGATGTAAGATAGGGTTTAAAACCCTAAAATACTCTACAAGACACCTTAGGTTCGGTTTTAGGTTTTCACCCAAAAGACTCTCCTAAAACCGAAAAATTCGGATTCTATATATAAGATTACATATGCGACGCGCCACCTTATGTTTCGTGACGCCGTCATTAGTGGTTTCGTCTTGGCCACGTTAACCTTGCGACGGCCACCCACGTCCGTGATGCCGTCCTCTTCAACTTCGACGTGCGGGTTGCATCTAGGCCGCCCGAGTAGCAACGGCCTACTCTTTTAAAGCCCGACGTCACTTGAAAATAGGGTATTTGCCATCAGATCGTCACAAAATCCTCCGACGCGCCGCACTAACACCGACGCCGCCTCGCTTTCAGCAGCCTTTGAGTGTCTCGATTCGACTTTGGCCATTTTCTTCATATATTCGCCTTTTCGTCCAAATAAGTGCCATTCCAAGCATTTTGCCTTCAAGAGACCTAAAAGTGAAAATGAACGATATTAAGCAATAACGGATACAAAAGTGATCAAATAAGGGCTTAAACGACCCCTCAAAATGGTACCTTTTAAAACCTTATCAGATACCCTCTGAACTGCTTGCCAGTGATGAGCACTAGGATTGCTAGTATACCTACTCAGTTTACCCACTACAAATGAAATATCAGGTCTTGTACAAGTCATGACATACATCAGGCAGCCAATTACCCTAGAATACTCAAGTTAAGACATAACCTTGCCATTATTAGGCATCAACTTCTCACAAGTATCCATAGGAGTACTCACTGGAGTACAATCAAAGTAATTGAATTTCCTCAACACCTTCTCAATATAATGAGACTGAGAAATAGAAATTCTTTTATTTTCATGTTTAATCTTTATACCAAGGATAACACCAGCCTCCCCCATGTCCTTCATGGAGAACCTTGATGACAAAAATTCCTTTGTTAGGTTAACTTGATTTTGGTCAGTGCCAAAGATCAGCATGTCATCAACATATAGACAAATGATGACTCCTTTACCAGATTCATCAAATTTGCTATACACACATTTGTCAGCTTGGTTAAGAAGATAACCTTTTGACAAAACCACTTCATCAAATTTTTGACGCCATTGTTTAGGTGCCTGCTTTAGTCCATGTAGAGACTTAATCAGTTTACAAACCTTGTTTTCATTACCAGGCATGATGAAGCTCTGAGGTTGGTTCATATAAACCTCCTAATCTAATTCACCATTCAAGAAAGCTGTTTTCACATCCATCTGATGAATAATCAGATTGTGAATTGATGCCAAAGCAATCAACAGTCTTATGGTACTGATACGAGCCACATGGGCATAAGTATCAAAATAGTCTATCCCTAACTTTTGTTTAAAGCCCTGAATGACTAGTCTAGCCTTGAACTTTTCAATAGTTCCATCTATCTTCATTTTCCTTTTGAAAATTCATTTAAAACCTAGAGGTTTGAAACCAGGTGGTAGATCAACCAACACCCAAGGGTTGTTGCCCATGATGGAATCTATCTCATCATTGATTGCTTCTTTCCAGATAGCAACATCCTGGGAATTTATTGCTTCTTCAAATGTCTTGGGATCATCCTCAACAATGAATCAATTGGAGTATGGGTCAGAAACCTCACCCCTTGTTCCTTCAATTAAATATAATTGAAACTCAGGCCCAAATGAATTTGGAGTCCTAACCATTTTGCTCTTTCTAAGCTCAGGTTCAGGTTGTTGAATCACAACCTCATCAGGGACCTCTGATGGCACTTCATCAGGGACCTCTGATACACCAATGTCATGAGTTTCATTAGGAATCATCTGACTTGGTCTAGGGACTGATGAGAATTTATTCTCATCAAAGATTGCATCACTTAATTCAATTATAGAGTTAATTGAAACACTTTCATTAGGTTCTATAACATATAATCTAAAAGCCTAGGAATGCTTAGCATATCCAACAAAGATGCAATTAATGCCTCTTTCACCCAAAGTTTTTAATTTTGGATCAGGGAGTCTTACAACAACCTACAACCCTAAACCTTGAGAAAGTTCAGGTTGGGTTTCTTTTTAGTCCAGAGTTCATAAGGGGTAATCATGTTCCTTTTATTGGGAACCCTATTTAATAAATAGCAAGATGTTAACATAGCTTCACCCCAGAACCCTTGACTCAGTCCTGAATAAGAAAGCATGGAATTAACCATCTCTTTCAGTACCATGTTTTTCCTTTAAGAATACCATTTTGTTGAGGAATATAGGAGCAGTCATTTCATAGATAATACCAACAGACTGAAAATAAAGAGTATCCATGTACTCACCTCCCATATCAGTCCTTAACCTTTTGATCAGGGACCCAAGTTGCAATTCAACTTCAGTTTTAAACACTTTGAATTTATCTAATGCTTCATCCTTAGTATGTAACAGATACACATAACAGAACCTAGAAGCATCATTAATAAATGTCACAAGGTACTCTTATTCCCTAAAGAGGGAGTGGCATGCAAATTACACAGGTCACTATGTATCAGCTCCAAGAGCTTAGTTTCACGATTAACACCCTGAAAAGGTTTCTTAGTTATTTTGGTCAACATGCAAGTTTTACACTTTTCAGTGTCCATGTCAAATGATGGGATTAACCCATACTTAGACATATCTTGCATCCTTTTATAGTGTATATGGCCAAGTCTAGCATGCCATATGGTAGAGTCAGTTAGGTCAGAGGTGGTCATAAAGGCTGAATTATCACAATCATTACTAATGTTTAGCCTGAATATTTGATTACACAGATATCCAAAACCAATAAATACACCACTTTTAGACAAAATAAATTTATCAGATTTAATAACTTGTTTAAAACCATGATTATTCAAAACACTACTTGAAACCAAGTTTTTCTTTATATCAGGAAAATGAATAACATTAAACAAAGTTACAATCTTTCCAGAACTAAATCTAAGATCTACACAACCACGTCCATGCACCAGGGCTGTTGACTAATTTCTTATCTGAAGAATAGAACTATCATTCAGTGATTCATAAGTCTTGAACCAACTTCTATCTTTGCACACATGAACAGTTGCTCCAGAGTCAACCCACCACGCAACATCATCATCCTGCACATAGTTAGATTCAGATACATATGTAACATAATAAACCCGAAGAGATTTATTAAACATATTCTGACCTTTCAGAGGAACTGAACCATTCCCTGATCCACTTGTGCCTGATCCATTGGTTTTACCACAAATCTTAACACCTTTGCAATCCCTTTTAATGTGACCAGATTTGCCACATTTCCAACAAGTAGGTGTTTCTTTCTTGTTGAGGTATGCCCTTGTGTTATCCTGATGTTTACGTTTACCCTTGTTGTCATTGTACCTGGTGGAGTTGTTATGCTCTACCATATTGACAACAGATGTACCAACAATATTGTTGCTTTTTGGCTTGTTATTATCCTGCGGCCATGAGTGATTCCTTACTGCGCAGATGACTGCCTAACTCAACAAGAGTTAACTCCTCCTTATTATGTTTCAAGGTATGCTTGAAATCTTTCCAAGAAGGAGGTAGTTTGGAAATGATACAAGAGACTGAAATAGCCTTATCCATGTTCATTTTGTGTTGTGTAAACCTTCCAAGTATACCAAGAAGTTCATTGTATTGTTCCATAACTGGTCTTGAATTAGTCATTTTTTAATTTGTGAAATTACTTACAAGGAACTTCTTACTTGATGCATCCTCAGCCATATATTTGGCATCCAAAGACTCTCATAGTTCTTTGGAAGATTCGACATTTTGATAAATATTAAAGAGAAAATCAGACATACCATTGAGGATTAAACCTCTACAAATATAATCATCATTCTCCCGTTTGCTCATCTTCCTGATCTGTTCCACAGTAGCATCATCCCCATCATCTAGAATTGGTGTGCTCAAAACATACACCACACTCATGCTTGACAACAGGAACTGCATCTTTTTTTTCCATCTTCTGAAATCTACCCCTTCAAACTTATCTAGTTTGGAGAAGTTAGTAGTCATATGCTTCATAGCAACAGCCATTGATTATCACAAAATATTTTACTTTGATTGTTGGGGTTTATGAGTCCAAAACAAGGTGAAGATAATCAATAGCCTAACTAATTACCAATGAATGGTTACCGGATATCACTTGGAATCGTGTAATCACTTTTCAAAATAAACTATTCGGCCCTAATGCCTGGGTATCACGAATATTTACTTGGGATAAAACCAAATGTATGTCAATGATTTAGGCACAAATCAATAATCTTTTTGCATCCAAGTTTTTTGTTTTCTGTATATCTTTCATGCATAATCAGATTTCCTATTTAAAAGAAAATACTCATAGCTAGTCAAATAGAATTATGAAGATTAATTGACCTATTAATCGCCTCATAATTATCCCCATTATAGCTGATAGTGGTTACATGACCAATTAAACGTGGTCATTAAGCAGTTATAATTGCCACTTGAATATGTCAAAGCCTGTTACAAGTTAATTTTAGCAGCACTAGCAGTATCTGCTTAACAGTACTAACATTAATACTAGTAGTATTAATTATGCCTAACAGTATTAACATTAATACTAGCGTAATTACTTTGCCTAACAGTACTAACATTAGTACTAGCAGTATAAACTCTGCCAACAATGCTAATATGTTGAACCTTACCACTATAGTGTCAGGGTGTTCAGATACCTTATGGGTATACACTTCGTACCTCCTGACCCATTATCAGGATTGAACTAATCTCAAAAGTACACTAAATTTTCCAAAATACATATAAAAGGAAACTAATAATAATAGAAACAACTAATTAAAATCAGCCTTGCACTTATGAAGACTGTCTAAAAGTGTTGGATCGTATCATTATTCCCCGTCAAAACACACACCTTGTCCTCAAGGCGTGACTTTAAAATTTCCTCTTGATCGATCTTTTTTCCGGGATCCCATCGTTTGACTTGAAGTTCTGGTGCAGCCTCCTTATCACTTTCATCAACCAACATCACTTGTAAAGTCTAACTTGGACACCGGTGACCTGGGGTGAATTTCTTATCACACCGATAACACAATCCTTTAGCTTTCTTGGCTTGTAGTTCCGAATAAGTTAATCTTATAAAGTTCTTTCCCTTGAAAGGTTTGCCCCATTGTTGAACGGTGTGACCCACCTCCCCATAAGACATTGTTACAAGTCTTGTTCTCATCAATAGAAATTGACATCTTCATGGCATGATGAAGCCCTTCTGGTTGCATCACACGAACAGATGCACGAAGCTCAAGTTTGAGTCCATTAATAAATGTGCCCTCCAAAACCGGTTTTGGAACTTCAACAAGTTGACAAGCCAATCTCTCAAATAAATCCACATAATCCCTAGCAGTGCCGTCTTGAGAGATGCGTAAAAATTGTTCATAGAGTATTCCCTCATAAGATTGTTGAAAACGTTCCAATAATCGTATTTTAATCCTTCCCAAGACCAAAACGGAGCCCTTCTCTCACTCTCACGATACCATGATAAGGTTGGACCCTCCATAACCATGACAAGGTCGGACCCTCCATACATAAAACGACAGCCCACAACTGATCGATCTCCTAGATTATGTCAAAATATCGTTCCATACGATATATCCATCCATGAGCATCTTTACCCTCGAAAATAGGCATTTTTAACTTTCTAAAGCGAAAATCAGCCTCAAACGATCCCCTTCTAGGTTCCCGTGTGTTATGATATCCTATCTCATTCGATCTAAACCCTACTTCAAACATGATGTTGTTTTTATCTCGAAACACAACACCCTCAACCCTTTTTTTCTTCGGATCGAATAACCCATTTAAATTTCGGGTGTTCATGAGAAGCCTGAGATCATCATATTGTGAACCAGTATTCTTTTTCTCATTCTCAAGTTCTTACTTTGTGCTAGTGGTTAAGGCTTCCTAGGCCTTCGTCACATCATCGAATCGCTTTGTAGTCTCTTCCTGCATCGCCTTGCTTTCTTTTTGCTTTACAGCGAACCTATCATTGCTTTCTTTTTGCATTACGGACTGGACTGACGGTTCAACGGAGATCCGGTTAATCCGGAACCGTCCGGCTCAACCAGACAAAACCACAAAAAAGCACAATAAAAACGGGAACCTTTTGAAAAACCGTTTCGGTGTTCGGTCCAGTTTAAAAAAACCATGTACACGACGACGATAAAAAAATGAAAGTTATATTAATTAGGGAGAATTTCATCTATATCCTTAGAAAACTTGATAATTACATCAATACCCTTACAAAATTTCAAACTTACATCAATATTCTTTCAAAACCTTCAATATACTCATATATGTCCAAAATCTAAATAAATCATAATTAAGTAAATTTAATTTCCAAAATGCTATATAAATTTCTCTTACAATGCTATATTACTCTTTTACCCTTGTTTATTTTCCAAAACTAAAATCTCATTATCACGGTTATCCTCTTCTTAGGGGTTGAGATCTTATCAAACAGTTGGACAAAGCTTGTTATACGATCATCACTTAGATGCCAATTGATCAATGTTATTACATTGTTTTCTTAATTTTCTTTAGAAACCCATTCCAAAATAAGCAGATTCAATATTGACCCATTTGTTTATCAAATAAAGCGAACAGAGGAAAAGAACAGTAAAAAACTATTACTAAATCATAGGCAATGTAACCCAACTGATTGAAAACAAACAACAACCAAAATACGGTACCTCTCACATAAACAAAAACATAGCTATATAATAATGCCATTTATAGTGATATCAATTTTGAAAAATTGTTGTATAATTCGTCATATTGGGACAATAACATGAATGTAATAGATCGGTATGTTTCTTCCACAGACATAGACGGAACTTGGGTGAATTTATTGGGAGGGACGAGTGCTATATCATTTAATTTGGGAGAGCCAAAGTTGTATTTTTCTTAAGCAAATATAAGTAAAACCTCAAAGTTTTGGAGGGCCATGGCCCTCCCCGATCTCAACTAAGATCCGTCCATGTCCACACACACACACACACACACACACACACACACACACACACACATACACATATATATATATATATATATATATATATATATATATATATATATATATATATATATATATATATATATATATATATATATATATATATATATATAGTTCTAATGATTAGGGAAGGGTAAATGGTACTTTTTGGTAATTTAATTAAAAATCACATATCAAAATAATTTAATTATGATTAAATTTGTTATCTGGATATGTGTGAGTATTTTTTAACTTTTTAAAGGATATTGATGTCATTTGAAAATTTGTAAAGATATTGATGTAATTACGAAGTTTTTCAAGAATATAGATGAAATTCTCCCTATTTATTATATGATTTTTTTTGGGAAAATTATAAAAAAATGCATCGAACTTGACACTTGTTGTCATTGTGTGTAGCCAACTATTTTTTTTTCATTGTAACACAAACCTTTGAATTTTGTCATTGATGTAGCCGCTAAGTGAATTTGTGTTATTGTATGTACCAAATAGCGTTACATCGTTAGTCCTTATTTACTAACGATCGTTAGTAAATAACTTAAAATTCGTTCTCTTACGCTTTTATTCGCTTTCATCCGTTATTATCGTTTTCGTCCGCTTTTATACTTTTTCGTCCGCTTTATACATTTTGGTCCAATGCTTTCATCCGCTTTTACATTTTCGCTTGTTTACTTACGTTTCTTACGTTTTAGTCCGTTATTATACGTTTTAAATGCTTTTTATACTTTTTCGTCCGCTTTATACATTTTGGTCATATGCTTTCATCCGTTTTTACATTTTCATTTGTTTACTTACGCTTTAGTCTGTTATTATACGTTTTCGTCCGCTTTTATACGTTTTCGTCGTTTTCTTACGCCATCCGTTTTATGCGTTTTGTCCGTTTTTACGTTTTCATTCGATTTATCGTTTTCATCCGTTTTCTTACGTTTTCAATCGTTTTATACATTTCGCCTGTTTTTTAAAGTTTCGTCGATTTAACATTTTCATCTTTTATACGCTTCGCTGGTTTTCTTACTTTTTCGCTCATTTTCTTACTTTTCGGACGAAAATGTATAAAACTTAAGAATACGGACAAAAGCGTATAAAAATAGATGAAGGTGTAAGAAAACAGATGAAAACTTAAAAAAGACGAAAACGATAAACAGATAAAAATGATTTAAACATATAAAAAAGTAGAAAACGTTAGAAAATCGACGAAGACATTTAAAACCGACGAAACGTATAAAAACTAACGAAAAAATATAAAACGGATGAAAACGATTGAAAACGATAAAACGACGAAAACGGATGAAAACTTATAAAACGGACTAAAACGATAAAAGCGAATGAAAACGATAAAGCGGACTAAACGTAAGAAAACGGACGAGAATGTAAGAAAATGACGAAAACGTAAAAACGGGAAAAGCAACGGACGAAAAAGTATAAAATGGACAAAACGATAATAACGGATGAAACGAATAAAACGTAAAGAACGAAATTTTAAGTTATTTACTAACGACAGTTAATATAAAAGGACTAACGATGTAACGCTAAGCCTGACTGGTACATAATAACACAAATTCACCTAACTCTGGCTACATATAATGACAAAATTCAAAAGGTTTATTATAATGGAAAAAAAAATAATACATACACAACGACAACAAGTGTCAAGCTCACGATTTTTCATTATTTTCCCATTTTTTTATTAGTTTGTACAATAGCTATAATTACATGTATTTTCTATGTAGGGGGTGTTTTTTTTACATTAAATGAAGGGTTGAAAAGTCAAATGATTGAATTTTGTTGTATTAGATGGTTGTACATTATGCATGATTATTTGTGTTGCTGAATTTTAAGTTTTTACCATCTTAGTGTCATTAATGTACCAAAAAGACTTTATGCATTATTAGATAGTAAGATTTAAATTTGTATTAAGTTTCAGTAGTGATTAATATATTGAACCTTTTCAAAAAGAAAAGAAAAAAACCTAAAGGGTACCATAACACTAGATGCCTAGCAACCTCTAACCATGATTATGATCACTTTCACATGATGATATGAAACCCTCAATTTCACTAATTTAATCAAGAACTTTTAAAGGGACTCACTCTCCAAACACTTTACTAATCTATAAACTCATAAACCTCTCTGTATAAATTCATCATGAACCCTAACCTAATTAAGCAAATAATTCAAGGATTAAGCTTACTTACTTGTGGGTATTATAATTTAGGGCTAAACTCTTGATGAAGATACAATTTCCTTGACCAATTTGACACTAGCAAATTCTTTCTTTTACCCTTCTTTGATAAACCCGTACCAAACACATGCTACACTCTTTTACGCTTTTTGAGAAAGTCAGATAAAAGTTATTATATCTGTAAAATCTGGTACTAGTTTGATTTTGTGGCAGAATTGCTCCCTCAAGTTTCATTCATAGGGTTTTAGCTACATATAACTTTCTACACTTATACACTTATCACTTTGACTTATGGTTTAACTTCTAACTTATTACCCATTGACTAATCAATCATAATAAGTATTCTAACACATTTACAATAGTCAAATTTAAAAATTGCATTATAACATAGAAGTACATCATTTGGTTTTGGGGTGTAACACAAAAGGCTTGCGTTCCAATGGTATCTCTTGTTGTGTGAGAAGTAATGGTTGGAGCAACAAACTCGGATTCGGCAAGAATCTCATTTTTTGGTAGTACGAAGGGGAATTGGCCCAAAATCGATAGGGGTCAAGACGCCGTTTGCGCCTATGGCTAACTCAAGTGCCCCCCGAACCGCGCGAAATGGTCGCCTAGCAATTTGTGTCCATAATAAAAAAAGATAGGCTAATTTGGGCAAATTTTTAAAAGATGTGAGCACATTTAGCCAATTCTTTTTTTTGAAATGGACATATATTGTCCATTAAAAGTTAAATGGGCACAAACGGACACATATTTTCTATCATTAGAGAACATTACAATTGTTTTTAAAGTAAAACTTATAGATATAATATATTTATTTTTTAAAATATAAATGAGGTGTTACGTTTGAGGAATTTATTTCGTCATTTTGGGTATTTTCTAAAGCGATTCAGATAACACGCGTCTGCTTAATTTCGCGCCTGCTTAATTCGCGTCCGCTTAACCCATAGCCTGCTTAGCCCATACCTGCGTCACCGCCCTGACTGCTTTTACACCTCTAGTGAGAAGCTTCACAACTAAATGATTGTGAGTTTAAGTCTCGCTTAAAACATGTGAGATAGATTTGTTGAATATATTATGACATAGTTAGTTGCCTTTTAAAAAAAAATGTGATCATTAACTAAAACAATGAAGGAAATAATAGTTGGCGCTTTAAATTTGGACAGCCTTTGCTAAGAAATACACTTTAAAAAAAAGTTAGAAACGGGCTAAAAGTTGGGCCCCAAATTACTACACTAGCTGAAATAGTTTTGGGCCCTATAGGATATTGGGTCACTGCCATTGGTCACATTGCACAGCCCAATATTCGGCCCTTACTATGAGTTAATCATGAGATGCGTGAGTGTTCTTTCTTTTTCTTTTTGTGATTTACACATGTGGTAAAAAGATGAATAGAAACCTTTTTAGACGCGGTTTGTTAACTCGATCCCTGTTAGCAAATGTTTTATTTTTCCATAAACCTTGCCACTGAGACAAGCACTTTGGATTCACATAATTTATCTCTAAGAAGTTCTAGATTCATTTAGTCCACTTTGTTAAGAGTTTGTTGGATACGTGGCATAGCCCAAAATAGGTGTAGCCCAACTATTCGTTTGGTAACTAATTTCAAGTATGGCAAAAAAACTCGAACTTTTGGAGCGGGACGGAGCATGCTTATCGGTTTACGAGGTGGGTTTCAGCACCTTAACGAGGATTTTTAGTGGGTTTGAGGTGGGGCACTGCTCCGCCCGAAATATGTATATATATACATAAAATATTTTGTTAGCATATACGTATCAAAAATATAATTATTGTTAGTTTTTATCTTAGTATGTTTTTAGATTGTTTTAATAAAGCTAGTTTTGTGTCATAATACTCTAAAGAAGATAGTTGTGAGTTATGAAGTGAGTAGCTTATCATTATTTATCTGTGATACTATATAAGGACAATTCTTAATTTATTATTAATAGGTTCTCGATTTTTAAATTATTAATAGTGTTATTTTAGTGTAAAAATAATAATAAACGGGGATGACACGAGTATACTGGAGCATCGCGCCCAAAGAAAACAACCCGATAAGATCCCCAATGAGGAATGGGGCGGGTTTGGGGAAGGGCCCGATAAGATCCCTGATGGCTTCTGCCCATGGACGTAGGCTTTTGCCGAACAACGCTAAATCCTTATGTCTTTATTCATCGCAAAATTGTTCTGATTAATTACTCGCCTCGAAAGTGCATTAATCATAACAAATTGGCATAAGAGCAAAAAGATCAAATTTCGAGATGATGGCGTAGAGAAATTTAAGGGTGGGAACGTTTTTTTTACTTGGGGAATAAAGATGTTGGCTCTAGTGAGCCATCAAGGATATTTATCAGCTTTACAAGGCAGAGATAACTTAAAGCTAGAGATAGGTTGCATGAAAGGCTGTTATGGGGAAGGTACGTGGCACAATTATTTTAAATATTGTTGATTGTGTACTTCGAGAAGTAGAGGCAGAAACTACCTCTGTCGGACTATGGCTAAAGCAGTAGAGCTTGAAAGTTGAAACTACACCTGTGATGGATGCATGAGTTACTCTGTTGGGAGCTTATTCCTGGAACAGCAACGCATCATCGTTTCTGGTACACTCAGCTCATCTCATTACTATGATGCACGCAAGATGTGCAATGTTGAAGGACGCTTGTGGGAGACATATTTCTATGCTGAGCTCACACTTGGGTTTGGAATTAGGCTGGACCTATATCTTTGAAGAGAAAGAAGTATGATATGGTGTATACGACTTAAAGTAACCGTTGAATTTTCCACTGGTCTTTGTAGATGCTCAATTGTTCAGCAACAATGAAGCCACCAAGCACATTTTCAAGAACAAACGATTCCATTAGCGCTCCAAACACTTGTTTTGTCTGTCAAAAGGTGCTTTGCCCTTTCTTATGGACCCTTTTGTTAAGCTATCTGCTTTGAACTTGCGAAATCACTTAAATTTTTGTGACACGTTAGGCATGTTTTTTAACTTGAGGAGTATTAGTTATACAAGATTATATCTAGCGTTATCCATCTCAGCCCTTCGACGATCTTCTTTAACAAAATGGGTGCCTTGAATAATGGGATAAACATGCATTTCTGTTAGCCCATTATATAATTCAGCTTGAAGCCTTGAAGTATCACCTTCATTTCCTTGTGTATATTGCATCATTATGAAGGCTGTGTGTAAGACTCCAAGTGCAAGGTGTATACTTATTCACCGTGTGCTCCATTTAGTTGTTAAGGTGACCCAGTTAGTTAACTGCTTGATGTTTTCACATGATGAAAGGTCACATTTTGCATTGTTCGTTGTTGTTTTGATATTGTTGATATATGTGTTTATTTTGTTGGAGACTTGCATAAAAGTTCCATTAACTTGTTTATAATATTATATTTAAAAATAACAGATCCTACTTATTTGCAGGAAGATCTTCACTATCCACACTCACTCATCCAGGACATAATTTGGGAAACTCTTGACAAGTTTGTGGAGCCTCTACTCACGAGATCTTGGCCTGGGAAGAAGTTGAGAGAGAAGGCTCTTCGCACTGCAATGGAACATATCCATTACGAGGATGAGAATACTCGCTATATATGTTTAAGGCCAGTAAACAAGGTAAAGAAATCGATTATATGCTCTTTGAGCTTCATTTATCTCTGATCATACTTTAATCCTCAATTTGAAATATATCCATAGCCTATTCTTAAAACTTACGTCTTTATCCAGGTGTTAAATATGCTCTGCTGCTGGGTAGAAGATCCAAACTCAGAGGCTTTTAAGTTTCACCTCCCAAGAATACATGATTATCTGTGGATTGCTGAAGATGGCATGAAAATGCAGGTGTGAGATGACCCTTCATCATATTGCATTCTTTGAATAGAATTTTTGTAATTGTGAATTGTACCAGACTGTCCACACATATTCATATCTAGAGGAAATATGGAATTTCATCATGTAAATTATAATCTAATGCAGGGTTATAATGGTAGTCAACTATGGGATACTGCATTCGGCGTTCAAGCAATTATTTCCACAGACCTCATCGAAGAATTTGGTCCAACACTTAAAAAAGGACACATGCTCATAAAGAAGTCACAGGTTAAAACCCTCTCAGTTTCACTGATTAGCAAACTTTTGTCATTGATCAATACCGTGTTCCCCTTGCTTTATAGGTTTTAAATAACTGCCCTGGTGATCTTGCTTATTGGTATCGTCATATTTCAAAAGGTGGTTGGACTTTCTCAACTGCAGACTCCGGATGGACTGTTTCAGATTGTACTGCAGATGGACTAAAAGTACTCGCTTATCATATTGTAGTTGTTTATCATATTGCTTCCAATTTGTTAACCATCAACACACTTTATTTGAATGTTATTAGGCTGTACTCCTGCTTTCAGTATTGCCATCAGAAACTGTTGATGAGCCATTGGGCGCGAAGCGTTTTTATGATGCTGTCAACGTCATTCTATCATTAATGGTAATTCTGGTTGTAGTTATCATCCTTTCACATTTATAATCTGATTACTTTCTATGGTTCTATGCCCCTCTGGTGTGAGTGTGTGTGTGTGTCTGTTTGCTTTGTATGGTGACTCACTAGCTCTACCCGCATCTTTGTATATTGGTTGTTAAACTTTTTTGACCAAAATATGGATATAAATCATTCTTGGGTATCTGAGAAGCTCTTTGCTTTATATGATTGCAGAATGCTGATGGTAGTTTTGCAACTTATGAACTGACAAGATCCTACAGTTGGTTGGAGGTACCCCATGCTATTACTGTTAGATGGTTTACTGTAACAAAATAGCCTATAATCCTATATCATCTATGCATTTCCAGATTTCTAATTTTTTTTAACATGATGACATAATTTATGGGTGATGTAATAACTACTGAGACCACTTTTTACATACTTGTTTGGTAATTGCTGCACATACACGCCTCATTTTCCAATTTTCAAGATTTCCCAGTCATGGCGTCCTTTCATACTTTTAGTTATCATTAACCATGTATCCAGACATTTATATTTATCTTTACAATCCCACTCGCAGTTGATCAATCCTGCTGAAACTTTTGGTGGCATTGTTATTGACTACCCGTAAGAAATGAATACCTCTTTCCTAAATCATTTTCAAACTGTGAATCTTGGGGTATGTTTACCAAACGGGTAATGATTTCTCAGATACGTTGAGTGTACATCTTCTGTGATCCAAGCTCTTGTGGCGTTTAAGAGATTGTACCCTGAGCATAGGAGAGAAGAAGTACAGCGTTGCATTGATAAAGCTGCTGTATTTATAGAAAAAAGCCAACAATCAGATGGTTCATGGTATGTTTTGAACCTTGTATGGACTGTATGCCAAATTAATGCACATGGAATTGCTAATCTGAAATTTGTTCACAACATATTCCTAGGTATGGTTCGTGGGCAATTTGCTTCACCTATGGCACATGGTTTGGAGTCAAAGGGTTAGTGGCTGCTGGAAGGAACTTCTCTAACTGTTCTAGCATTCGTAAAGCTTGTAACTTTTTATTGTCTAAACAACTTGCTTCTGGTGGATGGGGAGAGAGCTATCGCTCTGGTGTAAGCAAGGTCAAAAATTAAAATATACATAGTACTCAACATTTATTTTTAGCTGAACCACAAGTAATAGAATTATGGACTTCATTATATATGTCATTGTTTTGCATGCAGGTGTATACCAATCTTGATGGAAATCGCTCTCATGTTGTAAATACAGGATGGGCTATGCTAGCTCTTATTGATGCCGAGCAGGTAATCATCCAAGTAGTGGCGGACCCAGGAATTTAGAAGGCAGGGGGCAAAAAAATTTTTTTTGATAAAATTCGTGATGCACTTTAATAAAAAGGTCATAAAAAAAAATTTACACTAAAAAACTGATAATATTTTAGATTAAAATAGAGATTTAAGGTTTTTTACATTGTTTGATCTTAAGGTGGGAGGCAATTTGATTTTGTAATGGGGTGCACTTTAATAAAATGGTCATAAATTTTTTTTTTTACACTTAAAATTGATAATTTTATAACCATGGAGGGCACCGCCCCTAAATGATATGTATCATCCAAGTTCACTGCCAATCTGGCTGGTGAATCTGAACTACATATATAGTTCATTTGAATAGCCATTCCGTTGATGAAATGTCATCAATTAAAGAAACAAATTTATGTCATTATTACTGAAGAAATAAGGAGTGCCAAGGTTATACTATTACATATATCGAGGAAATACTAACTGATGGGTTGAGAGTAAAATACTGAGCTAATGCCATACTGATTTTATAATATAATTAACCCTAATTAATATCTTTGCAATAAAGTATAACAGTGAACAGTTTATTAATACCATAGAGTGTGTCATCATAAATTTTTTAAGTTTCAAGAATTAACTTATAACTGATTTTATATATAGCAGTAAACCTAATACATACCGAGGTTTTTCTCAGATGATTTATTGCAAAACTAATAGAATTCGTAGACATAAACTTGTCTGAGAAACTAATCAAGTTCCAAACCTACTTGTCAGGCCAAGAGAGATCCAACGCCACTGCACTGTGCGGCAAGAGTATTAATTAATTCTCAGATGGAAAATGGAGATTTCCCGCAACAAGTAATTAATTAATGCCATAGCACATTTGGGATATTTTTAACATTTCATGTGAAGTATTGTTCTTCCTGAATTTATGTGATCAAAAAATCATTCTTAATACTATATTTTGTCTTGAAATATGCAGGAGATCATGGGGATTGCTATTGAGAACTGCATGATCACGTATGCTGCATACAGAAACATCTTCCCTATTTGGGCACTGGGAGAATACAGATGCCGAGTACTTCAGGATGCAAGTTAAATTTACCTTATAATTACACTGCAACAGTAATCATTCATCCATTCAAGTCTTAACGGAACAAAGGTCTCATATGCTTTCCTTTAGTGAAACCTTTGAACTTCAATATTATGAGCAGCTCTGTAAAAAATGTTGAATAAGGAAGTCTGTGTGGAGTAACTTCATTACTGAGAAACTATTTATATAATGAACTGAACCCGAAGCATGTTAGTAATTGAGTTTGGGTCGGTCAACTACTCTAAACCTAATCTGAAGTCCGGGCGATGAAATCGCGAAATCTCGATAGTAAAGTAGTAAATTCTAAATATTATAGAAACATAATATGTTTAACAGAATTATATAAGTCCATTTTACAAGTGAGCAATCTTAACAAATCCAACTTGTGAGTAATCCGGAGATCAAATTAAAACTAGCGACTAGTTCTAAGAAAATGACTTTTGTCAAAGCAGAATAGTTTTACAGGTAAATGATATACTAGCAATACATGAAAAGGTGGATAATAAGATCTTCCCATTCTTAATGAGATGTGTATATGGTAAAGCCATTTGCCCATAGTTCCTTCTATAGCTTAGGGGAGTTTTTACCCAGGGTTCAAGTCTCGCAAGAGACAAAAAAATCATGTTTTCCTCTTAGTGCGAAGCCGTGAGTTCTAGGGGTTTCCCTTCGCGGGTCTCTCCTAGTGGTTCGGGTCCCGGGGCCTGCCCGTTTGGATGGTTTAACTCGGGGGTTGGATTTCAAGTGTGGTGCCGTTCTAAAAAAAAAAAATAATAAAAACTAAATAATAAATAAAAATTAAAAAAATAAATAAATAAATAAAGCTCATAGCAATGGCTGTAATTACATGTATCTTTTACCATTAGCCTCCATCTATATCTGCGTTGATTGACCTGTATATGTACACTAAATCTACAAGAAACTTAAGAATTTATGCATTGGAATTAGAGAGCTTCTGATCGAGTATTTCGTTCCAACTCAAGCAACAAATTAAGCTGCGAAACCAATCGCCTGTTTGGTCAAACTTGTTGACCGTTGGAAGTGGATGCTGACTCATGCCTATGTGCGCACCGAGTCTCCACTAGAAAGTTGTTGCCTTCTCTTTCCATCAAATGATACCCAAGCATTACTTCGTGCGAACTGATGGTGTCGTAGTTTGGATTGGTGCTCATGTGGTTCAGATATATGATATCGTGGTTTAGTTATGGTGAAGGTCTACAGTTCGCTTTTTGCAAGGGTCATGGTCATGTCGTTACAGTGTGATAGTCTTGCTTTTTTGGCATTTTATTGGACAGCTGCTCCTACATCTCGTTGTACCACCACTTGTTGGTTGAGGTTCTAACGGGTTTATGTCACTTGTTGGGGTCGTTGTTGGTTCTTACTCCCGTTTTCATACTTTTTACCAAGTGATTGCCCTCAGGTGGTTATACGTATTTTTTTTTTGGATGACGAGTTTTTTTCCTCTGAATGTTGGATTGTCATACTTGTAACTTCTAGCATTGTTGTAGTATTAGGTTCGTGTAGTCATGTGTGTTAATGTAATTTCTAGGATCGTGAGGTTGTGATAGTGTCGTTGTATTTCCTAACTACTTGTTACTTTGCTGTCTATCATATAATAAAAATGTGCCTTTCAAAATAAAAATAAAAATTGTAAGTAATAAAAAGCTTGAAAGATCAAGATCCTCAACTAACTAAAGATGCTGCATAATAAGGGCATTCTTGGTAGGGAGTTATAGGGGGTAAGGAATGGGAAATGTAATGAAAAAAGGAGCTTGGTAGAGGGTAATGCAATGACCCATTACCCAATAGTGGGTAATGAGCCATTACCCAACAAATTGGAGGGACTGCTTCCCTTTCCCCACCATTATCATTGCCTTTCCTTTTCCCTTTCCTTAGTTTGAACCAAGCACACCCTAAGTATTTAAAAACTTTTATCCATTAGAAGGATGCATTTAGTAAAGTAAACTATACTGATTTGACTCACCTTCAATTCAAGACGTGCAGAATCAGGAAGTATGACAGGTCTGAACGAGAGCGAATGTGGACAAATCGGAGTAAAGCGCATGCATGGAACATTTGGACGTACTTGCATTCATAAAACTCAAACCGTTATAAAAAGCATTCATCTTCACCAGCATGTTATACGTTTTCGCCATGAATCAACTAACTCAGGAATGTACCTTAGTAATAAGACGATCATGTTCATAGCACTCAATTTTTGAAAGATATGGGTTAGAACTACGATCAACCACAACCTCAATAAGAACAACAAAAACTTTCCTAGGCATTGCTTTTCCCGTTTCTGAATATTTCACAACTAATACGCATGCGGACAGTTATATAAACACATCCTAGTGTGTCGTTTCCATGGATGACACATTTCAGATCATGCTTATAGTCTTCAAACTGCAGCACAAGAAATCAATTAGCAAACCATTTTTTACAGAAAAATTAGCCTTATATTCTCACAAGTTGAGTAAGTAAGATGCTTACAGCATGTGAAGTGAGAAAACCAAGAGACCCAAGATTAAATGATACAACTGGGGGAACAGCTCCTCCGGACAAGTTTGATGCATGCAGAATAACCCCCAACCCCCCAAACAGGCAATTGGTTAAGGGACGGGTCACTATCTAGTAGATGACGGGTTGGTTTATTCCCAGATTGTCCAGTTTCTCAATATTTTAAAAGATAGTTAATGCATTAAACATCATTACAAGAGCTGTAGTATTACAATAACAATCTGATATTGTTTTTGAATAGAGACGATTAAATACACTCTGCTTGAGTTTCAACAGGATTCAGCCCATTTGCCATGTTACATTATACTATTATAGCAAAGAGTCCCATTTGAAATTAAAATAACCCGATTGACCCATTCGTAAGTGCATGGTTCGAAATTGCCACCTTCACCACATAAACATATATATTGATCTACTCAATGTATATGTTCTTAATACCTGGTATCTTGGCTGTAGAAGGTCTGCACAAACCCAAATCCTGGTATTCTTGCAAAAGTGTCTTGAAAATCAGGTTCCAAAAGAACATTCATGTTTTCTTGGTGATACAAATAAGAGGCAGCTTGTGTTTCATGCATATGATACTATCAGTAAATCATTTTCTAGTATTTTTTAGTTAACATTAATGATTGATGCTGCTTGCTTAAGGTTATAGTTACTTACAAACTGAATGCAAACAGTACTAATAAACAGGCGCAATCTTCATCCGATGTTGGGCTGCATGGTAATACGCAAGCCAACATTATTCAAGTCCAACAACAGCTTCTTCAAGCCCAACAATTGTTGGTTCAATATGCTATTACACAACCCTATACTCAGGCCCGCTCACCCTTGGCCCAATCTCGGTTCAAGACCCACCACCAGACATCTTTAAGACTACATCCCATCATACCTTCGCATAACATTTTCCTGCTTTGGATAGACAGGTCTATAGGCACGGTAATTTAGCTACTGTTGAACAGAATCAAGTATCAAATGGTAATTTGGTATCTACTATTAATGGTCAGGAGACACTTCTCCCACGTGCTTTCAATACGTTGACACTATATTTTGGTGATGCGGGTTGGAACATAGACACAGGTGCGTTCTCTCTTTTAAATTCCAATGAAAATAATTTAAGTTCTATTTTTGATACACCTATTTATCCATCTATCTTTGTTGGTGATGGTAAATCCTTCATGTCACCAACACAGGCCATAGCACCTTGCCTAACCCACATTCTCCCTTACACTTACATAATGTTCTTGTAACACCCAATATTGTAAAAAAATCTTAATTTTGTTTGTCAATTTACTCGTGATTAAAATTGTTCCATTGAACTTGACAAGTTTGGTTTATCTGTGAAGGACTATTTGACTCGCCAAATCCTCCTCTGATGTGTGACGGCACCGGAGAATTATACCATATATGTTACACATCCTACTTACTACCTCAAGCCCTTCTCACAAGTTAACAAATGTGGCACCATCGTCTTGATCATCATGGAAGTGACGTGCTTCATTTTCTTTTATCTAGTCATTCTATTTTATGTAATAAAACAAAGTCTCGTGAGTTTTGTCATGCATGTCAACTTGGCAAACACATGAGAGTTGAGACGTTCATTTTCTCGTTTAGATAATATTGTTAATTATGTGTTTGACATTGTTCACTCGGATTTGTGGACTTCTCCACTTCGAAAACGATAATATAATATTTAATATAATATTTAAAACCGTCGGGACTCGAAGTGGAGAAGTCCACAAATCTGAGTGAACAATGTCAACACCAAGTGAACAATAGTATGTGAAATAAAAAATGGATGTCTCACGTGTTGCCAAGTTGACACTCATGACAAGGCATGGGAGACTTCGTTTTATTACATAAAATAGAATGGCTAGACATAAGCAAACAAAGCACATTACTTCCAGGATGACCAAAACGTTGGTTCCACGATGTTGACCAGTGGATAAGAGCATGAGGGTAGGTAGTAGGCGGTGTGACAAGATACAAATCTCATGTACTATCACATCGGAGGAGTATTTGGCGAGTTTAATATTCCTTCAAAGAAAATCAAACTCGTCAAATTAAAAGGAGCAATCATTATCACGGATAAATCCAGGGACAAAAATTAAAATTCTTTTTTTTGCAAAGTGTAACAAGGAGATTATGTAAGTTAAGGGACAGTGTGGACTAAACAAAGTGATATGGCACGTATTGGTGACGGCAATGGATTTATCATCGCCAACAAGGACATATGAATAAATACATTTATTAAAAATGGAACTAAAACTATTTGCATTGTAAGTTAAACGTGAAGATGCACCTCTATCCATGTTCCAACCCGCATCACCAAAAATCTAGAAGTTTCAAAGTAAAGTAAAATGCATGTTGGAGGTTTGTTTCTTGAATGAGAGCATTATGCGAACCAATAGTATCCTAGCCAATTAAGGTAGAATCTACATGGGTAATGGGTAAGTGGTGGGATCAGTGTTGTCAAAATCGGCCATGGCGGCCGATATGGCGGTTGACGGTGGTCCACCGTCACGATATTTCCCATATCGGTTTTAACTTATCGGTTTTGGTCAAAGGCGGTCAAAGTCGGTCAAAATCAGAGCTTGGCGGTCAAAATCGGTCAAAATCGGCCATGGCGACGGGTCGGTCAACGGCGATCAACTTTAGATCTAGGGTTTTTTCTTTTCAGATTCACGCTGGTCAACTTCGATTTCTTGATTTTATTTTAATTTGGGGAGCAAAACACAAAGATTTATAATTATATAACAAAAGATATATAATTAAAAATAATAAAAACATTAATATTGCTAATATTTATTTCTTTTTAAATAAATTCCTTTATAATTTATGGTCTCTGCGGCCGCTATATCACCGCCAAAACCGATATGGCGTTTGGTGGGGTCGACCGCCACGGTACCGCCGAGCGATATTTACAACCTTGGGTGGGATAAAGCCAGGGTCGGCCGTGTAATATGCATGTGTTCCAAGTTGGGCACTGTTTGGCCTGGTGCAAAGTTGTTGGGTCGAGTAAAATGAGAAAGTTGGGTTGTCTATGAACTAGGTGTTCATAAATAAGGTATTATTTATACTATTCAAAAACCAATCTGAACCGAATTTTTAAGACAATTTTCATGTCAAAACCAAACCGAATTGGAAATTCGATTTTCAATTACATTTTGGTTTAAGCGTAAACCGAACAAAAAAAGGAATTCATTAAAATATATATATTTTTATTTATATATATTTATATATACATTAAAACAAACTAAAACTTTCTCCTTTTACAGATATAACATTTTTAAGTTTTGGAATCATTTTTATAAGTAAGTCATTTTTCTTTTACAATATAACATTTTTAAGTTTTGGAATCATTTTTATAAGTAAGTCATTTTTACTATATATTTGAGTATACAATGTCTAAGTTTTATAATTAAATACATTTGGCTCTAAAACTTTACATAAATGAAAAAAGTATAATATAAATAGAATTTTTTTATCCAATTTGAATTTTGGTTCAAATTTCAGTTTTGTCAAAAAAAAAAACAAACTCAACTCAGAACAACCCAGAACCCTGATGAACACCTAATACCGTATTGGACCAGAAGCCTTTTGAGCCGGTTGCAAATTGCAATTATTCTTGTAAGAGGGAATTGCATATATATCCCTCCAAAGACTCATAATTGCGTATATATCCAACCAAAACTAATAATTGCGTATATATCCTTCCAAACATTTAAATATTTCATATATATCCAAAACATTACATTCTTGGGCAAAATACCAATTCTACCCTTGTCTTTATCATTCTCACTAACATTTAATTTCTATGGGTATGTAAGAATTATATCAAGGTTAACATTTATGTGAAAAGGAACCAGAATATCATTTGACATGTATTCCAAAAATATAATTATGATGCAAATACCAATTGTAACTAAAATGCCAAAGTACACGACAAAAGAATTATATTATATCCTAAGATTGATATCGTAAATCTATGAAATTGCATACAAAATGATAGTTTGCATATAGAACTTATAGAAAGAGTAAGTTAATGTAGTCCTTATATCTTACATGTTCTGATATTTAAGAATGTGCAGTTATTTCGAAGTCTCCTAAATTCATTTTGTGTTAATAATAAAAAATATATAGGTTATGTTTTGCCCCTGTTACTTTTTTTTTAGATGTTAAGAAGAATATATATGTTTTGTTAGTAGATGTTAAAGAGAATATATATGTAAAGGTTATATATGAGATTGATAAGAACAAGGGTATAATTGGTATTTTTCTCAAAAATATAATGTTTTGGATATATATGAAATTTTTAAATGTTTGGGAGGATATATAGGCAATTATTAGTTTTGGTTAGATATATACGCAATTATAAGTTTTTGAAGGGATATATATGCAATTCTCCTTTGTTGTAAATTAAGTAGTTGGGCCTCATTGTTAGCTTATCTGAAAAACTGTTTTGGGCTTGCCTGGAATTGTTCCAGTTCGTAATATTGGAATTTATATTAAGGACGTTTTGTATATAAATCCCAGATTTAAAATAGTAGTAGAGAAATTGCAGAATAATAAACGAAAGAGAATTTTGATGGATTCTCGTTTTCAGAACAAAGAGACTCAACCTTTAAATAAGAATAATTTTTATTTGATATTTTTTATTTGACAATATATTTTTTATGAGAAAATCATAAAACAAAAAAAATGGAAAAACTACTAATGAACTACCATAACTTCATATTGATGATAATTGATAAATAAGCTTTATATTGAAAATTGTTGCAAATTAGCCATCCTAAATTTTTTGAACCGTGTGACCTCGTTCAACCAAGAAAAACAAGATCTAACTTAACTTAAAAAACAAGAATTTGTAAAGTGACAGATTGGTTTTGTAGTAAGGATTCAAAATTAAATTAATTTGTAAATTAGAAAAAATCATAGGATGAATCAACTATTGTGGAATGCTCAATTTACTTCTGTACCAGGTTTTATAAATACAATATATCATTTGCCCAAATCCAATTAAGTTAAAACATGATGAAAATCAAAGGGCAAAACTATAGTGATCAAAAGGGGAAACACATGACAGTGGAGGAAAAATGACGAGGAAAATGTAAAAAACGGATGAAAGCATTGGACCAAAATGTATAAAACGGACGAAAAAGTATAAAAACGGACAAAACGATAATAACGGATTAAAACGAATAAAACGTAAGAGAACGAATTTTAAGTTATTTACTAACGATCGTTAGTAAATAAGGACTAACAATGTAACGCTAAGCCCGACCGTACATATACAATAACACAAATTCACCTAACCCACACATACAACGACAAAAATTAAAAGGTTTGTATAAACGAAAAAAAAATAATTACTATAATAACAACAACAATGTCAAGTTCGACGATTTTTTCATTATTTTCCCATTTTTAAAAATAAAAAAAAAAAAGATATATTTTTTAAAATAATTTTTTTAAATATTTTTAAGAATTTTATTTAGACAAAATATTATTTAAATAAAAAATTTTCATTTCTACCAAGCCTCATTGTTACTCAAACATTAGAATCGAACAAAATTTCTATCGATTTCTATTCTCCGAGATTCTATTCTACTTCATTTCTTTTATCCGAATTTCTCTACAAACGCACCTTAGGGATGAAGAAACTTACAACGCTAGTGAAGGTGGTATTTTGAAGGTGGTATTTTGAGACCGGGATTTGGAGGCCTTTGCTAATAAAACACTAAGTGAAGATGAAAATGCTTGGGCAGATGAAGTTACCTTATTCTTGCTATTCAAACGAGACTCAGCCGAGGTTACCTAACGGTGTTACACGGTGAAGAATAATTTCCACCACATGCTCATGCTTGTTACCGAGCCCATTGATAGTGTAGGTGGAAATATCTTCATCCGTCAACACGGAACCCAAATTGCCCGACAACTCAACAACATAAGATCACTGATATCAAAAGAACATTCTTCGCCCAACATAGACTCTTGTTATTTTTGAATAATGTCCATGCATCCTTAGAGGCTTTTGAGCTTTGCTTGCAATATACGTTTAAGTAGGATTTCAAAAACTGTTTAAAAAATCCAACACTTTATTTGAACAAGGCTTTTAATCAAAAATTGGTGGTGTAGGAGTCTTTACCATGATGATTAGCAAGGAGGGAGGTATAGGTTTAGGGTTTATTTTTATCACCAGAGAATCGTTTGTCACAACTAGGGTTTATTGCTTAACAATGAATGAATAATTGTGTCATGCATTAGATTAAATACATGATAATTGGGCCAAGCCTAACATAAATATAATTATGGGCCTAAATGAGAATATTCCTCTAAGTATATCTACTTAATTATTGTTCTTAATAAGTTGTGTATATGTTAAAGCCATTTTCCCATAGCAATGATTATAATTACATGTATCTTGTAACGTATAAGTAGTTCTAGGCTCCATCTATTTGCGTTGACCAACCTGTATATATGTACACTAAATTTACAAGTAACTTGATTTAAATTTTTCTGCAATGGAATCAGAGAGCCTTTTGATCTAGTCTTTCGTTCCAATTCAGGCAACGAATCAAGCTGCGAAACCAATCACCTGTTTGGTCAAACTTGTTGACAGTTGGAAGCGGATGCTGGCTCATGCATATACGCACCGAGTCTCCTCTAGAGAGCTGTTGCCTTCTCTTTCCATCAAATGACACCCACGCGTTACTTCGTGCATCTTCTGGTATCTGCCATTGTAACAAATATTCATCAAATTGTCTTTCTAAATGACTCAAGTAACTAAAGATGATGCACAACAAGTATCACAAATATTTACATTAAGGAAGCATCTACTGAAGTCAAACTGCACAAGAGAGTTGGCTTACCTTTAATTCAAGACGCGCAGAATCAGGAAGTATGACTGGTCTGAACGAGAGGGAATGTGGACAAATAGGAGTAAAAAGCATGCATGGAACATTTGGATGTACCTGCGTTCATAAAATGGCATTGAATGAGCTTCTTAAAACCCTATTACAGGTGATGAATCTTAGAAGTACATCGATTTAGCTTACCATGGAACCTCCAGCAGCTGTAGAGTAAGCTGTACTACCCGTAGGTGTTGCTACAATGACTCCATCACCTTGTACCTATCAGATAACAAAAAAATTTAGGTCAAAAGGGTATATCAAAACAAGGGCAAACAGAAATAAATAGCAACAAACATTTACTTCATTTCTAGTTCGGCCAATGAACTATATAAAATCTTGCTAAGACCATTCAACATTCATAAACCATTATAAAAACCATCGAACTTCGTCACCAGGTTACACGTTTTTGTCAAAATAACCAAAAAAAATGCGTATTATGTCTTTTAATGTTAGTGCCAATAGTTCATCTTCCATTGTAAGAAGTCATACATAGAAGCTGAACCATAAACCACTAATCAACTAACTCAGAAATATACCTTAGTAATAAGACGGTCATGTTCATAGCACTCGATTTTTGAAAGATATGGGTTAGAACCACGATCAACCACGACCTCGTTAAGAACATCAAAAACTTTCCCAGGCATTGCTTTCCCATTTCTGAATATTTCACAACGGAGACGCATTCGAAGAGTTATATAAACACCTTCCAATGTATTGTTTCCATGGATGACTCGTTTCAGATCCTGCTTAAAGTCTTCAAACTGTTCCACAAGAAATCTATTAGCAAACCATTTTACAGAAAAATAGCCTCTTTTAACCCTCACGAGTTGATTAAGTAAGATGCTTACAGCATGAGAAGTGAGAAAACCGAGAGACCCAAGATTAAATGATACAACAGGGGGAACAGCTCCTCTGAACAAGTTTGATGCATGCAGAATAACCCCGTCTCCCCCCAAACAGGCAATGAGATCTACCCTCTCATGAAGATCGCTATATAAAGAACCAATCCAATAATTTTAACAATGATCTATTTAATTCTTCTTTAAGACCATTAACTCATTAAGGCCATAAAAACACAAAAACTAGAAGTGGCAAGAAGGGCAGGTAAGGCGGGTTAAGGGACGGGTCAAAACGGGTCATTATTTAATACAGGTTGAATTGGGTTAACCAAAATTGTCCAATTTCTTAAAATTAAAACTAAAATTTATGCATTAAATTTTTGTACAAGTAATCTAATAAAAAATCCGAATAAAGGGGTTTTAGGATGCTGTATTTGTGTAAAACACACTACAGTTGAGTTTCAGCCTCGTTCAGCCCAGTTTAGGGCTGAGCATCGGTCCAAAACCGACCCGACCCGAACCGACAAAACCGAAAACCGAGAATCGTAAAAAACCGAAACCGAACCGAATATGGTTGGTTCGGTTTGGTTTTGTGTCGGGTTCGTCGGTTCGGTTTAGGTGTGTTTGTGTGTGTTTTTGTCGGTTTTGGGTCGAACCGACCCGACCCGAAACCTAAAATCGTAAAAAACCAAAACTGAAACCGAACCGAAGGGCTGTCGGGTCGTTTTGGTTTTTTGTCGGTTTTGTCGGTCCGGTTCGGTTTTGAACCTTGCATGCTCAGCCCTAGCCCAGTTTATCTCTTTCTTTATAGCAAAGTGACCCATTTGAGATTAAATTAAGCCAAAATGACACATTTATAAGTCAATGGTTCGAAATTGCCACCTCTACCACACACATATATATTGTTCTACTTAATCAATATCATCATAATACCTGGTATCTTGACTGTAGAAGGTCTGTACAAACCCAAATCCTGGTATTCTTGCAAAAACGTCATGAACCTCAGGTTCCACAAGAACATTCATGTTTTCTTCGTGATACAAGTAAGAGGCAGCCTGCGTTTCATGCAGAAGATACTATCAGAAAATCATTTACAGTTGTTTTAGTTAACATCAATGATAGATGCTGCTTGTTAAAGGTAATAGTTACTTAATAGATAACTGCAAACAGTATTTTGTTTTACTTCATCTTGTTACTGAACAACATAATTATCATAGTCCACTCCTAATTCTCAAATTAGAAAGTACGTACACTAACAAAATAAAATATAAAAAAAGTCTTCAACAAAGAAGCATCATATTCTTCATAGTCGCATAATATTTGAATTGAAATAGCTTCACAAATCAAGAGATAAAAGAAACAGAGTATTTGCATAATGAATACCTAGTTCTCATAATATTTCAATTGAAATAGCTTCACAAATCATAATTTTCACTGTAAGCACGAGTAAAAGTATATGGATTAAAATGAAATATGTTGCAACAAGAATTTTTCTAAATTAATTAGTGACATTCTAGTGGAGGTACCTCTTTCGCTTGTTCCATTAGTTCTTGGCCAAGCTTCTTCAACAATAACACAGTTTTGGGCGATGATTTCCACATAAGCATCTGCTGTTGGGTGCTAGGATGGGTGAAGGCCAATGAAGATTCTGTTACTTTTTCTCTAGTGCAAGAGAACCCATCTGTGCGCACTAAAAACATCTCTGCCTTCTTTCTTGATTGAACTCTTACAACACCAGTTGTAGAAGCACACATATTTCCCTCAATCAGTTCTTCATCTTCATTGCTAGAAGACCTCACCGCTTTCCCATTGCTTGACTTCTCTGCAACAACATCTGTTCCAGTGACACGTGCACTCACTTCACTACCGGCATGCCTATCTGCATCACTGAATTCTTCCAAACTGGAACGAGAAGGAAGAGAATTATTATTATTCTGACTGGCACTGTTCCCACTATATGTAGACAAGCTCCCATTGGTCGCTGAACCATTTGGGCTTCCCATCTCAACATACTCAGAATCAGGATTATTGATGTTTATGTATGTCCCATTATAATTTTGTTTTTTCCGTGATTTAATTTGTTTCTCCAATCTTTTGCGCTCGAAAGTAAAATATGAGGTAGGGGAAAGAGTTTTATTTTTGAAAAATATGGACATTTCTTTTCTGGAGAAAACATTGGAAGGTGGTAGTTGGGACTTAATAGGATTGACACGGAAATCAAACACAACCCCATCTTGATCATCACCAGTTTCATCCAGCACACTAGTGTCGGCGCCTTTGTAGGCCCCGTTACTGATTTTATCGTTAGTAGTGGTTGAAAACTCTGCAATATTTTCTTCCTCCTCTATGGCTACTTTTGAGTTTTGCTCCTTTGACATCTTATCTCGAGTTTGAACGTTACTGGGTGAGCCATGTCGAGACATCTGCTGCCTCCATCTAGAAACCATTGCAGATGTTCTCCAAACACCTTCCTTGCTATGCAGGTAAATTGGCTTTTTCTTTGAGTCTGATATGACAGTTAAAAACAACTCAACCTGTGCCATTGATGGTGCGGTCCCCACTTCAACCGGAATTCTCACCAGTTCAATTTTCCCAGATGAAACTGCATCTTGCAATGCAGCTTCATAAAATACATCATTCACGCTCTCTGCTCTAAGATCTACAATCGTTTTAAATCCTTTTTCAATTAACCACTTTAGACTTTCTTCTGTCAACTGACTACCCCTCCAAAAAGCTACTTCAGAATCAGTAGGTTCGATATCTTCTTTTGAAGTAGACAAATAAACGGGATTCCAATTTGCAAATAATGAATGAGGTGGATAATCATCCCCACGAGGAAGACCAGAATCATAACAGACATTTTTTAATCTTTGAAGTTTCCTCCAAACATCTAGACTTCTCGAATCATCTGCTGTCAAAAATATTTCAAGAGCAACATGTAAACTTTCACAATACCTTTTCATTTCACGTCTGAAAATAGCAAGTGGGGAGCTTATCCTCCATTATATCTACATCCGAGACACTGAACGACTTCATGACGGTTGATCTTCCAGAGAGAAGATCCTCCCTTCCTTTATTTAATAAACATATCATACAACCAAGCACCGACACTATCTTATCCTCAAGTAATGGCTTATCCTCTGAAGGGAAAGCGTAAGATACACTGCATTCACCGGTTAATGGGTTGCATAATGTGTCCATCAATGCATTGTGAAGCCTTTCAGCAGCTCTAAAAATCCTACAGTATGCTTCAACTTCAGCTATATCTCCGGAAGTGGACCAACCCAAGGTAACTGTGTCAAATTGTGGGACTGATATGTCTAGAAATTACAAACAAAGGAGTTAGGATTTGCAACACTAGTATTCTACTATGCTATGCAAGAGTTAAGAGTAGCAAAATGCTAATCACCATTAACAAACTCCCATCTGTCCTTGTTGATTGTTATTGCCTTTACTGTTTAAAATTGTGTGACTTAATTTTATTCAAATCCATTTTGGGTTAATAGCTATAGTTCAAGATATAGTTGAGAACCTGGCACAAGGAAAGTATGGTTAACAAGATGATCGCACCACAATCATCAACTTATCATACTTGACATTCTTAAACATTTTAGGAACACCACTAACACTTAGGGTTTTTGATATCTCATGAATTCCTAGGTCAATTATAATGAGCTTGTGGTTCAACCAAATCACTCTCTTTGTCACAATAAAGAGTGCACATTTGTCTTTCATGTCAAAGAAGTTCCTTTGCAACCGATTATAGCCACTTGAATTCACAAATAATCAGTTAACGGTATCTGACTAATACTTGTAACCTAAATTGATTACTTAAGCTCACAATCAAATTCAAAGATCCATGTAGCACGCTATATAATCATTTTGCAGCCGCACATCCAAACACCCGTCATGTACTTTTGAGTCTTGAAAACAAATTGAATTGAATATTGTTTCAATATTAGAGTCCATTTTGGCCAAAAAGAAGCCTAAATGATGAAAAGTAAATAGTAACATCAAGCGTCTACCGGTATCACTCCCACCTAGAGGTGGCAATTTGTGCCCAAAATTAAAAAAATGGGCTAATTTGGGCTAAACTGTAAAAGATTTGGCACATTTTGCCCCCTCCTTTTTTTGAAATGGGCATGTATGGCCCATTGAAAAGTTAAATGGGCACTAACGGACACATACTTTCTCTCAATTGTAGAACAATCGTTTTAAAAAAAAACATATAAATAGAATATATTTAATTTTTTAAATATAAATGGGGTGTTACGTTTAAGGAATTTATTTTTTGGGTGTTTTCTAATGCGATTCGTATATCATGAGCCCGTTTGGCCCGTGCCCGTTCGGGCTCGAGCCCGTTTGGACCGTTGCCCATGCCCGCCCGTTTTGCCACCTCTACTAGTCCGAAACGCAAACGTCCAAGTTGACGGGTCAAGGAGGGCTTTGTTGAAATAGGTCATGGGTTCAATCCCAACTTCTAACTAAAAGGCCACTCTAAGAGCATGTCCATTCTTAACGCCTCAACGGCGTGAAAGTGCAAAATAACGGCGTTAAGCCGTTATTCCCGTTGGACCTCCGGCGTTAGTCCCTGCCCGTTAGTGGCATAACGCCCGTTATTTGGTTTTTTTTTTTTTTTCATTTATGCCCCTAAATGAGGGGTTGTTTTTGTAAATTGTTGGGAATGTTATTGATGTTATTGGGATGTTATGGTTGTGGGTGTTTTTTTGGATGTTAATGTTAAATGTTAAAGCTGATGTGGCGCTGACGTGGACGGTGTTATTGGTGTTAAGGTGTTATGAATGGGGTTGCTCTAACAGATATGGTCATTGCCTGGGGCTAGGTCCTCGGGGAGTCGGCGGTGTCATGGTTTCCCCGCCGCCAATCTATCTAATCCTTTTGTGGAAATAGTACCATCAACAAAAAAACAAAATCTCGATACACCTCTAGAGTAGATTCTCAATGGCATTTCAAAACAGTTTCAACTAACTAGTAATTAAAAAAGATGTATGTAAACAACAATGATATTTGATTGATTCACCTGACCTGAGAATCCAAGCCAATGCTGACAGAAAAAGGATTAGTAACCTCAGCTCCAGCAGCAGCAGCAACCACACTTATACGACGTCGTTGAGGCAACTTGTTCAGCCCCCAAATAATTATTATTACTATTATTCGAATCCTTGAATCTGTGATTCATGTCGAATATATAAGGTTTCGGTTTGGTTGGTATAATTGTTCGATTCATGTCCACGACAATCACAGACTGACATGAACAACATGATGCTGATGACGTCATCATGCCAACACTACCATAGAATTATTATTATTCTTATGAATGTTTTTGTATGGATGGTAATAACAAAGAAAGAAATAAGGGATATAGTAATAATAATAATTCAAAAGGTGGTGGGTGGGTTCGATTTGAGTTTTGTTCTATTGTGTTATTTATTTGACCTTTTAATAATTTTGATTTTAATTTATTGATTTGTCGAATTTTCAGTTCTCCTCTTTGTTTTTTCTTATAATTATGATGGTGACAAGTAGATAAAGGACTGCCAGACAACTTTCTACGTATCTATCTCCGAACAACACCACCTACACGACACTGCTCTTTTTTATTTTCTACCTTTGTTACGTCTATAACAAAAACTGTTTTGCGATTCGCCTCATTTTAACTGTTGACAATTCTTGTTTTTAAGAGAAAAGTGGACTAAGATTTTTGACAAAAGTGATGTAGAATTATTTAAATGGATCTGTAGTAAAAGAAAAATTATTTAAATGGGGATGAATCAATATAAAAAAGTCATCTAAATCTTTTGTTATATAAGCTCATATTTTACTACAACCATTCATATTCAATATTTTAAGCATAGATAAAAATTAAATAATATAGAGATGTATTTATTTTTATGGATGCATCTAATATTTGTGGTTGTGATTTCTTGTCATTCTTCTCATCTTAATTATATTTCTCATTTGATCTTACCTCGTCACCTTAATACTTTTTGCTCATGACATCAGTTTTGTATATGACACCAAAACACTCTATCATTGACATAACATCAAGACTAAAATATACTGTTGGTCCCTAATCTTGTCCAGAAACATCACGTTGAACCAAAACTTGCCTTTTTCATCGTCAGTAGTCCAAAGTATGGGATTTTGAGGCTAAACCAGTCCCTTGACCATTAATGCCCAGGTTAAAGTCTCGTTATATTCCATAAAATCCCGTTATCCGTTGTGTGTTGAGGGTAGAATCGTCTTATAACCTTGATGTACTATGTAGCAGATGTCTAATCCAATTTTCCGCCATAATGTTTAATATAATCTAAGTAAGAAAATAACAAGCAGCAACCTTTGGTTTACTTTATGGCAAATCCAGAGAACCTCCTTGATGACCATGAGAAGGAGGAAAACTCTGCAATGAGATATATGGTAAGTGTTTTTTTTCATTTTTTTTTTATAATCGTATACACCTATATATTACTCCCTCCGTCCCAAAATATAAGTCCATTTTGACTTTTTCAAAGTCTTTTTATTTCAACTTTGACTTTAATTATTTTTTTTCATGTTATATAATACTTGATGCAAAATATATAAATGGACTTGCGTTTTAAATGCATTTTAATTGGTATATATTTTCATCAAGTAATGTATAACATGAAAAAAATAATTAAGGTCAAAGTGCGAAAGAAAAGACTTTGAAAAATAGAAAATGAACTTATAATTTGGGACGGAGAGAGTAGTACGATTGTTTAATTTATTCCCATTTTAGGTAAGTTTATCGTAACAGTGTTTTTTTATATTTATTATACAGCGGATCGACCAGGTTCCTTTAGCATGAGGTTCAATCATAAAGGTACATTCAAATACTGGTCATGTAAAATATATGATGGAGGTAAGGAATGCCAGGTTGATTATGTTGAAATCAATGAGATATATTGATGAAATAGATGCTCTCATGACCGAAATCAGTTATGATAATGGACAAACCAATTATTACTACTTTGTTAAGCCTGGTAGTACATTGGATGATGGATTGTTTAGTTTTCGTGAAGCTGCTAATTTTGAGTTGTTGAAAGACCTTGTCAAAGACCATAAGTTGATAGATGTTTATGTGGAAATAGGTAAGACAAGATTAGAGCTGTCTGAAATGTCCCCATAATCTATTAAGACTGTTTTTTTGGGAGATAGATGAACATAGTAGAAAAGTTGCTAGTGTTGCTATTCAGTCTTGTTGTAGACGATTGGTTTTAGATGATCTTGATAATGAGCCTGCACTAGATCCTTTTATACAACTTACACAAGTACCTATAGACCTCAATTATATTGGTGAATCTAGAAATTTGCCAAACATTGAGCCTGTATTTTCCACCCTAGACACATCATTTGCCAGCCAACCTTTTCATAACAGTGATCGTGCTTTAGTACTTATGGATGAGGACAATACTATTAAGGAGCCTGATAATTTTGAGGTTAACTGTTCCGAGTGACTCGAGGGAAGCGATTAGAGAAATTAGGAAGAGTACTAGTTGATGTCAATAATGTGTTTGAGGAGCCCGATGTTGATGTAAACTGTTCCAATTGACTCGGGATAAGCATTTAGGGGAAGTAGGAAGCGCATATGTTGATGCCAATAACATGGAAGAGGATCATGTTGTTGATGTTACTTTGTTCCAAGTGAATGAGCCTAGTAACTTAGGCAATGTAGTTGATGATTCAATTCAAGCAAATGAATAGAATACTTGTCAGGAGAATGATGCACAATTTGATTTGGTCCAAGTAAGTCAGAGTATTGAGTTAGGTAAAGCAGGAACAACGACTAATATAAGTGATGACATGAATTTGGAAAATGATTTACCTGTGATGGTTGATGATGTCTTTTACGTTGATTATGTTTCGACCCGAGGCAAGTAAGTCCGATGTGCCAAGGGTAGGCGTAGTTTGCATCTTGAGTTTATACCACATTCTTCTATTGTGGTCAGGACTTTCCTACTGCAAAGGATGTCAAAAATAAGGTAAGAGAGAATTCAATAGAAACTAGAAGGGAGTTGATTTTTATGAAGAATGACAAAACAAGAATAAGGGTCAGATGTAGGGGTTGTGCTCCACTTTCAGGCCCAAGTGAAGGTCCTGGACTGTATATATAGGCCCATCTAGAAGTCCATTAACCATAAAGGGTATAAATGCATTGCTTTCTGGCAAAAAGGGCCCTTCCCAAATACTCTGCCCATGGCTATTGTTTGTCGGCAGGCATGGTAAGACAGGTCCATGGTCAGTCCGAAAATATAATGAGCAACACACTTGTTTGCAATCAAGGGCACTTAGAGCTTTTGACCTTAACTATATCTCAAAGCAAATTATAGTACAAATTGAAACCAATCCACGGGTTCCTGTCAAGTCTGTTCATAATCAACTTACCAACCAATTCGAGCTTGAAGTGTCCATGCAGAAGGTTTTAAGGGCCAAAAACTTAGCATTAATAGGCATTAGGGGTGAATTCAAGCTACAGTTTATCATGTTGAGAGATTATGTTCAACAGTTTCAGAAGAGAAACCCTAATACAACAATATTGATAAATGTGGAATGACCTACAGATGAGGCTCTTCCAACAAGAGAATTTAAGAGAATGTATGTTTGTTTAGGTGCACTGAAGGAAAGATTTAAAGCATATGGGAGATTGTTGTTGGGGATGGATGCTTTTCCAATTGATGGTCCTTTGAATGGTCATCTGCTGACAGTTGTGGGAATTGATAACAAAAATGGTATATACCCTTTAGCTTATGCTTTTGCTGAATCAGAAAACATAGGATCATGAACTTGGTTTCTTCATTGTTTATCCGATGATATAGCACTTGAGCCAAACTCAAGCATCACTTTTATTTCTGACATGCAAAAGGTACTCCCTTAAGTTGTCCATGAATTAAAGTCCCTCTATTTTGAAACAGACAATAAACATATATGATTTTGTGCAGGATATCAGTGGAGCTTTAAGAAATATTTTTCCAGCTACACAACACAGATTTTGTATTAGAAGCATTCATGAGAAAATGAAACTTCAATGGAAAGGTAGGGCCTTCAAAGACCATCTGTGGAAATGTGCAACAGGCTCAACTGTTGTACAGTTTGAGAAAGCTATGGCTGCTTTCAAGAAATTTAATCAAACAGCCCATGATTGGTTAAGTAAGATAGCACCGATCGATTGGTTAAGGTCACATTTTTCATGTAAGTCATCTATCTGTTTCAGTTCATTTGTATTTGTTAATGCAGTATAAACAGTTATAATTAATACATGTTTATTTGTAATCTTTACCTCATTCTGATGTGTTACTTAATAACATGTGTCAAGTGTTTCATGAAAAAATAATTGAGAGTTTAAACAAGCCAATTATTACAGCCTTAGAATACATCAGGGAATACTATATGAAGAGGATAATGCATGTTGTGATGGTGATTGAGAAGAGTAATGGGCCACTAACACCAACTGCACAACACATGCTAGATGGTATTAAGAAAGAGGTTGTTAAGTATAATGTTTTATGGAATGGGGGAAGTAATTTTCAGGTTAGTGGACGATGGAGTGACCAATGTGTAGTTAATGTTGTAGAAAAGTTTTTTACTTGCAGAAGATGGGAGATAACAGGTTTACCATGTAAACATGTTGTTGCTACCAATTGGAACATGGCTTTAAATGGGCAAAAAGTAGGAGCTGTAGAAACATGGGCTTATCCTTTTTACTATCTTATCACTTGGGAGGCAACCTATAAACACCATGTCGAGCCTATAACTAGCAACGAACATTGGGAAAAATCAACTGTGCCAACAACAATTGTTCCACCGAAAGCCGAAACAACTCCGGCTAGGTCACAAGGTAGAAAAAGAGTTAGGATAGCTCCTGAAAGTGAAGAGATTGTGAAGAATAGTAAGCTGTCGAGGGCTTGGAAGAGTGTTAAGTGTAGTGTTTGTGGCATTGTTGGACAAAACCAGAAAACATTTCTAGGGCATGGTGGAGCTCAAAGTAGTCAAACTGGCCCTAAGGGAAATGTCAAACAAGTGCCTAAAAAGGCTACAACAAAGAAGACACATCCTAAAGGTAACAAAGTAGCAACAGATAAAGAAGCTGAAGGTACGGGTGTTGTTGAAAGTCAAGTTAGTGCAGTTCAAGGAAGTGGTGTTCAATCTGAAAATCAAGATCAAGAAACTGAAGATCCCATTATACATGATGCATCCATGTCTCAATCCCAGCAACATAAAGATGAAGCAACTGAAAATCCCAGGATACAAGATGAATCCCTTTCTCAATCCCAAAAACATCAAGATGAAGCAATTGAAGATCCCACCATACATGAGCAATCCCAGACTCAATCCTAGCAACATGATCAATCACAGTCTGATTATCATGTACAGTCAAGTGATGTGCAAGCAGTTTCTGCTTCAACCCAGCCTACTACATGAATAATGACTAGGCAAAAGGCTGCACTGGAAAAAATGATGGCTTCATCATAGGTCAATTCTGTTATGCTAAGTAGCTAGACAATGTTTCATCTACTTTATTTCCTATGGACAAGTTATGTACTCTAAAAACATATGTGTGTGTCTAACTGTAATTATCATGCTTCGAAAAGTATGCAATTTTATGCATTTGGAATTATATCCATTTACATTAACTATGAAACCATGTCATGTTTGTGTATTTCTATAGAATCACTAAGCTTGATGTGTGAATAATTTGCATCAAAAGTAACCAAATCCAAAACCTCATAAGAATGTTGACAATTAAAAGTCAAACCTAAACAAATTACTAACCTTCTGCATAACCATAAGGCATTAAAAATCAAAAACAAACCAAACTAATTACTTTATAAAAATGTTGACAATTAAAAGTCAACTTTAATCTTAACCATGTGCATAAACATACGGTAAACTGAGCATAATAACAAGATTCATAACCTTCTGGGACACAACGTTACTACAATTCAAGATAATCAACATTAACCATTTGCCCTCATACATAAAAGCTAAACAGTTATCCAATGCATAAATAATCAAGAACAATATCCAACTAAGCACCAGGTAAATCTTCCACTTCCACACATCACCTTGAGCAGCTTCTAATCTTGCCTCAAGCTCATTTCTCCCCCTCAAAAGGCCTGGTATGATCATTCTTGAACAAGCACATATTTCTGGATCATACCAACATATCCACTGACAAAGATACCTTTATTCATGATTATGGCAAGTCATTAAACAACAACCATTGTTACAATGTAGTTTGCTACTTGCGAAAAAAAATGATACAATACATATTAAAAGACACTTACTTCAACAGGACAACCAAAGAATCGACGCCCTGGGTTGGCAGAGGTCCACGAAGTGCGAATTATAGCTTGCTTACCACTTCAGCAACGTACCATGTTATAAGACGATTATTGTTTTGTTGAAGACAGTTTTTTGTAGGATAACTTAGGGATTATAAGGGACGCCAAATCTGTGTAACACGGACATATATCAACTACAAACAATTTACAACGGTCATAATAATGTAAGCTACAGTAAAAGACGGTTTTTTCCCTCAACAACAAAACATTGACCTGGGCATTAATGGTCAAGGGACTGGTTTAGCCTCAAAATCCCACACTTTGGACTACTGACGATGAAAAAGGCAAGTTTTGGTTCAGCGTGATGTTTCTGGACAAGATTAGGGACCAACAATGTATTTTAGTCTAACATCAATTTTTTGATATCATCGTGCACCTTTGGACCCCACATACATATATTTCTTTTTTCTTCTATTTATTTATTTGAATAAACTAACACATTTAACTAAAATTAAAATTTCATTAATAAAAAAAATACATCAAATTAGTAGGTAAATTCCAAAATAATATTGTGAGATAAAAAATATGTGTGTATTGTTCAAAAATATTTTGTGTTTAGGCAATCAGAAGGGCTTTTTTTACTTTTGTGTTTTTTACTTACATGCATTAAATTTAGCTTTTTAAATCTTGCCTCATTGCCTCAATTGCTAATTTATAAAGTATAGGGGTTAAAATATAAACTTGATTAAATGTAAAGTAATATGAATATCTTGGGCTTTGAGTCATCTTCTTTGTGAAACCGTCCGACCTTCATTAAAACCAGAAATTTGAGCATGGCTTCTTTCTTCAAAAACTAAGTTTATACCCTTTTTTTCTTTCATTTTTTACTCCAAGGTGGTTCCCAATATTATTTCAAGGTACCTCTTTAATTTTTTCTCTATACTTGATGGCGTGAGCTGGTGGCCACGGCGCCAAGCTCGACCAGCCCAAGGGTTGGTGTGGTTCCTCGCGCCATAGATTATTACCTTTTAATGCACAAAATGGTTATCACCTTTTACTTCTATTCTTTGGATATTCAGTTTCATTTCCGTTGATGATGTTGACAAATAGATCAAGGACTGCCAAACAACTTTCTATTTATTTATCTCCAAACAACATGACCAACACTATTCAATCTTTATTTTTCTGTTTGACGTTAGCTTTTGAGCTATAACACAAAACGAGAAAAATGTCATATTTATCTAATCCTTATAACATGTTATAGGTCCCTAATGTTAGCTTTTAATGGTATTAGCATTTAGGGTTTTACTTTTTATTTTCTTGTATAAATACTTTATATATGCCTTTTTTTATCAAGTGAATAATATTTGTTGTAGTGTGTTTGGTTAGTCCAACACTACTAAAACACCACCGGTTACAACGAATGAAACTGCACCAACCATTACTCAACCTCCTCTTACGACTACCCAATCATCTACTGAAGTTGGTGTCCCTTTAAATGGTTGATCAAAGCATAAATGTAAGTCCATAAAATGGGATGATTTTGCTTACTCATGTTATTCTAGTTCCTTTAATTTGTTTATTGCTTATGTTCATCATCTTCCGTCTCCTATATAGAGGTTGTTTGTGATCCACTTTGGCATGTTGTTATGGCTAAAGAACTTGCTGCAGACTCAAACATAAGACTTAGTACCATCGCCAGTTGGCAAGAATGTTATTGGCTCTCGTTTGGTCTACAAGATTAGAACCAAATCTGATTGGTCCATTGAACGATATAACGCTTGTCTTGTTGCTAAAGGTTATGCTTAAGAGTATGTTATGGATTATGAGGAGACATTTTCTCCTGTTACAAAGATGAAAATTGTTAGAACTTCGATTGCAGTTGCTTTTAGTTGTAAATGGAAAATATCGCAGTTGGATGTCAAAAATGCCTTTGAATGGTGACATGAATGAAGAAATTTATATGACACCAGCTCCTAGTGTCTCCCATAAACCAGGTGAAGTTTGAAATCTTCGAAAAGCTCTTATGATCTCAAACAAGAACCACGTGCCCGGTAGGAGAAATTTGCAATTGTTGTTACTTCTTTTGGGTCTGTTTCTAGCTATAATGATTCTACATTGTTTGTAAAAAAGTTCAAGAGTAGGGCGTACATTTTTTCATTATATGTTGATGATATGATTATTAATGAGGATGATTTTTTGGAATTGAAACATTGTAAATAATAGATGTCTCATCGTTTTGTATGAAGGATTTAAGTTTACTGCGTTATTTTTAGGGTATTGAGATTGCTTCTTCACCATAAGTGTAGAAAACTAGAAAGGGGGTTGAATAGTTTACCAATTTAAAACTTTGTTTTGAAACTTATTGAAAGATCAATTGATATTGATCTTAGATATGTTAATGAAATATGCAAGCAATATGTAAAGAGTAAATAAGGAAAGAAATGATCAAACCACAACAAGTTGTTTATAGTGGTTCGGTCTACAAGGACTCTTTTTCCTTGCCCTACTCCACTCCCGAGTCTCACACTCGAGAGTTTAACTTCACTAGTCAACAAGCTCCTTTCACCGCGGAGAAACCTTTACACTTCGCTTACACACACTAAGCTAGATGTCGAGTTCTTTCCAAGGGTACAACCACTCCCACACACAATGTATTTTGAGGACTAAAATACTAACCACTCACACTCACAATATTATGATGGTTTAATACAACAATGAAGTATGAATCAACAAAAGATCATACAACACTAAACAAACAAGACTTCCAACTTCTCGTTTGAAGCTTGAATGTGACTTGATCTTCTTTTCTACAAAAGAGATCACTAATATGATATGAAACTGGGTTAGAAAGGTTATAGAAGATATGTAAGAGAGTATGATAGAAATGGATGAAAACTACTTGGTTTGGCTTTGCTATTTATAGCCAAAACCATCGCTAGCATTCACGGACGGCGGACCCTTGAAAGGGTTCCGTCAGTTATACATTTTGGTGACGCTGTGTTTGACAAAGAAGATATCAAGATCTTTGCCAAAGTCAACCATATCTATGTAAGATTGTGTAAGATATGAAGAGTACAAATCTACACAAAATATCTAATGAAATCTTCAATGATTTCCATGATGCATCACATGATGTCATGTGTTGTTTTTCTATTTTAGAAATATGCAAATACATAAGTAATGTTTAGTTTTAAGAAACTAAAACATTCTAAAACTACTATCATACATTATGCTTAGACTCATATTAAGATATGATTAGTCACAATGTAAATGCTTAAATGATGAAGATATTGTTTGAAAAAACTTGTTTTAATATCTATTAAACTTGACAAGCTTTAAGCTTTATACAAATTAAATTTACTTTTGTCGTTAACAAAACTTAGGTAAAGATCAAAATATAAATAACGCTTAATGACGATATTTGTATTAACAATCTCCCTTTTGTTGAGGACAAAATATAAATTTTATTTTATAAAAGATACAAAGTTTGTGCAAGAGTTATAAAATATTAGTTTTAGAACTTAAAAGGAAATGATAATGCAAGTGTATGATGTTTGACTTTTTAGAAAAGTCAAAGTATTCACTAGTTGATGCATGATGTTGACTTTTCGTAAAGTCAAAGTATGCGATTGACTTTTAAGAAAAGTCAAGTATTATCAATGAAGTATCATGTTTGACTTTTCGAGAAAGTCAATGTATGCGCTTGACTTTTCGGAAAAGTCAAATATAAACAAGTTCTATATTTTCTCCCCCTTTTTGTTTCAACAAAAAAGAAGAGGCGATGCGGAATGTAATGAGCCCGAGCCATTATCTCCCCCTTGATTGAAGCTCCCCCTAAATTGGGTGCTTAATGGGAAGATACATGGATTGTGAAAATAAAGCTACAAAAAATGTTAGTAATAATGATCATTCACAAGCATTTTCAAACACTATGTAAAGGCACCAACAATATAGAAAACACCATTCATTAGCTAAAATTTTTCATGAATAAAAATCATGAAAAGAGAACACAATGATGTGTTTTTAGTACAAGAAAATAAATAATCCTAAGAAAAGAAAAACTTAAAATGCTAATCTATGACCATTCTAATGAGATGGTGGATGAGAAAGAGCGTTGAGGCGCTCAACGATGTGATTGAGGATGAACCTCATTTCTCTTGGAACTCATGGACCATAACCCGGTCCTATCAACGGTTAGGCGGTTTGCTCACAAGTTGAGCAACCATGCCTAGGGGTAGTATGTTTGGTGAGGTTGAGGTGGTGGAATGGTAGATGTGTTGGTGTTGGTGGGGATGTTTGGGGTGGTCATGATGGAGGCTAGCAAAGCATTTTGCATTTGCATAGTTTCACTATGGTGAGAATCCACCATGCCTTTGAATTGGTGGAGGTGTTGGAGTTCCGATTGAATCTCCTCTCTTGTGGGATTAGCATCCCACATGCACTCCTCAATGTCCTCTAAGTGAGGGGACATTGATGTGGGGAGTGGTTGGTCCCCATACAAAGGACCATGAATGTCTTTGTGAATGGGGTGGAAGAGAAGAGGTTTTGGCCCTAATGGGGCGTTTGGGTCAAAGGATGGCCTAGGTGACTCATGAGCAATCCACTCAATTGTGCCAAAGGAAGGCAATGGTGGTGGATGATTTAGCCTAGGAGGCAAGTCATCCAAGTCCTCCAAGAAAGGATTTGGAGAAGTGGGTGGTGTGGAAAATAACTCCATATGAATGAGAGTTGGAGACTTTGGTGGTGAGTATGGTGAGGGTGTTTTGGATGTTTGGATGGGTGCCAGTGGAGGTGAAGTTGGTGTTTTTGTAGGTGGTGGAGTGGTGATCACAATTTGTGATTGAGTAGGTGTAGCCAAGGTAAGGTTTGTATCATCTCGGATGGGAGATGAGATTGTGAGTGGAGAAGACTCGGATGAGGAGCTCAAGTTTACGAAGCAACAAGGCCTCACGCTAATTCTAGCGGTTTTCTTGCAAGGTTTAGGAAAGGATTTTGTCATTTTGACTTGTGTTTTTCTTTGCTAGATGATGGTATGAATGAAGAAGGTGTAAGGATGATCATGGTAAAACCTCTCAATTTATAGAAGTGAAAAATTATGGAGAAATATGTTTGATTTGATGTTAAACCATTGAAGAGATGAGGTTCCTAATGATTTGGAAGTGGGTTAAATGCTAGTCATATCACCCAAGTCAAGCCATACAAGAGAGATGGAGTGAAGAAGCAAAGATTTGCAATGGTGTTCTAATGAGTGGAATTTCCTAACAATCAGATTACCCACGGATTTCAAGGTACCAAAAATTTGGTTCCTTCCTTTATGCCAAAGGGCTTTCATGGGTGAATTTTTCAAATTTTTGAATTTTGGTGGGAAATGGATTTCTTATATGCCTAAGTGAGTTATACTAGTTCTAATAAGGTTATAAACTAGTTAAGATTGACCTATAAGCAATGGATGGTAATTTAGAATCACGAAAGAATCGAAATTCACAAAGTTACCTGGAGGATCCACGGCACCAAAAGTTTACACGGACGGACCCCTAAAAAGGGTGTCGTCTGGTCCGCCTGTACAGGTACGACGGTACCATTTCTCATAACAGACGGAACCAAAACGTTGGTTCCGTTTGATCCGTGCAGTGCAGAAAACTTAACAGAGTGTATTTTAAGGTGTCGGGGACCTTTCCGAAACCTGAAATTTTTCTCAAAACTTGTGACACTAAACATTTCTAGTTAGGAAAAGTAAATAACACATGTACAAACATAATGGAGCATGGATTTTGAGCAAGGCTAAGTGATTTTCATATTATAGTGAAAATGGGTAAAATTTGATAGCATACTTGTGCTATCTCCCTGCATAAGATTGTTAGCATACATCGTTGTTTCAAGTTATATTATCATCCTACAAGATAAAAACAACCAAATTGTATCAAACATTAGAGATAATGTATTGTTCCAAACGCTCCTTAAAACAATTCTTACTTATCTAACTTCTTGTAGATCTTGGTCATCATTCTACCAAGGCACTTAAACATCCCCTTGGTTTGCTTGAACTCCGCTGATTCATTCTCAATCTTGGGAAGAGATGCATAATACTCATGAGGTGGAAGGCGAGAGTTTGGAAGTCCATCATCGGAGCTATTTGATGATGATGATGATGGAGTTGGAGGTTTTGATCTTTTGCCTTTTGTCTTAGCAACTCGTGCATAACTCAAAGGTACAAAGATGTGAGGGATGAGCTCATAGTGAAGGTGCATCCCTTTTGGGCTTGGTGGAATTGGTGCAAAGGATCTATAGAGATGGGTGAGAAGCATCCCGTATGGGAGAGCAACTGATCCTTGTGTTGGAACATCAATCATTCTCCTAGCAATGTAATAGGCTAAATTGAATGGTTGACGGGTGGACAAGTTGTAGAGCATATGGCAAAGACAAGCATTGATGTGATCCCTATTTCCTATGGTGCTAATGACGTTGGCTCTAAGTAGTTCTTCCCATTTCCTAAATTCGGGCTTAAGTTCATTTAGCTCCATTCCATATGGGTCTCGGTTCACTTCTTTTCCTTTTCGGGTGACTCGGGTTGTATCTCCCCTTGGGAAAAATAGGTGCTCACGGATGACATCCTTATCTACTAGAGGTGTTTGGTAGGGAGAAGTGCGATCATTGATTGCATCAAAAATGGTGAGTAACCACTTATCCGAGTAGACACAAGTCCCTCGGTTGGGAATTCCTAGCACTTGAGCAAAGTTGGCTAAGGTGATGGTGTAGTCATTTTGATTAATTTTAAACCTAAGACAAAACTCATCATCATCTTCATCACTAAAGCCGATCACACTAGCATAGAATTCTAACACAAACCTAGGACAAATTGGTTCATCGATGTCAAGAAGACAATCGAATTGGATGGCGGCTAATTCTTCACGGAGATTGGTATTTTCAATGAAGGATGGGTGAATGGTTCTACCCTCATGGAAATACCTTGATTCTAGACTCTTAAAGATTTCTACTTGTTCCTTGGAAAGTCCTTTGGTTTTGTGATGTTTGGGAATATAGCCAAGGGTGTCCTTGTGATCATAGAATCTTGCGGCTACCATGGTTATTCCTAAAAGCAAGAATTAATATGTTAAAAATGAGAATAAACTTTAACGTTTTGGTTCTAGTTGCGGTTATCTCGACTCATTTTATGCATAAAAATGGTTTTAGTGGGGTGTTTGGCAAATACCATGAGAGTGCTCCTAATTCAATGTGGCTTCATTTGAATATACCCGGGAATGCATATTAGTTATACAATACCTTTAGTATTCAAGAGCATGCAAGTGATGAAAGTCTAACGTTTCTATTTATATTAACAATGAAAAAATTGTTTTCCTACAAGTGAGAAGCTTTTCAAAATTTTTGACATGGGGTGTTTGGTTATTTGAATAAGGCCTTATAGTCATTATCTATTGATTAGTGGGAAGCATGATTTTTTTATGCAATATGATAATGTAGTACCTAATTTCAATGACTCGTTATGCAATTTGCCAATTGAATTCATATTTAGTATAAAAGCATACATAAAACCCCATGTAATGATTTGTAATGGTTTTGTGCATAAATAAGAATCCTAGACTCGTAATTAAGAGATAAAATGTAGTTAGGATACTTACAATGATGTTATCTTCAATGATTAGTGAGTGGAAGGTGTCAATAATGAGCTTGGTTTAATGTTTACACGCTTTGGTAAAGTGGGTTTTGAGGAAGAATATGTTTTGTAGGTAGCGGTTTTGTTTCAGAGACACCACGGACCGAGATGGTACCAAATTTTGGTTCCGTCCGTGTTGTCGTTTGCGCCGTGGCTCTGAAGAGCGTATACAAAACAAAATTGTTTTGTTTTGACTATTCTAATGTTTTGGGCTATGTTTATCCTACATGTTTGGTTCCATTAACCCTAAACCAAGTCTAAGAAGATTAAAAGGTTCTCGTTTAAGAGGCTTAGTTAAGATGTCGGCAATGTTGTCTTCGGAGGATACTTTCTCGATTGAGATGTTTCCTTTTTGAACATTGTCGCGAAGAAAGTGATGACGGATTTCAATATGCTTTGTACGAGCATGTTGAACGGGATTCTTGCTGAGATCGATGGCTCCTTTGTTGTCGCAAAGTATTACAATGTCGTTGAGATGAATTCCGTAATCTACGAGAGCTTGCTTCATCCAAAGAGCTTGTTGACATGCTTTTCCGGCTAAGACGTACTCGACTTTAGTAGTTGAGATGGCTAAAGCCGTTTGCTTCTTTGCAAACCATGAGGTGAGGCAATGTCCAACAAAAGTGCAAATACCACTTGTACTTTTTCTATCGACATAATCACCGGCATGATCCGAGTCGGCATACACTATGGTTTCTACACCCGTTCCTTTGGGATACCATAATCCTAAACACGTTGTTCCTTAATGTATCTAAAATCCTTTTAAGGCTTCTAAGTGTGATGCCTTTGGGTTTTCTTGAAAGCGAGCACATAGACAAACACTAAACATAATATCGGGTCTACTAGCCGTAAGATAAAGTAGGCTACCAATCATTCCTCTATATTTAGTGTTATCTACGGATTCACCTTCTTCGTCCTTGGTGAGTTTAGTGTCCGAGGACATGGGTGTTTTAGTTGGTTTGGAATCTTCAAGACCAAATTTCTTAAGCATGTCTTTTATATATTTAGATTGGTTAAAAAATATGCCATCTTCTAGTTGTTTAATTTGAAGTCCTAGAAAGAAATTTAACTCACCCATCATACTCATTTCAAACTCGCGTGCATGATTTTAGAAATCATTACATAGCTCTTGACAAGTTGATCCGAATATAATGTCATCAACGATATTTGAACAATGATAATATGTGATTCCTTTTCTTGGTAAAAGAGTATTATCTACTAATCCCATAGTGTATTTGTTATCAATAAGAAAAGTCTTAAGTCGGTCATACCAAGATTTTGGTGCTTGCTTAAGACCGTATAATGCTTTCTTGAGTTTGAAGACATGATGTGGTTTCTCAAAGTCGGTAAACCGGAGGTTGAGCAACATACACTTCTTCATTAATAAACCCATTAAGAAAAGTACTTTTAACATCCATTTGAAATAATTTAAAGTCATAAGCACAAGCATAAGCAAGTAATATTATAATAGATTCGAGTCTAGTTACCGGTGCATAAGTTTCATCATAGTCAATCCCCTCTTGTTGATTATAACCTTGTGCAACAAGCCTAGCTTTGTTTCTAGATACTACACCATTTTCATCCATTTTATTTTGAAAGACCCATTTCGTTCCAATTATGGTTTGATCATTAGGTTTTGGAACTAGTTTCCAAACATCATTTCTAACGAATTGGTTTAACTCTTCTTGCATGGCAATTACCCATGATTCATCTTTTATTGCTTCATTTATGTTTTTCGGTTCAATGGTGGATACAAAACAAAAATAGTTACTTTGATTTTGGGCTTGTGACCTTAAGGTTCTTTGATTAAGTTGTCCTATGACCTTGTCTAAAGGATGACTTTTAGATTCTTTGATGTTTATAATTTCTTTATTTAATGGTTCATCTTCCTTGTTATTATTAATTATTTCTTGACTTTCTATCATTTGACTTTCAACTAAGTCATCATCTACCAAAGGTGATGTCTTAGAGGGAGGTGGACTTTCATCGAATGTTATGTTCAACGATTCCTCGACTATCATCGTTTCTTTGTTTAGGACAATGTAAGCTTTACTAGTTTGAGAATAACCAAGAAATACACCTTCATAAGACTTTGGGTCAAACTTGGTGAAATAATCTTTAGTATTAAGAATAAAGCATTTACAACCAAAGACTCTAAAATATCCTAAAGTTGGCTTTTTACCTTTATAAAGCTCATATGGTGTTTTGTTTAGGAAAGGATGAATTAAGACTCTATTTAAAATATATGTAGAAGTGTCAACCGTGTTACACCAAAACTTTTGAGGAATGTTTTGTTCATTAAGCATTGTTCTACTCATTTCTTGAATTGTTCTATTTTTACGTTCTACCACTCCATTTGATTGGGGTGTTCGTGGAGCCGAAAAGTTATGTGTTATACCATTTGTATCACAAAAGTTTCCAAATTGAGTTTCGTTGTCAAATTACGACCATGATCCGCTCGGATCGACACAATTTAACACCTAGTTGATTTTGAATTTTCTTTCTAAGAATTTCAAATTTATCAAAAGCTTCATTTTAGTTTTCAAAACAACGTCCAAGTAAATCTTGAGTAATCATCTACTATGACCAAAGTGTATAAGTTGCCTCCGTAGTTTATAGCGGATGGACCAAACAAGTCCATATGCAATAATTCTAGACGCTTAGATGTGGACACCATATTTTTAGATTTATGACTACTATGGGTTTGTTTACCAATTTTGCAAGCGTCGCAAAAGTGTTGGTCATATTTTAGTTTTGGTAAATTCCTAACTAGCTCTTTCGAAGATAGGTTTTGTATAAGTCTCATATTAGCGTGACCTAAGCGTCTATGCCAAAGAGATGAGCTATCATCTAACGTTGTTAGGCAAAGTTTGTCATTAGATGTTTTATCTATTTTCATGACGTATATGTTATTTTTCCTAACTCCTTTAGCTATGGTGATACCATCTTTTAGTATTTTACTACCATTTTCATCAAATAGTACTTATACTTTTTATCACATAATTGGCTAATACTAAGTAGATTAAATCCTAATCTATCTACATGAGCAACATTTTCAATAGTTAGAGAGTTATGAGCGATCGTACCTTTGCCAATGATTTTGCTTTTGAGATTGCTACCAAAAGTGACATTACCTCCGTCATACTCTTGGTATGATGAGAAGAGACTTTTGTTGCCCGTCATGTGTCGTGATCATCCACTATCTTTAATCCATTCATCAGGTTCCAATCCAACTTTCAAGCATACCTAAGAAGCAAATAACTCAAGCATTTGGTCCCCAATATATCATGGGTCCGTTTGGGTTAAACATACCATTTATTTGATTCATGTATGGAAATGATGGGTAAGAGTTCCATGACATGTAATCTGGAGTTTGATATGGTCTAGGAAAGTTTTGATTCCAACCGTTGTGTTGGTAGTTGGGATGTACGTTGTGGTTGCTCTTAGAAAAGGGGCGTTTGGCAAAAGGTGTTTTATGTCGTTGTTGAGTAGTTTTTTTTCTAAATTTATTTTTAGCAAGTCCTACTCCTTATGTAACGGTGGTTTTAGTTTAACACTATCCTTGGTTTTCTTTGTTACTTTGACAAATTCATTACGGTCCGTATCACAAACATTTTGTCTCGTCAAGTACCCACGGCACCATTTGGTTCAACGGATGGAACCCTTATTTTGGGTCCGTTCGTCCGTCTTTATCATCGCAGCAGATTTTGATAGCTTGTTCGTCCTTTTCGGCCGCTTTTGTTTTGACTCTTTGGAATTAATACCTCATTAAATCCTAGTCCATTCATATCTCCCGGTGTTTTATGTATTTTAACTATTTCATCGGCAAGTGCGATGTTTTTGTTAAACCTTTGAAATTTAGAATTTTGTTCGATTAGAACATCTTGTGTGAGCTTTAGTTTTCTATTTCAAGATTAAGCTCTTGACATGATTTACAACCATCCTCATTTGCTTTTCCTTTTTCAAGTCGTTTTGCTTTTCTTTTAACTCATAGACTTCATTTTCCAAAATTCCTTTTGGTTTTTAAAATTTATTTTTAGTTATGATTTTTAAACTTAGCTCACACAATTGATTATATTGTTTTGCAAAGTGTCATCATCAATAGAAGAGTAAGAAGAGTCGGAAAGTACCTCGCTTGACTCATGTGCCATTAGAGCGATCTCTTCCTTGTTTGATTCTTCATCGCCTTCACTATCACTCCAAGCACCACTTACAAAAGCTCGCTGAGTTTTGCTTTTAGGTGACTTGGGACATTCTCCATGAGATGACTTGCATCACCACATCTAAAACACTTTCTTTCACCTTTACCCTTTTGTCATCCCGATCTTTTCGAATGGCTTATTTTCTTCTCGAGGTTGTCTTACAAACTTTCCTCTTCTTCTAAAGAACTTAAAATCTCTAACGCCATGGCATACTCCTCATCTTTACATCGAGCAAGATTCATCATCATCACTTGATTCCGCCTTTGCTTTTAGAGCAACGGATTTGATCTTCTCCTTCTTCTTTGATGATCTCTGAATCTTTCTCCATCACCATTTCGTGTACTTTGAGGTTACCGATTAGCTCGTCTAGTGACATTTTTTAGAGATCTTTTGATTCTTCAATAGCGGTCACTTTAGCTCTCCATTTGGGATGGAGTGCTCTAAGAAATTTCCTAACAAAGTTCTTACTACGAAAATATTCATCAAGTGCTTTAAGTGATGTAATAATAGTATTAAAGCGAGCAAAGCCACAATCAATGGTTTCATCTTCAGGTATAACAAATTGTTCATATTGTTGAACAAGAAGATCAATTTTGTTATCCTTAACTTGTGAATTACCTTGATGTGTAACAATCAAAGATTCCCAAATATCTTTGGCGGTTTCACACATAAAAATTCTTTCATATTCTTTTCTAGGTAAAGCATTATAAAGCATCATTTTAGCTTAATTATTTTTAGCAACTAATTTCTTTTGTTCATTAACAGAAATATCCTTTGTTGTAGAACTAAAATCCCCTTTAACAATAACAAACTAAAGATCTATATCTTTTGATTTTACATATGTTTCAAAACGGTTTTTCCAATAGATAAATCCATTGGTTTCAAAGAGTGGTGGTCTTTGCATAGATTTCCCTTCTTTAAAGGTTTCAAAGAGTGGTGGTCTTTGCATAGATTTCCCTTCTTTAAAGTCTTTGCATAGATTTATAAAATACAAATTATTTTAGAAATTCTTGAGCAACGAGGCTCGTACCAATTGTAGAAAACTAGAAGGGGTTGAATAGTTTACCAATTAAAAACTTTGTTTTGAAACTTATTGAAAGATCAATTGATATTGATCTTAGATATGTTAATGAAATATGCAAGCAATATGTAAAGAGTAAATAAGGAAAGAAATGATCAAACCACAACAAGTTGTTTATAGTGGTTCGGCCTACAAGGACTCTTTTTCCTTGCCCTACTCCACTCCCGAGTCTCACACTCGAGTTTAACTTCACTAGTCAACAAGCTCCTTTCACCGCGGAGAAACCTTTACACTTTGCTTACACTATTTTCGACACTAGCTAGATGTCGAGTTCTTTCCAAGGGTACAACCACTCCCACACACAATGTATTTTGAGGACTAAAATACTAACCACTCACACTCACAAGATTATGATGGTTTAATACAACAATGAAGTATGAATCAACAAAAGATCATACAACACTAAACAAACAAGACTTCTAACTTCTCGTTTGAAGCTTGAATGTGACTTGATCTTCTTTGCTACAAAAGAGATCACTAGTATGATATGAAACTAGGTTAGAAAGGTTAGAGAGAAGATATGTAAGAGAGTATGATATAAAGGGATGAAAAACTACTTGGTTTGGCTTTGCTATTTATAGCCAAAACCATCGCAGATTCACGGACGGCGGACCCTTGAAAGGGTTCCGTCAGTTATTTTTAGTGCCAGTTTGACAAAGAAGATATCAAGATCTTTGCCAAAGTCAACCATATCTATGTAAGATTGTGTAAGATATGAAGAGTAAAATCTACACAAAATATCTAATGAAATCTTCCAATGATTTCCATGATGCATCACATGATGTCATGTGTTGTTTTTCTATTTTTAGAAATATGCAAATACATAAGTAATGTTTAGTTTTAAGAAACTAAAACATTCTAAAACTACTATCATACATTATGCTTAGACTCATATTAAGATATGATTAGTCACAATGTAAATGCTTAAATGATGAAGATATTGTTTGAAAAAGCTTGTTTTAATATCAATTAAACTTGACAAGCTTTAAGCTTTATACAAATTAAATTTACTTTTGTCGTTAACAAAACTTAGGTAAAGATCAAAAATATAAATAACGTTTAATGATGATATTTGTATTAACAATAAGGTTATCTCTTGTCTCAGTCCAAGTATATAGCTGATTTACTTGATCGTGCAACAATTACAAATAAAATGGTTGAATATATTCGTATTAATACTAAAGCAAAATACACTTCTGTAACATATTGGATTTCACAAACACACTAAACCATAAGATCAAATAGGCGTATAATGAGTTTTAGAGAGAGAAAGTTAGTGGTTTGGGAACTTTAGTGAGAGAAAGAAAAATCTTATTATGAGCTCCAACTCTCTACCTTGGAAGGTAGAGAGTATTTATAGTCTTTACATAAATCGCCACCTATCGGGCATGGATCATGCATACAATGGGTAAAGACCCATCCGTCCTCCACGGTGTTACTTAAACTAAATACTACTTAACTTATATAAATCGAGCTTACTAACGATTACATATACTGAGGTGACCGACTTTTAATACTGGATTTACTAAATCCTAACAATCTCCCTAAGGAGGTCACCTCAAACATACACTAAAATTACATTGAATACAAACAGATATTACATTAAAATTGTTCTTACATTCTTGGTATAGTACTTTGTTCAAGCTCGTAGTCATTGATTCTTCACATTGCATGTTTGTTTAATCCAAGTGGAGGTCTTTATCGATCCACGTGATAATAATTTTGAGCCACTTTTGAGATCATCACCTAACAAAAATCTATGAGACATCCATTGTGGTGTTGGTATTATGTGATGTTGTGACTTTCGGACCGACATGCTCACATTCGGATCATGATATCTTATCATCGAGTAGCGAAGCTTTCGCTGATTCATGATATTGGCGCAGCAGTGAGCGTAAGCATGGAGTGATAATATCGTAGTCATTGATGCACTAATCATGATTTCTTTGGAAATGAATGTTGTGTGAGTACGCGGCTATGGATTGACCGCATCATTCGGATCACCAGAACGTCGGGCGACTCGCATACAACAGCTTAGCAATAAAGCGCACGAAAGTGTCTTTGATCACTTTGTTGAATCGAGGTACACGGCCCACGGTTCCCGCTGATCAAGACAAGCATCGCCTCGCGATCGTGTATAATTCAAGAATTTCTTTGTGGTTTCGCAATGCTTTAGTCGTTCTCAAACCGAACGCCTCAAAGAAGACAACACGGAGTGAGTGAACCAAATAATAGAGATTCACCGATTGATGAAAGAGATTTGAAAAAATAATCGTATTGCTCAATAGAAAATTGTTTTTGCAATACAACGAAGGTTTTAATGAAAATCAATTATCAATCATAAACACCTTTTGATTTGAAATATTCGTAGACACGGTCGATGTGCTAAAGAAAAGAGTTTTAAGCACAATGACCGGTTTTTCAAAGGTATCCGTCAATCCATAACTCGAACTGTGATTGATTCAAAAGATTGAATCGCCCCATTGTTTCGTTTCATTGTCACATGGTCGATCTTTTGAAAAGATCTCACATGTCACCTACTGTGAGATTGTTTGATGTTGGCTCCAAGGCTTTCCATCTTCATTGTGAATATTTTACATATCACTCGGATGTTCCGCAATACCACAAGGATAATGCGAGGACTCATAAGATATAATCTCTTTCCACATTGTGTGAA
>CM040244.1:194114610-194157110 GCA_022545495.1 Chrysanthemum lavandulifolium
CTGTTGGCTTCCATCAAGTCCTACATTGGTAAAAACCTTCCTAGTAGGTTTCGTGATTGCTTAACTGCTTTGCTTTCCAAACTTTCTTAACCGGGTATGATTCTTAGATCTCGTAAATAACACAACACATTTATCATGATTACCGAAGATAGACATTCTTTACATGTTTTCGCAGACAAGATAAGACTTCAATTAATTTCGATGAAGCTTAGAGCTAATACTAGAACCAACACGCTTTTTTTGTTCAAGTCAAACTTATTTTCCTATGGTGTTCTTTTCACTTTCTTCTCATGATCACTTTTAGTCACGAAATTCTTCCTTCTTTGTATTGCTACAAGGTTTTGACCCGCTAACTTTAGTGTCAATATTAACATCAATAGAAGTGATGACGGGAGCCTTAGTTTGTTTTACTGCCATTTGATTTTCTGAGTTGGGTTCTGAGGCTTTCAGAGGCACATTAAGAGTCACGTTCTTATCCTTAGGCATAGAACTAGGTGCAACTATTCTATCTCGCCTATTACTCGCTTTCGGACTTGTAACAATTACATACTCTAAGAGTTCCTGAGATCGTTTGGCATCCATGCAGGCATAAGTGATTGCACTATCAAAAGGCTTATCTAATCTATCATCCTCTACTATCTCACTGGAGGCCCTTTAAACTATCCTTAAGTTGTGTTAGATATGTTTTATGTGCGCCATTATTCCTAAGTAGGGGAGGAATATATAACATATCAATAGGATACTTATCACAAGCAGAACCTTTGGAGCAGAATATTTGCAATTAGGGATTGGCAATTTTCCTTTCACCTCACGCTCGATTCTCAATATCATTAAGCAAAAGAAGTTACATTTTCAATGTGTTTATCATGATTAACTTTGAATGAATCACATAACTCTTTGTTTTGATCATTAACTTTTGAAATTTCACTTTAAAACATTCATTTTCCTTTTGCAATTTATCAATAATGTTTTGAAGTTGGAAATTCGAGAATCTAAAGGTGGAGGTATTCGGGAGCCGTCACTTCATTCCTTTCATCTTTCAATTGTGAAATTTGGAATTTCAATCTTTGATCGTGTGGCAATGAGCTCAATCTGCTCATCACGTTTGTTGATTTCAAAAGCGCATCAAACTCATGAGCATTCAAGATGTCTTGATATTTGAAGTTTTAACATTTTCTTTCGGATGTTGATATTTTAATTGTAAACCAAGATATTCAACTTCTAATTTAGAATAATGTTTGACCAAGTTATCATGATCGTCATTTTCGATTTTATCATTCAATTTTGAATTTTTGTCTCAAGCTCAATGACACGATCCGGGATACTTTCAATGCAATGTACATTTCATGAAATTGAGAAGCGATAATAGAAAGCTTAGTAATGAGATAAAATATATCTTGAGCCACACAACTCAATACTAAGTTCTCATTTAAGATATGCGATTCTTCCTTTCAATTTCATTATATTTGAGTTCCGCTCATAATCATTGACTTCAACAATCATTGCATCAAATTCCTTTTCCATTTCTTTAATATCGAGTTTATCCCTTTTAAGACTTTCAAATAGACCTTTTAATTGTTTAAAGAAAGGCATGACCTCGCTTAAATAGCATTCTTTAGTTTGCTCAAAACCCTTTCCCTTCGCTATCCCAAGTAGGGTGATTCTCTTTTACACATTTTCTCAAAATCAACAAATAGTTGGTGAACTACATAAAGGGTGATTAAGGTTTTGCTATTAGTGGCAATAGATCTAGGCACTAAATGCATTGGTGTATTGGAGGATACACGGTGGTGGAGGGAATTTCCTAAGGGAGGATTATTTTCAACAAGTTCATCTCGCTTTTTCTTTTCCATATCTAATTTCGTAACACTTGTTCGGGGTTAACCGAGTTTGAGGCTTAAATTTGTTTAAGGAGATCCAGCTTTCCTTCTTTTAATCATGGGGTTTGATCATTATGTTATTCTTTTTACATTCGTGATCATCTAGCTTCTTATTCATTTTCTCCTAGATGCATCATCTAATTTTCTATCTTCCTCAAGGCACTCAACGCAACTAGGTTTCGCCTAGGCTTAAGGATTTCATTACCATCATAGATTACCTTATGAGCACTTTTAGCCTTTTAATGACCTCTGGATTTGGTTCCTCAACAATGGGAGTACTATGCTTATCACTTAAAACTCGTGCAGTGATTAAGTGAATGCTTGAATGGTATTTCCTTGTACGTATAACTTATTTTCAAGCTTGTTTTAAGGTTTTTAGATTAGAAAAATCATTCAAAAGTTTTGATTCCTTAGCACATAATTCTTGCTTAAGCATTTAACATTTTCTTGAAGTTCTTGTTTTTGCTTAGCGCTTTAGAAAGCTTTTCTTGTAAGGAGTTTAACTCTTGTTTTAATACTTCTCTCTAAACTTACTTTGTCTAATAGTTGCACGATTTGGTCATCCATCTCACGCTTCACGAGTGGTTAACTCAAACTTAGCTCGTTGTTCATAAATAGCAACACGTTCTTTATAAGCATTAAGTTCGAGATAACAGACTCATCAGTAACATGCGATGTATTCACAAAAGCATAGTCATCATTGACCGCATAAGATACATCACATGGTAGAATCTCACTTTCACTTTGTTTCACATATTGATCATATGGGACAACATTGACATTGCCCATATTTTCAATATCCGACTCCATAATTACGATTGATTGTACTTCATCATGTATCTTTTGCTCATCAACTTCATCGTGATAGTTTAAGTACCTCGAAATGATTTTGTCTTTGGATGGACCAACTTGTGGTGATGAAGAGACTTTAGGAGAGACCATTGATAAATGCTAGCCATGAAAATGGTTTATGCAAGAGGTTCATCATCAGCGTCGAGTCGTAAGCATCACAATCGGCGACTTGAAAAGGCATTCGATGATTATGGCTCATCTCGTGAATTGGTTGCTCATCCACATCGCATCATATGTCTTAGCATTTCCTCACCAAAAACCATAACTCTTCTTCATCCAAAGTCGCACCATTATCCCGAGCTTGAACAAGCAACATCTTATCCTCAAGTACTACGCATTCCGTGGACGTTTTGGAGATGTGCGCCTAGTAATGTGTCCTCACTCCACAGCTTGTAACACTTGATCGGCTTTGCTTGTCCCCGATTTCCAATCCTTCCCTATTCGATTTCACATATCCTCTACCGACTCCACCTCTTCCTTGTTCGTCTTGCCTTTCTTGAACTCGTTGTTCCATAACCTTTCCATCTCCGACCAAAGCATGATTGTGTAGATTGGATGCGCCCTGATTTCATTATTAGTGTGAAGTCCATTAGTGTGAGGAGAAGGTTAAGTTTTGTTTAACCATAAAAGCTAGTTTATTGATAAAGTGTTCCATGACCCGTATTGGCATCGTGTTGTTTGAAACTTGAACTGGATCGACTTGAGATACTTTGGTAGTAGTTCCATCATTGGAGTAGAAGGCTGTTGAGTCATTTGATGAACTTGTCTCTCCCTGGTTAGTTTTGAACTGATCAAGAATCCTTTTTTCAAATATAGCATGTCTCTCATTCTGAAGAAGGAAGGCATAGAGTTGCTCATAGTTTGTATTCTTCAATCCTTTGGTTAGCTTCATAGAAGTGACAAACTTATGCCATTCGGGATTCATGTTGTTCACAAACTTTGAGTTCAGCTGAATGTTTGGCATGGTCATTCTGATGTTCCTCATGTCATTGACAAGCTTGTGGAATCTCACGTAATACTCATAGACATTCTCATCTGGTTTCATCTTGAAGTGCTCAAACTCATTATAGAGTTGTGATTCTCTGTCTTTCATAGTTAATTCGTAACCGCATGAAGCATCTTGACATTATCCCACATCGCCTGGCTTGGTGTTCGATTGATTAGCTTGTAGATATCTTTTGAAGACCTTGAAGTACGATGTTTGAAGCCACGATATCGAGATCGAATCCATTTTTCTCCTTATCATCGAGCTCATCATACGCCTCTTTGGCCTATCTAGTCCAAAAATCATAGTTCCATCTGCAAAGCAGATCAATTATGTCTCTTGTAGTCTCAACCGTATAAGGTCCTTCATCAATCGATTTGAGAATGTTGACCCCATTTTCCTTTCCAAGACAATGACAGTCGATTCTTTGAGCCCAAGAGTCGAGTCGATTCACAAGCATGGGTGGATTTAGTATCTCAACCACCGCTGAACATCCTCGACAAAGGGAGATGATTGTAGAGTACGATGGTAGACATGTTTAAAGATTACACGGATTTTATAACTCATGATTAAACCGGAAATAGATTCTTCACGGATTTTACTAAATCAAGAGAAACCGACACAAACAAACGTTAACCAAGTCGCTAGATTCCTTGAATCAAGTCGCTAAGAACCAAGTTGCTAAGACAAGTCGCTAAGTTCCAAATCGCTATGAATTTTGACAAAGAAGTCGCTATGCACCAAGTCGCTACGAGATCAAATCGCTAAATAGCAACTCGCTCATCGGTCAAATTGCTAACACCAAGTCGCTACGAGACTTAAGAACAAGTCGCTATCAAAATTGAAAGCAAGTCGCTACACTTACCAAATCGCACCGTAGTGGAGAATCCACCAACAAGATTTTTGTCCGACATCTCTAAAGGCAAGTCGCTAGGACCAAATCGCTACCACAATACACTACAACTCGCTACAGATTTACAAAGCAAGTCGCTACCAAGAAAATTACACCGAGAGCCAAGTTGCTAACTTGAAAAACTTCCAAAACACACTTTTCAATCCAAAAACAACCCAACCACGATGATTCAAGCCTTCCAAATCAAAACCTAAACACTTGTGATGATCCTAAACACAAAAGTACAATCAAAATCCAAGCTTTAACACTAGAAATCAACCAAATGATGCAAAAACCACTAAACTTTCTCAAACTCAAAAACCACCTAAAAACCACTAGAAATCCAAAGATATGTAAGAGATGATCTAACCGTGGCTCTTGATACCATTTGTAACATATTGGATTTCACAAACACACTAAACTATAAGATCAAATAGGCGTATAATGAGTTTTAGAGAGAGAAAGTTAGTGGTTTGGGAACTTTAGTGAGAGAAAGAAAAATCTTATTATGAGCTCCAACTCTCTACCTTGGAAGGTAGAGAGTATTTATAGTCTTTACATAAATCGCCACCTATCGGGCTGTGGATCAGGCATACAGTGGGTAAAGACCCGTCCGTCCTCCACGGTGTTACTTAAACTAAATACTACTTAACTTATATAAATCTACGACTACGAGCTTACTAACGATTACATATACTGAAAGTGACCGACTCTTTAATACTGGATTTACTAAATCCTAACAACTTCTGAGATGGTGCATTTTCCACCCAAGTTTGTATTGGATTATTGTAGGAAGTTTTGTTTATCTTAGTGTTACTTGTCCAAATATTGCTTATGGTTCATATTGTTAGTCGGTTTGTTTCCGCTCCCGACAAGTCATCAGGTTGATGTTTTACACATTCGAGGTATCTCGAGGCACCGAGTGTACGTGAGACACTCTTATTTCCTAGACTTACATGTATATTGTGATTTTGATTTGGTTGGTGATTCTGTTTCTCGTAAGTCAACTAATAGGTTTTGTATATTTCTTGGTGACTCTCTTATTTTGTGGAAGAGTAATAAGATGTTCATTCTAAATATTCTATTGAAGTTGAGTATCATATCATGGTTGTGACCATTAGCGAGGTTGTGTGGTTACATTTGTTTCTTGTATATATAGTGTTCGTATTGGCTATCCCACTCTGTTACATTGTGATAATCGTAGTTTTATTCAGATTGTGTACAACTCGGTATTTCATGAACGCACTAAGCATATTGAGATAGATTGTCATTTCACCGCCATCATATTCAGTCGACACTATCTCTCTACCATTTGCTTTCGCCCTCGCTTTACGATTGCGATGAATGGACCACGCTTTCATTTTTAATCGACAAACTTTCAATGTTTATTCTTTGCTGAGATTGTGAGTTTAAGGGGGGATGTTAGCACAATAAGTGACCCACTAGCCCATAGTTAGATTCTAGGGTTTTATCCTATGTTTTCTTGTATAAATACTTTATATATGCTTCTCTTTTCTTTTTCAATTCAGTAATTATGTTGCAGTGTGTTTGGTTTCTACACCTAAGGCACACATATTTTATTTTATTTTATGGGTGTTATGTAAAAATATATCAAACAATACATCAAATTTATATTAAACTACCCTATTAAAATGATCAAAAAATAATATTTAACGTTCTTTTTATGTGCAATAACAATAAATTTTCAAAATTATCCAATAATATGCTCACATCGTCCACATGTGAACAATAAAGATGTAAAAGTTACTCATAATGCAACAAAATGAGATATGAATATTTTTTTCTGATCAATTTATAGCTGCAGTGCCTCAATATAGAATTAAAAGATTGTGCAATACTCTTTTCTCTTGTATAAAACATTTTATTCATCAATTTCTGTTAACAAACATGATAAAATAAAGACTAAAATACACGGTTGGTCCCTAAACTTGGTCATATGCTTTGCGTTGGGACAAACCTGGGCATTATCATCGCCACGGGTCCAAAACATGGCCTTTATATGCCAAACTAGTCCTTTGACAAAGTCAATGTCTGATTTTTGTTTTGTAGTCGAGGGTATTTTAGTCCATACACATTTATACTTTTATAACACATTTATATTTTAACCCTTTATCTTTCATCCTCGTCATCATCTCCCCAAATCATTCATCTCCCCAAATCATCATCTCCCCAAATCATCATCTCCCCAACATTTATCATTCATCTTTCATGCTGGTCTGGTCTAAAATAATGGATGCACTCATCATTCATCTTTCATCCTAGTACATCACTACCACTTTCATCTTTCATAACAAAATGTATATACCACCTGAACCCATTTACTCACATACCCTCCTCTTACCCAAAAAGACACCAAGTTAACTAGTGTTCATATTTTTATATCAATCCTCACAAAATCCTACTTGAGATTACCCATCACAAAATCCTACTGAGATTAGTCGATTTATATTTCTCAATTAAATAATGTGATTTTGATGGCGGCAAATTAAAACCTCTCTCCGAGCTAGGTTGATTTAATTTTGTTACTTTTTAATTTTGTGACTCACTGATGGATGGATCGATATTTGAATTACTAGTGTAGTAGTTATGAATTGTGATTTTTATATAATTTGTTTGTTTGTTGTGGTTACTAAATAATAATGATTAAAGTAATGATAAATCATCTCTCAACTGCTTGATAAAATGCTTAACTCATTATTTTTGTTGCAGAGATGCACAAGACAACAGAACGGAAACGAAACCTCCTCTTCCTCCGTTAGTTGTTGTTTTGATGATTTTTGTGTGTTAAGATACTCTAAGACTAAAATGTTTCGTTTTACGTCATTAATTTTCACTCTAGAGTTTAAGTAGTAGTGAGATTGGATATATGTCGCCCAAATTCCACTTATTATCGTCTAGTATGTACAGTATATGGCAACTTTAAGTTATCTACAACATTGCTCATATCTATAATAAGCTAGATGAAAATCCACTTATTTCGTTCTTTCTATCTTTCACATCATCATTACCAATCTTCGACTATCACTTTTTATAAATTCGCCTTGCAGAAATGGAACATCCAAAAAATAAGTTTGAAGATACATTGAGGCGATTGGCAATGCAAGTTGAATCGGTTAGTGTAACTCGATTATTATGATATCACAACTTCCGCTTTCATCACTTGTCGCTTTTAACTATTCAATTTCATGCCTAAGACCATGCCGAGTGTCGAGGATATCTTAGATGATGATAACAAGTCCGATAAGCTTCTTAAGAACGCAACGGATACGATGCGTTACACTCATGAGAACACAATGGATAAGGTCCATTTACTAACATACGCAGCAGCTTGCGCTTAAACTATTTGCACTTGCAAACTTGTTTGTTATTTATTTCATAGGAGTACCGTTATCATTTAAAGACTAGAAAGAGAATCAATTCAAGAGAGGATCTCTTGGTAGAAGATCATGAGAGGCTTATGGTTATTTGGGACAAGTCTCACAAGGAAAGCATGTCTTACGCTAGGAAAGAGGGCAAAGTTTTCCTCAAATGGTAACCGTAATGGCACATGAGGACGTAAAGGCTATGCTTAAGAGGGATCACGAGGAAAGATCACAATGATTCGTGTCGTCAAGATAATTGTTCTAAGCTTGAGAACAGGGTCGAAGTCTCAGATCGGGCGATAGATGAGGACATATCTCGCTCATCTTGAGACGCACAATGAGGAAATAATAGTTAATAGCGAGCAAATCACGCACCGCATTTTAAAATGCTTAGGAGTTAGGTCGAGGAGAATTAATTCTCGGATATGTCTGTCGATAAAGGTTGAAGGACGTACCGGAATGGCTCTTTCGAGCTTTGTGTATCCGCTAGCTTGTTACTTGAAGATTGTACATGCTAGACACTTGGACAAGATCGAGAATGCAAAACTATTCGTCCTTTGTTTGGGCATTTGATTAGTTTTAGCGCACAATCATGGAAACATAATTCTTGTTATACGAAATGACACAAGTATGTTCACTTAAAGGAGGCTTTTATGCATCATAGGGCTTCGATTGCATGTGTTTTGTGATGGTAATCTCAAGTAGGATTTTATGAAAGATGAAAGTGGTAGTGGTGTACTAGGATGAAAGATGAATGATGAATGCATCCATTATTTTAGACCAGACCACGATGAAAGATGAATAATGAATGTTGGGGAGATGATGACGAGGATGAAAGATAAAGGGTTAAAATATAAATGTGTTATAAAAGTATAAATGTGTATGGACTAAAATACCCTCGACTACAAAACAAAATCGACATCGACTTTGTCAACGACTAGTTAAGCATATAAATCTTAAGTTTGTCCCAACACGAAGATATAATGAAGTTTTGCGACCAACCCAGTATTTTAGTCTAAAATAAAGTAAAACTACATAATATAAACAAATTTTAATACATTGTAATGATTAATAATGTAAAAAAGAAATTCTTGGACTAATAATATAAACGCTCCAGGGACATACGATGTAATAGAAAAACTAACATGGACTAAAAATGAAAACAACCAAGCTAAGGGGGTTAATTAAATTTTATTTCAACTAAACTTCATCTTCTTTTCACATGCTCTATCTAAAAAGAAACACACATTTGTCCACACAAAATATACACAATAAACATCTTTACGTTTTTAATAAGAAAAAAGTTAAAACCGATAACTCACCGCTATAGCTATGACAAGATTATAGCGCTGGTCACGCATCGTATGGCGGCGCTTATAAGTCCCAGTAACACACCTATAGCGCTAAGGTACCGAGCGCTCTTATAAATAAAGATTTAAATATAATAACTTATCAGCAACTTTCTAACAATCTTTCTAATATTACATATCACGAGATTATTAAAATTTGAGAGCAACAAATTAACTATTAACTTTTTTTTTACTAGAGATTATAAATAAGGCCCTACTATCAACTCTCCCTATGATGTCAAATCATGTGAATATTCCTTTCATTCCCTTTTTCAAAGATAAATACGCTTTTTGTCGGGTTCATTCAGATTTCAGACAGCTTTTAAGCTATTTATTAAACTTTATATTTACTGCCCAGCGTTTTCGCGTTTATAAATTTTTTGATATAAACAAAATTATAAAAATAAAAAAAAAAAAAAAAAAAACAAAAATCTAGGAGGGTCCTAATAAAAACCAGTGTCCCTAATAACTCAACCCATAAATAAACTATAGTACTGCAAAGACTACATACTAACTCTTAACTCGGAGACTATTAATAGCGTAATGATATACCTACAAAAAGAAATCTATAAAATTATCTACAAGATGAGGTGTCATTTTTTATTGGCGTATTTTTTTATTTTTTATTTTTTATTTTTTTTAAGTTTCTCTCTTTTTTATCTGATTAAGCTAATCAAAAAGTGACACCTCTTTTTCTGGATGGTTTTATGGATTTGTTTTTGTGAGTGTATCATTACTCCTATTAATATCACTATCGAAATTTCTAGAGATTTAAGAATTATTATCACAACTTTGATAATATAGATATGTTTGACGAAGCTAGTTGGATTTAAAGCAGGGGTGGAGATAAAGGGAGGGTTGGAGGATGTTCGGCCCCTTAACAAACGCAATTGTTTTCGTTATCTATACTACTTTATAATGTATTTAGGACATCTATATTTAGAATTCTTAAAAAAATAAGACAAAAAACATTTCTATAATAAGAAATTAACAAGACAATAATGTGGTAAAAACATTTAATGTAATTAATTAATTAACATCTCAATAAATACAATTAATGCAGTTATTAAAACACCCCTTACATAAAAATACAAATTATCAAGATATTGTATAACCTACTCAAACACAATTATTAAATGTCATCGATACAAATAATAAAGCGATTATACAAACATTAAAGTTATTGTCAAAATTCTTGATATCCGTAAATTTATTGTCGAAAAGAATATAATAAACCAAGACATGATTCACCGGGTTTTATTTCAGCAGACCACACGAACGCCAGGAGGTTCTCGCTAGTTTATCTTATAAAATTTAAGCTCATGACCCAACTATAAGTAAATGACCTTAGCCTTTAGACGACAAAATAATTAAGAGAAGCTTGACATTATTTTATGCACTAAGTTTGTAACCAGGATTTGTTGGCGTAGGTGATTACTAGAATCTGCCATTTAATGTGTAAGTTATAGTATGACTTTGTAAGTTTGAGGAAAAAAATAGCCCTCCTTATTGCTAAATCTTGACTTCGTCCCTGATTCAAAGCATTTTGTTAACCAAAATCAATACTAATCAACACAGACCAAGGTGTGCTTTGGTGATCTATTTCAATCATGATAATATGATCATTTGATGGATTGACAAAGATTAGCACCAATGTTTTGCTTCTAGTGATGAACTTAACATACTTGATCCAATCCTCCAACAAACACCGTTGATTTTAAAGAATAAATTTAAGGTCGAGTGCTTGTAAAGTTGTCATGCGCTTAAAAAGTGGCCTCAAAGAATATACACAATAACAAGGCAAGGAATAACACATTATGCTACTTATGGGGCATGTACAATGTCTAAATCCTGACAGCTTGGCGAGCAAGCAATCTGGCACATGCACTTGCACGGTTTACTTGTAGACTCTGGGTGACGTTTAGACGATCGAATCAAAAGAATTAAATGCGTTGGAGAATGGAATGACATAAAAGAGAATAAATTCGATATAAGAGAATGGATTCTGTGTTTATAAAAATAGAGAATATAAATACGTAATCGATTAAAGAATCAATTCCTTCGTTTGATATATAAAAGAATGAATATATATATATATATATATATATATATATATATATATATATATATATATATATATATATATATATATATATATATCAGTTTTTTAGTTACGTTGATTATTTGGCGCTATCGCGTCACATAAAAGTATACAAACGCACGGCCATAATCTATCCTTAGTAGTCTTATTATCGAATGAACCATTCTAGGTCCAGGTATGTGTGTTCAATAACTATACAATGATCTTAACAATCATATAGGAATATATTACTTTGCGTAAACCGCGTCGAACCAGAATTGGCGGTTCAGTGTTAAAATGATTAGAACGATTCCGCTTGGTTTTTTTAGTTTAACGTACAGCTACATATCCAATTTTGTACACTTCTAATGAAGATGATGTTAACTTTGTTTGAAAAGAAGCAACATTCGTTAACCTATTATTTTGTACCACAATTTAAACATATTAACTTGTACGTACTTGACTCTATTTTTACGTGTTTAAGTTCTTGCTTTTACATGTGAAAGAAGCTTCCGTATGCAAACTTTCAATTCGTTGAATCTTTTACCTTTTCAAACGGAAGTAAATTTACGCACAAGTGTCAAAAGGCTTGAATGTTATATAATAAACAAGTTTTTCATCAAAAAAACATGGAATTGGTCGTCAAATTAAAAATGTTATTCTTTCCAATTCTTCTAGAAGATGAATAAAATTTCTTTCTGAAAAGAAAAAAAAAAAAAAAAAAAAAAAAAAGATACAATATTTGTTAAGGTGAGTAAGTTTTAAATTTGAATTTATTGTGTTACTACAGTACTAAAAAATTGTCATTTGTTCACACTTATTTTTTCATAATTTTAAAAAGTGTGTAGAGTTTAATTTAATTGTTTATACCTATAAATGTTTAAAAAAATTACGATAATAATTAAGTGTGAGTATATATAAACAATCATCCAAATTTTCACACTTAAGAATGTAGGAAAAAAAATCACACTTATAAGCGTAAAAACAGAGTTTTGCTATAGTCTCTTACATTATATTCTTACATATCCTCTTACACACACAATAATATAATATATATATATTTTTTCACTTATTATCTCTCTCCATCCAAACTGTTTATTCTGACACTTGTCAGGATCCTGTGAGTAGAAACATATGGTAAAAGAATATATAATTTTATCTAAAATTTGTTCATACTTAAAAGTGTGGAGATGAATTTGTCACACTTTTTTTTCTTCACATTTCCTCGTGTGAGAAAATTATATGTGCCAAATTGATTTTCACACTTTTAAATGTGCACAAATCGTAAATTCTTCCATACTTATAAGTGTGGATTTTTTTAGTACATTTTATTTTCTAAATTTTGTTCACACATATAAATATAACATAATTTTACACATATATAATTGTGAATAAACTGAAAAAAAACTTTACACACTTTCTAAACGTGTGAAAAATATATGTGTAGAAATGATATTTTTGTTGTAGTACAACTAACTAGCACTTGTATCTTAATGGTACCTCATATGTGAGAATTTTTTTTAATTGATTGCGAGTTCAAATACTGTTTAGAACATTATGAGATTGGTTTGTTGTATATATATTGTGAGATGATTGACTAGTTGTCATTCAAGAAAAAATATAAAGAAATGATATATCCTTTTACTATTTGTTCATATTTATCTTCTTAACCACAAGATTCTAACAATAGGCATAATTAACGGTTTGAATGTAAAAAGATATTGAGTGAAAGAAAAAAAACATATTGTATACATGTATGTGTAGTAAGATAAATAAACACATAAACTAGAATAATACAGCAAAACTCAAAATATATGTTAAAATACAACTATTATTAGGAATTTCGACTTTAAAACTTACTCCCAAAGTGTATAAATCTCCATTTGATTTTTATTTGAAGAGAGTTATCTTACATACTAAATTTTTCTCACATTTTAAAGGATTTATCCTCACCATTCATTTAAAAAAAAATCAATTGTTGAGATTAAACATTTTAATATTTCACATATTTTTTATAATTTAAATATATATCTTAAACCGTTAATCGTTAATCGAAAATAATTACACAAACGCGATGAGCATTTAATTATCTTTTTATAGATGGATACTTTGATATACTTTTGACAAAAAAAATGTTATTTTTTTCACGTTTTTTCGTCATTTATTGATTTTTTTCGTTGTTAGAAACCACATGTGATTAAACACTAGTTTGAATATTCTTATAATATCACATGTGATATTAGTATTAAATCACATATGATATATAATAAAATCATATGTGACTTAACACCAATATCACATGTGATTTTATACATATCATATATAATTTAACACTAATTCACATGTGATTTTATTAGTATATTCAAATTAGTGTTTAATCACATATGATTTCTTAATGCAAATTTTAAATAACAAAAAAAAAGCATAAAAAAAAAGTGAAAAAATTGAATTTTTTTTTGTTGTTGAAAGTATATCAAAATGCCTATCTATAGAAAGATAATTAAATGTCACATTGTGATGATATTTTTTTTTCGCTTAACGATTAACGGTTTAAAAGATATTAATATTTGGAAAAAAAAATGATGAAAATGAGTTTTTTAAATTGTTGGAATTAATAAATAAGGATGAGGGGTGAAGATTAATCCCTTAATTTGTAAAAAAAAAATGGTATGTAAATTATCTTTAATCTTTCTATTTTCCGGTATATATTCTTATATCATGGTTGATATAGGTCCCTATATCAAAGCTAATAGTAAGGTTGTGTTTGTTTTTCCAAAAAAACCTCTTAATAGCCTCTTAATCTAACTCAGTCAGAATGCAGTAAGAGGTTTGGACCAAAAAGTGTGTTTGTTTTTTCTTTGTCATTAAGAGGCGGTAAGAGGTGGTTAAGATTTAGAGTATTTGTTTTTTTCGGCTCATTAAGAGCTAATAAGAGGCTAAAAACTCTTATTGAACTAGCTGTTGAAGGATGTCTTAACACCTCTTAATATCTCATAATTTTTTTTGTTCATTATGTATCTTTTGTTCTTGTTTCGACATTTCGATTCGTATAGAAAATACCTTTAATGAAAATCATCGCATATCTTTTTCTTTAAATAATAAATATACAAGATGATAAAAGTTATGATACGACCCTGTTAGGGGTTGTATCGGGATAAGGCACCACTTCAAGCGTGTGCGAGCTCCTTAAAAAATTGAAAAGAAGAACTAAAGAATTATTGATATTAAACTTGATTGAATATATGTCACAATTCTCAATTTCCGGTCATTTCTCACATTTACTATTTCATCGTTTATCGTAAACTAGGTTTACGAGTATCAAATTCACGTAACCTTAATGGTTTAGCTGTGAATTCATGATCATATCATCGAGGACATTTCATATAGACTAAGTTTAGTCTACATATCATTAACATCATTGTCATCATATTAGTTCATGCATGGTTTTGCATTTTACATTAAACGATAATTTTCATATTAAATAACGCTATCGCAGAAACATTATTTTGAAACATTGATCCGCTACTCCAAAAATAATCTTAATATATTTTATACTCACTTTTAGACTATAAAATTATATTATCAATTTACCCGATGTTTTCAATTTATTTCAGATATAAATTGTTATGTTTATATAATTACGACGGTTTTGTAAATTCAACCCGATAAATATTTATTCACTCAATTTTTGCAAGAAATGTATTTTATAATTTTTAGGACCTCTATATATTTTATCTTGACCCGTTAAAAGTTATTTTATCCAACGCTACCCTAAATATTCAAATGTGTATTTAACTTACCACATATCCTCAATTTACTTACACTAAACTACTCTTGTACATTAAAAAAAAAAAAAAAAAAAAGATATTTATGTGATGACTAAACCCCCTTGCCGACTCAAGGGGGGTGAGTCATGTGATTTGCAAATATCTACTAAGTTAAATCATATTATACTACAAACACTTAACACATTCATTCAATATCCAAAGTAAAAGACCAAACCAAGTATTTCATCCTCTCTTTTCTCTCCAAAACCGGCAGCCCAAGACCAAGAAGGAAGGGATCATCACAATATTTTTCTAGACAAAGTTATTTTACAATCTAGTATCACTTATTGTAAAGGTTTTGCAATAAAAACCTAAGGTGATTAGGAAAAACCCATTGTCCTTAAACCTCATCATATTTCTTGTAAGCATTCATATTCATATATTTATTTCACATTCATTGTTATGATCATATCATTTTATTTGAGAAACATGCAAGTTATGTGATGTTTATACAACTTTTTAAGGTTTTTAAGTGTTATATATATAATCCATCCTATAATTACTCTTTGTTATATATTATTTTTGGTGATGTCTAGGAACCCATGACACCCTAAAAAGGTGTATGGTAGGATTAGAATAGCTTCGAGTTGTTTTGAATGGATTAGAATAGGTTTGGCGCGAGAAAACTCATTTCGACAAGTTTGCAAAAGGGTCTCGTCCTTATTTTCAAATCTGGAAAATCCGATAGTAGGTAAAAATTTTGGCCTAGATATTTAGAAAATATACTTTAAAACGAAACCGTGACCGCTTGAACGGATTAAAACGAGTTATAACGAAGAAGTTATGAATTTTTCAAGTTGGCGCGAAAAATATAAATTTCGAATTTCAAGAACATTGTTTATTTTGTACGAGTAAAAATGAAGCTTGGGCGTTGTAAATTATGTCGACTTGTCAAAGATATGTTAGTATACTTCGATACAAAGCTAAGGACCTTTAAAACGAGAAAACGGATTTGTAACGATTAAATTATACACGCTACAAAAGTTGTCGAACTTTATTATATAAGAAAAACTATTAAATTTCTAATAGGGAAGTTTTACGGCAAAACTAGAGACCAAGTTGAAGGTTGTTTTAACATTGATTTAGAACTTTTATAAAGTGATGTCTTATAGTAAAAGTGAGATCGCCAAGTATATTTTCCAAAATGTCCGACCATTTGATTAGCGGAGTTGTAATGAATTAGATACGTTTACTCAAACTTGGCCGAAAAACATCCTTAAACTATACTTTGGACTAAAGTACCATACTTAACCTCTATTTTTCTTTATGTTCGAGACCTCTAGGATGGAAATTCATGTACTAAAACTTTGAGATAATGAAACGAGCTTCCCAAAACCGTTGAGTTTGTTTCCTAACGCTCGACGTGCACCAATTTACGACTAGCTTTTAGAGGCCGTTTTAGTCACTTTCATGAAAATTTCAATGACATTATTTTACTATTTAAAAGTTATATTCTCTTAATAAATCACTAAATGATTATCGTCGGATATCATTTCAACGTAAACATATGTGAAGTAATTTGATAATGGTCAAGACGTTAAAAGATTATATTTTCGACGAAGAGTATTGTTTTCAAAAATTCATAAGTGGTATAAATATCATCCGAATTGCATGCATAACATTACATCATGACTTATTACATATCATATCATTCATAATAGTTCGCCGAGATTCACGCTACTTTTCGTGTAACCACTTTTGTCATCGTGATCAATTCATCAAGTGAGTAAACACACCCTCTTTTACCGCTTTGCTATATTTTTGGGGCGAAATGCATGAACCATACTTGAATTGAATTGATTCTTACTTTTGTGAACTCTTTGACTTGAACATTTGAACTTGAAACAAACTTGAACTTAAATATAAACTTATGACTTGTTTGGACTTATTGAACCGTAAGTGTTATGACCTCAACCTAAAGTCTCCCTTGTTCGAGCATCACTATAAAGTCTCCCTTGTTCGAGCATCACTATAAAGACTCCTTGTTCGGAGCAACCTAAAGCCTCCCGGTCCGGAGCAGTGTCTCACTATGATACGGAGCGTTCTCAAAATTCTCGCCTTATTGGTGGAGTGTGCAAATTCTCCTTGTTCGGAGTGTTCTTAATTGTATATATTAGTTGTATGATGTACCGCTCGACATTCGCATTGTTAGTCTCCTATTAGTAGGTAGTATGGATAGCGCTATTAGAGGTCGGCCAACCTCTCGTCCACTATGTTACGGACGCATATTATTTATTCTAGGGCTTTGCCGCATACATTATTATATACGTGGTACTATATTGTGAACTATTATGACCATTTATATTTGACTACTTGACACGCTATATTTTGTGCAATGGGTTGTGAACACACAGTGTTGCAAGTTTTGTATGGGCGAACTTGAACCGAGTGGATTTACAATGCCTTTGCTTTGTGGACTATTTCCATGACCAAACCTTTGAATATTTCTTACGAGTTTTCTTATTTTACGAAACGTATACTCACCAACTATTTTCATAGTTGACCCGCTTTTCTCTCATGCATTTCGTGTGATCGTTAGTGCTTTTTCTACCGTGTCTTGCATAATGAAGTTTTCACTTGTCACTACAAATCGTTATGTAATAAAACGCTATATTTGGAATCTAAACTTTGTACTATATTTGCCGATGTCGGCTAAACTGTATTGTAATGGTGTACTTTTCTTTAAATCTTAACGTTGGTATGTTCTATTATCTTGTGCTTATGTTCCTCCGTTACACTCGTGTTTCATCCTCCGCGAGGTGTGACAATATAATAAATGATTACAAGAGTATTTATAAGACAAAGTAGGGTAAAACCCTAAGACCTTAATAGGCCATGGGCTCGGCCCAGCGTATCATTCCTCACTCCTTCAAACCACCTTGCCCTCAAGGTGTTGTCTTAAAACATTCTTAATTGACTTTCCTAAATAAACATGAAAACAATCCTAAACAAAGACACGTAAATAAAGATAGATTATATGACATAATCTTTATGCCATACGCTTGACTTCTTGAGTCATTAGGCGGTCCGTCCTCCCGCAACATTGGCGTAATCCGGATCCCATAATCTTCTTTGAATTGCAGCCTTCGCCTTTTTCTTCTTCCGTATTCCTTTGCCTTGGACATAACACAACACCATTCTTCCATCTTTTGCTGCCTACCGCTCTTCTCGCGATATACCCACTTCAAACAAACAACCAAACTCTCACCAATATTAAAAACATCGTTTATCGCGCTACTAACCTCAACAACACCAATATCTTCATTAGCATCTAAGGACTCTTTAATCACATATGGAGCTTCTTCACTTGGCCATGATAGAACGATATCTAATTTCTCTTAAATGTTCAGCTTTTTCCCTGCAAGTATCTCAAAACGAGCCTCCATTATACGGGCTATCGAACAGGCTTCTCCTAAAGTGGTAGGCGCTAACCTTAAGAGTGCACATTGTAGAAGCGGTTTAAGTCCCGAGATATACATCGATTTAATTAACGATTCAGAGATCCCTGTTACTCGATTTGCTAGTACCACAAACTCACTCTCATATTGGGCCACCGTACCCATTTACAAGAGTTTAGAGAGTGCATATTCCGCATCCTGATCGCTGCCTCCTGATGCCATGAATAATACTCAAGCGATTAATAACTCAATTTTTTTTATGAATAGTACCGGCGATGAACAATGATTGGATGAACAAGACATATGAATAAAGACATATGAACAAGACCCGTGAACAAAGGCGATGAACAAGACACCGTGAACATTTTTTTTTTGGGAACCCTAATCGTAAGCCATCTCAACGAGAGCTCTCAATGAAAGCACCAATTGATACGACCCTGTTAGGGGTTGTATCGGGATATGGCACCACTTCAAGCGTGCGCGAGCACCTTAAGAAATTGAAAAGAAGAACTAAAGAATTATTGATATTAAACTTGATTGAATATAATAAATGATTACAAGAGTATTTATAAGACAAAGTAGGGTAAAACCCTAAGACCTTAATAGGCCATGGGCTCGGGCCAGCGCATCATTCCTCACTCCTTCAAAACCACCTTGCCCTTAAGGTGTTGTCTTAAACATTCTTAATTGACTTTACTAAATAAACATGAAAACAATCCTAAACAAAGACACGAATAAAGAAAGATTATATGACATAATCTTTATGCCATACGTTTGGACTTCTTGAGTTTGGGCGGTCCGTCCTCCTGCAACATTGGCGTAATCCGGGATCCCATAATCTTCTTTGAATTGCAGCATTCGCCTTTTTCTTCTTCCGTATTCCTTTTCCTTGGACATAACACAACCCCATTCTTCCATCTTTTGCTGCCCCACGGCTCTTCTCGCGATATACCCACTTCAAACAAACAACCAAACTCTCACCAATATTAAAAACATCATTTATCGCGCTACTAACCTCAACAACACCTATATCTTCATTAGCATCTAAGGACTATTTAATCACATATGGAGCTTCTTCACTTGGCCATGATAGAACGATATCTATTTTCTCTTCAATGTTCAACTTTTTCCCTTCAATTATCTCAAAACGAGCCTCCATTATACGGGCTATGGAACATGCTTCTCCTAAAGTAGTAGTCGCTAACCTTAAGAGTGCACATTGTAGAAGCGGTTTAAGTCCCGAGATATACATCGATTTAAGTAACGATTCAGAGATCCCTGTTACTCGATTTGCTAGTACCACAAACTCACTCTCATATTGGGCCACCGTAACCATTTGTAAGAGTTTAGAAAGTGCATATTCCGCGTCCTGATCGCTGCCTCCTGATGCCATGAATAATACTCAAGCGATTAATAACTCAATTTTTTGATGAATAGTACCATGATGAACAAGATTCGGATGAACAAGACAAAGGAATAAGATATATGAACAGATCCGTGAATAAAGACAATCGTGAACATTTTTATTTATTTATTTTTACGGAACCCTAATCGTAAGCCATCTCAACGAGAGCTCTCAATGAAAGCACCAATTGATACGACCTGCTAGGGTTGTATCGGATAAGGCACCACTTCAAGCGCAAGAGCTCCTTAAGAAATTGAAAAGAAGAACTAAAGAATTATTGATATTAAACTTGATTGAATATAATAAATGATTACAAGAGTATTTATAAGACAAAGTAGGGTAAAACCCTAACACCTTAATAGGCCATGGGCTCGGGCCCAGGCGTATCATTCCTCACTCCTTCAAAACCACCTTGCCTCAAGGTGTTGTCTTAAAACATTCTTAATTGACTTTCCTAAATAAACATGAAAACAACCCTAAACAAAGACACGTAAATAAAGATAGATTATATGACATAATCTTTATGCCATACGTTTGGACTTCTTGAGTCATTTGGGTGGTCCGTCCTCCTGCAACATTGGCGTAATCCGGGATCCCATAATCTTCTTTGAATTGCAGCCTTCGCCTTTTTCTTCTTCCGTATTCCTTTGCCTTGGACATAACACAACACCATTCTTCCATCTTTTGCTGCCCCACGACTCTTCTCGCGATATACCCACTTCAAACAAACAACCAAACTCTCACCAATATTAAAAACATCGTTTATCGCGCTACTAACCTCAACGACACAATATATCTTCATTAGCATCTAAGGACTCTTTAATCATATATGGAGCTTCTTCACTTGGCCATGATAGAACGATATCTATTTTCTCTTCAATGTTAAGCTTTTTCCCTGCAATTATCTCAAAACGAGCCTCCATTATACGGGCAATGGAACAGCCTTCTCCTAAAGTGGTAGGCGCTAACCTTAAGAGTGCACATTGTAGAAGCGGTTTAAGTCCCGATATATACATCGATTTAAGTAACGATTCAAAGATCTTTGTTACTCGATTTGCTAGTACCACAAACTCACTCTCATATTGGGCCACCGTACCCATTTGCAAGAGTTTAGAGAGTGCATATTCCGCGTCCTGATCGCTGCCTCCTGATGCCATGAATAATACTCAAGCGATTAATAACTCAATTTTTTTAATGAATAGTACCCGCGATGAACAGTACTCGGATGAACAGTACATATGAATAGTACCGTGAACAGTGCGATGAACAGTACACCGTGAACATTTTTTATTTAATTTTTTTTTTTTTTGGGAACCCTAATCGTAAGCCATCTCAACGAGAGCTCTCAATGAAAGCACCAATTGATACGACCATGTTAGGGGTTGTATCGGGATAAGGCACCACTTCAAGCGTGTGCGAGCTCCTTAAGAAATTGAAAAGAAGAACTAAAGAATTATTGATATTAAACTTGATTGAATATAATAAATGATTACATGAGTATTTATAAGACAAAGTAGGGTAAAACCCTAAGACCTTAATAGGCCATGGGCTCGGGCCCAGGCGTATCATTCCTCACTCCTTCAAAACCACCTTGCCTCAAGGTGTTGTCTTATGATGAGTGTCTAAATACTCATCATTTTTGTAATCAGATAGATCGCAAAATCATCCGAAAACACTCGTAAACACATCAAATGATCAAAATATCACAAATCGTTGTTTTATGTGTTTTAAATGCAAAATTTCAAAATCGATGAAAACGATCAAATTTGCAAAATGATGCTTTAGTCCCCAAGTTTCAAAAGTTGTCAAAATAAATCCCTGTATATCTAAATAAAGAAAATGTCATTTAAGGTCCATGGGATTCAAAAGTTGTCAAAACAAACCTTTGAAATGTAAAATTTGCAAAATTACAACTTTGGTCCTTAACTTTGAAAATTGTCATATTTAGTCCTTCAAATTTCGAAAATGGCAAATATGGTCCTTGGTTTATTTGGGAGGGCAATATTGGCCCTTGGAAGACATTTTCAGATTTACATGTTTGGTCCTGGATTTTCAAGAGATATGCATTTTAGTCCCTAAATTACACCTCGGGTCCTAAACTAATCCTAAAACACAAACAAAGCCCAATCCAATCCCTAAGCCCATAACCCGGTCCTTTTACCCATCCAACCCACCCTTTGTATTATTAGACCCGGTCAACAGATGAGTCAAACAATCACCCCCTTGGCGCCATAAGTCTCCTTCCCCAACTGTTACACCTGAAATTACTCAACAAACCCATCCCCCCTCCTCAACATATCACTTTCTTTGTTCCCTCCTCCTCAACACAAAACAAAAACCATTAAATGCAATCCTTTCCCCTTCACTCAACCCTACACCTGTTAAAATCCACTTTGGCGCCAAAATGATCAAACGGCCAATATCAACTTAAAGCATCCAACGGCCAAATTTATTGGTGGGAAAGGTTCAGTGGACAAGTGGAAACATCTTGGAGCTATAAAAGAGAAGGAAAAGAGAAGATAAAAGGGTAGCTAGTTTTTACAATTTTCTTTAATGTCGTTTTTCAATTAAATGTCTTATTTTAGTTCAAAATAGTGTAATTTCAGTTTCTTTGTATCACAATTTAGTTAAATCATCTTTGTAATGTGTTTTGATCATCAATCCAAGACTTTTACCTAAGTTCCATGTTTAAGGCTTCATCGTTGCGCTTTTAGTTTCAAATTTTTATGAGCAAATTCTTAGAAGTTTATTTGTAAGCTTAATCAAGTTTTATAAGCTATTCATAGTGAGAAAGCTAATAACTCATTTTCAAACAATATTGGATAACAATAATAAAAGTCAACTGGAAACTCAAATGGGTTTGGTAATGGCTAATGGAGATGCAGCAGGTGATGATTGGTTGAAATAGGTTAGGTAATGTGGGTTGGTTTGGTTCTATCCTGCAACCACCGGACACATTTGAGTAAGATTACTCATTTTCAAGTTTCAAGTCGCTATTGCATTTTATGGTTATAGGTGTATCTGTGATCAATGATAGTTCTAACCTGTTAATATAATTATATTATGGTCATTTAAACTCGCTTTAATAATTGGTATTAGCTAAATCGCTTGTTTGTCTCATTAAACTTCCATATCGCTTATAGCTAGGGTGTTTGGATAGGTCGATATTATGCATTAGAGGTCCGCTTGGTAGACTATTGTTGTTCTATGTTTGCATAGCCCTAGTATATTCATATCTCTGCCTTGAATTTGTGATCGCTAACCCCAAAGGTCAAAATCACAAACCATCTCGTCTTATTTAGCTATCTCATGAAGTTTTTGCAAATCCAATTTTGTTTTGTGTTCCAAATACCTAGATTTAGCTTGTTCTAGTTTTATTACATCATATTACTTCATTTCCAGTCCTTAAATCCAGATCAAAACTCAAGAAAGTCAACAATTCGCTTTTACTTAAAAAGTCAAAAGCTAAAAACCCGGTTTGGCAAAATAGGTAGATTTCTCATGGGCTCATTTTGAGTCAAATTCTATGAAACTTGTGGTTTTGAAAAGCTCTCACTGGTCCAGCTTCTTATGAGCATTTTTGCATAATTTTGTTAATTTTCTACAAGGGTCAAAAGAGCTTGTGATTATGGTGTAAGTCCCTGCAGGCAGGCATTAGGCCTGCATGTGTTTTATGTAGATTACAGACCTTGCACAAGTCTCATTTGAGCTTGTCTAGGTCTGTACTTTGGTTTGCTAAGTCCCATCCAGGTCTAGTTTAGATCCCATGTATTGATTTTCATTTTCACTTATCTGCTAGCTTGTGCATAAGCTCAAACATGCCACCCAGCATTCTGTTTTAGCTTAAAACTCTTATAATCAAATCTGTGCTAGCTTGTGATTTAGGTGATTAGGACTTGTTGAAACTTGTTCCATTTTAGTTCTTTAGCTTATTGTAGCTTCCTTATCGCTTTGGTAGCCTTTGGATTCCGGTTATTAACAGTGCTTATTTCAATAAGCACTTCCTCATCAGTTTCAATATCTTGCACACAACCTCCTGTTTTTCTATTTTTCCTAGCTTCCTAACATTATTTTAGACTTTTCCTGAAATTTTCAGATTTTTCCAAGTTGGTTTGCTATTTTTCTGCATTTTAATTACTTTTTAGCACTTTTTAATTAGCTTTAAATACAAATAATTAAGAAAAGTTTCAAAAAAATAATTTTTCAATTTTCCTAGTTTAAGAAAAATATAAAAAGCATAAAAAAGATTTTTCCTTATTTTTTCCCTTTTATTTGGCATTTTTCACAATTTCAATTAGTTTTAAATCAATAATAAATACATAAAAAGTCTAAAAAATATATTTTTAGTTTTAAAATAAGTTTTATCATATTGTAGACTTTTCTAACTTATAATTTCATTTTTCTAGGTTAATTTTGTATTTTCTTGTATTTTAGTGCATTTTAAATACTTAATAAATAGTTTTTAATTAATAATAATTAAATAAATAGTTGTAAAAATAATTTTCCTTTTCTAATAATTTTCCTTTATCATTAGGATTGTAAAATGTATTTTTCATATTTTTAGGATTTATATTGTGTAAGTTTCACGCTTTATTTGTGCGCTTACGTTATTTTTATTTAAACGTAAGTTTTAAGTTTTAGGTTTTAAACGCTCATCACTTTAAATATAGTGATAGCGTTTATTTAATATCTTTTATCTTTTTAATTTTCTTAATTTGCATTTAAGTCGCTTTATTTTATTAACTTTTTCAGTAGTGTAATTATCCTATCCTAATCCTTTCCGATCACTATCCTTAGTGATCATTCTATCGTCTGAATTAGTGTTTGCACACCATTGAGTCTCCGTGGGACTTAACGACCCGGGAATTCAATCTATTCTCCAGGACTTCATTGCATTTGTGTCTCGAGCGCTTAAGCTTCATGCGGTCATCATTCACAAGTGGTCGGCTTGTGTGAGGTAGCTTGCGTAGTTCAAGATGATCATCTTAAACATTCTTAATTGACTTTCCTAAATAAACATGAAAGCAATCCTAAACAAAGACACGTAAATAAAGATAGATTATATGACATAATCTTTATGACATACGTTTGGACTTCTTGAGTTTTTTCTTCTTCCGTATTCCTTTGCCTTGGACATAACACAACACCATTCTTCCATCTTTTTCGCTTGCGGCTCTTCTCGCGATATACCCATTTCAAACAAACAACCAAACTCTCACCAATAATAAAACATCGCTTATCGCGCTACTAACCTCAACGACACCAATATCTTCATTAGCATCTAAGGACTCTTTAATCACATATGGAGCTTCTTCACTGGCCATGATAGAACGATATCTATTTTCTCTTCAATGTTCAACTTTTTCCTGCAATTATGTCAAACGAGCTCCATTATAATGGCTATGGAACAAAGCTTCCCTAAAGTGGTAGGCGCCACCCTTAAGAGTGCACATTGTAGAAGCGGTTTAAGTCCCGAGATATACATCGATTTAAGTAACGATTCGAGATCCCCATTACTCGATTTGCTTGTACCACAAACTCACTCTCATATTGGGCCACCGTACCCATTTGCAAGAGTTTAGAGTGCATATTCCGCCCCGATCGGCGCCTCCCGATGCCATGAATAATACTCAAGCGATTAATAACTCAATTTTTTATGAATAGTACCGCGATGAACAAGATTTGGATGAACAATGACAAGGAACAAGACATATGAATAGTACCCGTGAATGGGCGATGAACGATACTGTGAACATTTTTATTTATTTATTATTATTTTTGGGAACCATAATCGTAAGCCATCTCAACGAGAGCTCTCAATGAAAGCACCAATTGATACGACCACTAGGGGTTGTATCGGATAAGGCACCACTCAAACGTCTTGGAGCACCTTAAGAAATTGAAAAGAAGAACTAAAGAATTATTGATATTAAACTTGATTGAATATAATAAATGATTACAAGAGTATTTATAAGACAAAGTAGGGTAAAACCCTAACACCTTAATAGGCCATGGGCTCGGGCCCAGCGTATCATTCCTTTCTCTTCAAAACCACCTTGCCTCAAGGTGTTGTCTTAAAACATTCTTAATTGACTTTCCTAAATAAACATGAAAACAATCCTAAACAAAGACACGTAAATAAAGATAGATTATATGACATAATCTTTATGCCATACGCTTGACTTCTTGAGTCATTTGGGCGGTCCGTCCTCCGCAACATTGGCGTAATCCGGATCCCATAATCTTCTTTGAATTGCACCTTCGCCTTTTTCTTCTTCCGTATTCCTTTGCCTTGGACATAACACAACACCATTCTTCCATCTTTTGTCGCCCCATGGCTCTTCTCGCGATATACCCACTTCAAACAAACAACCAAACTCTCACCAATATTAAAAACATCGTTTATCGCGCTACTAACCTCAACGACACCAATATCTTCATTAGCATCTAAGGACTCTTTAATCACATATGGAGCTTCTTCACTGGCCATGATAGAACGATATCTATTTTCTCTTCAATGTTCAACTTTTTCCTGCAATTATCTCAAACGAGCCTCCATTATACGGGCTATGGAACAGGCTTCTCCTAAAGTGGTAGGCGCTAACCTTAAGAGTGCACATTGTAGAAGCGGTTTAAGTCCCGAGATATACATAGATTTAAGTAACGATTCAGATATCCCTGTTACTCGATTTGCTTGTACCAAAAACTCACTCTCATATTGGGCCACCGTACCCATTTGCAAGAGTTTAGAGAGTGCATATTCCGCGTCCTGATCACTGCCTCCTGATGCCATGAATAATACTCAAGCGATTAATAACTCAATTTTTTTTATGAATAGTACCCGCGATGAACAGTACTCGGATGAACAGTACATATGAATAGTACCCGTGAACAGTGCGATGAACAGTACACCGTGAACATTTTTTATTTATTTTATTATTTTTTTTATTTTTTTTTGGGAACCCTAATCGTAAGCCATCTCAACGAGAGCTCTCAATGAAAGCACCAATTGATACGACCCTGTTAGGGTTGTATCGGGATAAGGCACCACTTCAAGCGTGTGCGAACTCCTTAAGAAATTGAAAAGAAGAACTAAAGAATTATTGATATTAAACTTGATTGAATATAATAAATGATTACAAGAGTATTTATAAGACAAAGTAGGGTAAAACCCTAAGTCCTTAATAGGCCATGGGCTCGGGCCCAGGCGTATCATTCCTCACTCCTTCAAAACCACCTTGCCCTCAAGGTGTTGTCTTAAAACATTCTTAATTGACTTTCCTAAATAAACATGAAAACAATCCTAAACAAAGACACGTAAATAAAGATAGATTATATGACATAATCTTTATGCCATACGCTTGACTTCTTGAGTCATTTGGGGTCCGTCCTCCGTAACATTGGCGTAATCCGGATCCTATAGTCTTCTTTGAATTGCAGCCTTCGCTTTTTCTTCTTCCGTATTCCTTTGCCTTGGACATAACACAACACCATTCTTCCATCTTTTGCTTGCGGCTCTTCTCGCGATATACCCACTTCAAACAAACAACCAAACTCTCACCAATATTAAAACATCGCTTATCGCGCTACTAACCTCAACAACACCAATATCTTCATTAGCATCTAAGGACTCTTTAATCACATATGGAGCTTCTTCACTGGCCATGATAGAACGATATCTATTTTCTTCAATGTTCAACTTTTCCTTCAATTATCTCAAACGAGCTCCATTATACAAAGCTATGGAACAAAGCTTCTCCTAAAGTAGTAGGCGCTAACATTAAGAGTGCACATTGTAGAAGCGGTTTAAGTCCCGAGATATACATCGATTTAAGTAACGATTCGAGATCCTCATACTCGATTTGCTAGTACCACAAACTCACTCTCATATTGGGCCACCGTACCCATTTGCAAGAGTTTAGAGAGTGCATATTCCGCGTCATGATCGTTGCCTCCTGATGCCATGAATAATACTCAAGTGATTAATAACTCAAAATTTTTGATGAATAGTACCATGATGAACAAGACTTGGATGAACAAGACATTGAATAAAGACTCGTGAACAAAGGCGATGAACAAGACTCGTGAATGCTTTTTTTTTTTTTTTATCTTTTTTGGGAACCCTAATCCTTAGCCATCTCAACGAGAGCTCTCAATGAAAGCACCAATTGATACGACCACTAGGGGTTGATCGATAAGACACCACTTCAAGCTGCAAGCAGCTCCTTAAGAAATTGAAAATAAGAACTAAAGAATTATTGATATTAAACTTGATTGAATATAATAAATGATTACAAGAATATTTATAAGACAAAGTAGGGTAAAACCATAAGACCTTAATAGGCCATGGGCTCGGGCCGAGGCGTATCAAGTTATGAGTGACAAATCATATTGAAACATTATAACATAATCTAAACAAGTTTTGACGGGTTGATAATGTCAACCCAAACATGACCCTTTATAAAGCTTTAAAATGGTTTAACCATAATTTGTTTTATTGTTGTGTCGATGTCGATGTCAAGTCATGTTTTGTGATGGATGAAAAAATTTCAAAATAATCTAACAAATAATGACAACTTTTACCCAAAAAGATTCTGACATCTTTTTACAAAAGCAAATACTTTTTATGAGTCAGATTCAGATTTCACGGCCTCTAATACACATTAAGATGGAATCAGATTCAGATATTTCAACCACAGATTCAAATTCAGATGTGCAAATCTGATTCAGATTCAGAGCCTCTTAATAAACAAACAACACCTAATACTTATGTATTTAAACACACGATGTTGCATTCCTAAGGGCAGTTAAGTCATACACATACTAATCTACGCAATGAATAGGTCAAATGAATACAATATGAACATATAAATATGGGTTATTACCTAGACAAACGACTTTTTATGTTTTGTTATCATGGTTGAAATTAACATATGTATTTTTTATTTTATTTTTTAATCATTATTACAACTTAGAATATTACGACTCAGGTAAAAAAATATATATAATATTTAGCTTGGAGTGCACGGCGCACTATGCCATAGGCCTCGTTATAGTGTCAAAATAGCGCTGATGACGCCCGTCATCCGTCACCGTTGCAGCATGATCACTCGTTATAGGCGCAAATGTGATCAAGACAAGTGTAAAAGTGGAGTGAGTGAGGTTTTTTAGTTGTGTGTTATATATAGAAATATTATCGGAGATGATGTTTCTTGGTTTTATGTTATAAAAATATTATAGATTAAAAGTTAATGTGACGGCACTTATAACCTGCGAATATGGCTAAGTGCACTTAGCAGCCTTAGAAATAGAAGAAGCACTCTCAAGCAGTATCCCATCTTAGCTTGAATTTTAAACTTCATATTATCTTAAGCGATTCTGGATCGGGTTTGTGTTTTGCACACACAACATTTTTCATTACAATATTTGATTTTTATTTAAAATATTTGGTTTTCAAAACTTTTGAATCACCGTAACATATATATATTTCATGCAAACTTTTTTTATCGATATTCTTCTTCATCAATGAGCATACATGACTTATTCATAACAACCCTTAACGAAATTAAGTATTGTTTTTTGCATAATTTGTGTTCCAGACTGTGACTGATTAATAAGTAAAACACCCCTGACCGTTTTCCATTAAAATATATAAGTAGTAGTTATTGGTCAAAAGAGATTATTAAACTTAGGTTATATCTTAGATTTTGATCCTATATTTATATGCAAAGCCTGCATAATGCATGAAGCATATCAAGTTAACATTTACACCCCTAGTAGTGTGAGTTGCAAGAACAAAATATGATGGCTTCATCCATATTTTCGCATACTTGTAGCGTTCTTCTTGTTCTTGTATTTCTATCTTCATGGGCTAAATCAGACAATAGTATGCCATTAGCTCTTTCTCCTTTTTCAGGTAAATCTATTGATAAAGGCGGAACTATTAATGGGTTTTTCTTACAGATTTTATTTTGTTTTGATCTAAGAATTTTCTTATGATTTTGTGTACTTCTCTATAGCAGATGATAACCTATGTAATGCAGTCAATTGTGGAAGAGGAACTGCTCGGTTGATGTTACCAAACCATTTAGCTTTGTTTGCAGTGTGAACCAGGATGGCGAAGAACTCGTTCTGACAATGAAGATGAGCTTCAGTTCCTTCCTTGCGTCATTCCTAACTGTAACATCACTCTTTATTAACTTAATTACTCTAGCTAGCTTTTTTTTTTTTTTTTTATTATTTTTTTGTTGTTTATTATCATTATTATTATTTTTAATTTAATTTAATTTAATTTAATTTAATTTAATTTAACTTTATATACATAAGTATATAGTAACAAATACATAAGTATATATAAGCGGTAAAGAGCAAAATATGTTGCTACTCATTGAACCATGCTATGAAACTAGCCGTTTCTTTAGGGATATACTATTAATCATTCTATAGTGGGTCACATCACGCGAATATTCCTTCATCTCCCACTTTTTCAAGACAACATTTTACGAGTTTCATTCAGTATTTACGCTTTTAAACGTTTGACTTATTAAACTTTATATTTATCGTTCGCATTTTCGCGTTTATAAACTTTTGATATAAACAAAATTATAAAAATAAAAATAAAATAAAATAAAAAACAAAAAATATAGGAGGGTACATCTAAAATTATAGCCACCGTATGAATAACCCACCCCTTTCTTTAAATCATACACATAATGACGTACATAAATGACTTCAATCAGTTGGTTTCTACAGGTACCGTAGACTACTCGTGCATGCCAGCCCCACCTCCGAGCCCTCCAATCCCAGATAATATTTCTCTGTTTGATCGTAAGTCATCTACTTTCTTGAACTAACACATGATTAATCAGGGAAATATTAGTTCTAACAATATATATATATATATATTTTTAGCTTGTTATTGGACATATTGCGGAGAAGGTACATGCACCAAGAATCTTACATACACCCATACATGCCAGTGCAATCCTGGATACACCAATCTGATGAACACCTCCCATTTTCCGTGCTTCAGCAGTTGTACGATCAATCACAAATTTTTCACTTATAATATAGCAAACCCTATATCACATCTTTGAATAACAATTGTTTGAATACAAAACAGGTGCGATTGGGATGGATTGCAGAAGACTTGGAATTAGCATGCTAGACACGACGTCGCCTCCTAATGATAGTAACAGTCAAGGTTTGAATGATTCTTAAACATGAGCAAAATTTCTTGTGAACTTCTTATATAGTCTAAACAATAAAAGTCATCCCATTTATGTTGAAATTTGACATTTTGATGTTGACTTTAACTTTGACTCTGTAGGTACCAAATTTCTTCATGGAGGGTTCCATTGGATTGGATTCACAATCATATCTGTGGTTATGGCTCTAATGGAATAGGATTCTTGTTTGGGTTTTGTTTAATGGTTCTTTTTAATATTTTAGTTGATATACATGTATGTATGTATTGATGATATGTTTTTGTATGAAAAATAAGATAAGATGATTACGTTTTAATATAAAGAGGAATAACTTTTTAGACAGATATTGCAGCTAAAAAGACACAGGGTGTATAGAAATATTTCCTCATGTATCGCTATCTTCCGCGTTTTTTCAAAATTTTTCTTGATTTATTAAGAACGAGAAAAGTAAACGATTAGGTATGAAGTCTTAAATAAAAGTAGTAGATTCCTAAGTTTATACTCTCTCGTCGTTAGTCGTGCTCAATCCCACAAAGCAAAATCCGTGAATCAATCAATAGTCAAGAGGTCTTCAATAATCTTGAATGATGAGTTAATGCGTATTATCTTTGAATCATGCCTTTAAAATTCATCTCCAATAATACTAGGGCATATATGGTGCGTTAACTCGGCCTTCATCATATACGAACAAAATGGTTATGATCTAATGTGCACTATATATTTTTTGTTTTTTTAAACAATAAATAAGTAACATAAACAAGTCGGTTTTAAGTACCAACTGAAAATAATAAACATAAAATCGGTTGAGTCCGAAAGGGAGTGGTGTTAGAAAAATTAATGACGCGGAAAACGTTGATATGTGTGTGGAAGACAATGAAAGTAATGGGGACGAATTGAATGTTGAACTATTGGTTATGCTCAAGTCAAATCGGTAATTATACGACCGAAAATTACGTAAGTGTATCGGGGTATACACATATACATTTAGAGAGTGTTTATTAATAATAATTAATATGTTTATTGTATACTATAAATTATAATTAATATAATTCACAAAACGAAGATAACGGTCGTTATTCTATTAGTCTAACGGTTAACGATCGTTAAGTCCTAAATTAACTAGTAATTTTACAAGATTATTACCAAATGATTAAAAACCAAAATGGAGTTCTAGAATACTCTATGAGGGTCGGCTATATGGGCTAGGTTACTTACTTGTTCTCTAAGTTTGGATATTAGTATATAAAGAGGCCTTTAGGTCTTCATTATTTACTCATCACAAACCAAAACATCCTCCTCTCTCCCTTTGCTTTGTACAATCAAAGAATAACCCCTAGATAGGTATTTCCATATAATCTTTATTAAGTATACAAGATACTAGAATCTAAGTGTCGATTATATCATGCATCTAAGAGCTGAGATCTTAAGTTTAATTGTAAAATCATTAACTTGATTTTGAGTAATATGAGATAACTCTTTAGTACACCTGAGAACAAGTTGGAGCACCATGTTTGTTTCTTTAAATTACATATGTCGTGTAACATATTGAAAGCTATTTTCCATCCAAGCTAGATTTTATCCTTGACTTGGAATATAGTTTCACTTGAGAGATTTAGGAAATAAGATAACCTTGGAATATACGTTTATTATAAACATGTGCAGTAAATAAATCTAACACAATGTAACATATCATTGAGCAAGTCTTAAGGGATATATTTCACATGCGATGGCTTAATACATGGATCGACATCAGAAACACCCCAACCCGACAAGCGGTCCGAATGTCACATTATGGAGTCGACAGAACATACTAATAAAAATTTACAGCGTAAGTCTTATAAAATAAAATACCAAGTCATATAAACGAATGACTTACAAAGAAAAATACATAATCAAATATGACTAAAAGATACGAAATATCAAAACAAATACTTTTCCAAAAGAGCCCAAAACAATAAAGGAAACTATTGTCGGTTCACTCAAAAGCTCCTACTCTCGGCCCATCAAAGCCCATCATCCCACTTGGTACATGCCGCATGGAAAAAAAATGCGACTGAGTTTAAAAAGCCCAGTGAACATATATAACAAAACAAAAGCTAAACATAATCAAAATACAAAACGAAACAAGAGAGACTGATAACAAAATCGTAACGAATGAGCACAATGAGTCTATGAGTCAATGAGGAACCTGCATAACACAATATTAATAGATAACCAAAGAACATAAATCAAAAGAGACTAAAGCAAAGCAGCGCATCAGCGAACATACATAAGTACACATAAAATAACCAAACATATAAATACTGGACATAAACGAATAGGAATTGATAAACAACATCATAAGCAAAACAAGTAACCAAACAGTGTACAAGCATAGCAATCATCGTATCAACTAAACATAAATATGGAACACAAATAAATCAGATAATCAGAACACATATAAGCCAAGTCAATTCTATAAGCAGCTGGAAGCAACTAAATTGAATGGAAGCATGGCAATCACACAAGTCGATAACCCACAAGCTAATAAATGTAACAAGTATCATAACCAAAGGAAATACTAGCAGCAGATAAGCATGATAGTCACATGTATCGTAAGAATACCAAACGAACATCATAATTGAATGATTAACTAAACAAAGACATAGCATGGCAAGCTAAAAATCAACTAGACATGTAACATACGTTGAACCATTTCCATCATCAAACAAAGAGTACAAACCAAGTGTAAACATGGCAGATCAACAAGTCAGATAGACATCAATTTCTATGTCGAACTAACAACAGAAGCATCATAAAATACCAAACAGAAGTACAAGCATGGTAGTCACAAATAGCAAATAGGAATACTAAATGATAATCATAGCCCACGAAAATAACTGAACGAAGGTATACATGATAAACGGATAAATCAAATGATTAAACACTAGCATGGTAACCAGACGAATCAAATGGTCACATAATAGCATAGTAAGCAGAAAATCAGATATTAGCATGATAACAGGCGAATCAAATAATCACATATTAACATAGTAAATAGAGGAATTATGTAATCATATACCAACATGGTAAACAAATGGATCAAATAATCATATAATAGCATAGTAAACGAATGAAGCGGTAATCCGAAGTATAAGCTTGGTAGTCAACCAAAATGGAATGAGATTATGACAAATCAAATGAACTGGAATATAGTATGATAGTCGGATGAATCACATAAGTATACTGAGTGAATGTATAATCAAATGGAGAACTGGATAAAGTATGGTATAGAAACGAATGAATAAGAACGTCAGAAATCTACCACGAGCCCAAACCAATCAAACCATATCATATCATAGTAACCATAGAGTAGCTAGCTCCCAAAATGTGAAGGACGTGTATTACACACAACATCAATCACCAAACCAAATTTAGCAATGTCAAATACAAAACAAATCTAGGATGCATCCATACACCCCTGCAAAAGTATTATTGGCCATATCTTCAATAAACAATATAGGGACGGTGTGGCACATCACTCGACCACACTAGAGTTATGCCATTGGTGCATCAATGACATGGACATAGAACCCCCATGTCTAGTATAATGGCTCGGTTATCAAATTGAAGGGTCAAAAGCAAAGTCCAAAGTTTGGTAATGTATAAGTCATCATAATCAAAGGTTCAAAATCAATGGTTCACAATTCAAAAGATCATAGCAAAGGTTCACAATTCAAAAGTTCATAGCAAAGGTTCACAATTCAAAGGTTCATAGCAAATGTTCACAATTCAAAGGTTCATAGCAAATGTTCACAATTCAAAGGTTCATATCAAAGGTTCACAATTCAAAATAGCTAAAGATCAAAAGGTGCATACAGATCATGAGAAACCTTATAAGAAAGGTCAGAATATCTGTACCTCAAACCGCTACAAATCATTCAAATACACAAGGAAAACAAAGGCTACCATTCCTCCGCGGATCTACACGAATAATGATCGCTAATATTTAGAAAGCTATTTCATAGTTTAGTGTTCATAGTTATTCATATTTTAGTTAGAGTCTCTCATTCTATTTTAGAAACTTTCCAAATAAGTAACTTTCTCGAAAGTAGGTAGTTTCCATGTTTAAGTAACGTTAACACTTTAGGGTTATAATGGACAATTAAATAAACTTAAGGGTTTAACATAACAAATATCATAGTTTAGGTTCTTTAATAACATCTTAGTAAAGTCTAGGGTTAAATACGATAATTATCAAAGTTTAGGGTTTACAATGTAAATAATTCAAAATAAAGTTTAGTGTGAAGGCTTAGAATACGAACAAAGTTTCAAATATACCGATGTACGAACATACAAATTTTATTACTTTTGTACGAATAACTTTCAATTATGGTCAATGCATGACGCGACCGTAACTACAAGTTACCGTGTCAAAGTTTCAAATTATGATCAACGCACGAACAACTTTCAAATTATGATCAATGTACGAATGTGACCGCTTTTCTTACCTTTGTCCGCTTTTCTTCCGCTTTTGTCCGCTTTTCTAACGCTTTGTTCCGTTTGTCCGCTTTTCACATTTTGTCCGCTTTGTTCCGCTTTGTCCGCTTTACGCTTTGTCCGCTTTTGCCTTTTTGTCCGCTTTGTTCCGCCGTCCGATTTTCCCACGCTTTGTCGTTTGTCCGTTGCTACGCTTTCGTCCGCTTTCACATTTGTCCGTTTTTTTACGCTTTTGTTCCGCTTTTTGCCCGCTTTGTCCGCGTTTTTGTCCGCTTTTCACGTTTGTCTTCTGCTTTTTTACGCTTGTTCCGTTTACGCTTTGTTGTCCGTTGTCCGCTTTTTCCACGTCCGTCTGCTTTGTTCGCTTTTGCTTTGCTATGTAAAAATGGACAAAACGAAAAAGAACAAAACGTAAGAAAACGGACAAAACGAACAAAACGGACAAAACGTAAGAAAAACGGACAAAACATAAGAAAACGAACAAAACGGAACAAAAATGTATAAAACGTAAGAAAACGGACAAAACGAAGAAAACGGACAAAACGTAAGAAAAATGTATAAAACGGACAAAACGTGAAGAAAACTGGACAAAACATAAGAAAACGGACAAAACGAACAAAACGACAAAACGTAAGAAAACGGACAAAACATTAGAAAACTGACAAAACATAAGAAAACGGAACAAAAATGTATAAAACGAAGAAAACTAGACAAACGTAAGAAAACGGACAAAACGTAAGAAAAACGGACGAAACGGAACAAAACATAAGAAAACGGACAAAACGTAAGAAAACTGACAAAAAGTAATAAAACGACAAAACGTAAGAAAACTGACAAAACGGAATAAAAACGGACAAAACGTAAGAAAACGGGCCACATTACGTATATTGATCATAATTTGAAAGTTATTTACGACATTGATCATAATTTGAACTTTTGACCGGTAACTTGTAGTTACCGGTCACATTACGTATATTGATCATAATTTGAAAGTTATTTACGCACAAAAGTAATAAAATTTGTATGTTACGATACTCCAGATATTTGAGAAACTTGTTACGATTCTCACCTTCACCCTAAAGTTTAAAGTGTATTTTATCAAGGTTTCAAAGTTTCAAATGTCAAAAGGATAAACTATAGGACTTAATGTCATCAATATAATAGTTTAGGGTGTATTGTGTCATTTCATAATAGTTCAAGGTTTGCATGCGACAAAATTTAAAGATGAGGGTTAAAAGTGAAAAATTTTATAAATAATAACATGTAACATTATGTAACCATTCGTACAGTAACTGTGTTTCATTTTACTCTTTCTTTTTTATATCCCGACATGCCAACTTCATGCTTGATCGCGGCTCAAACGACTAACATCTACGACCAAGTAAAAATGCCTTATGAATAACCCCCGACTTGACTCTTCCGATACACTTTCAAAACTTCAAAAGACTCAACCATAAATCCCGCGATCACCCTCGAAGTTACCCCCACAAGACCCATTTTCTTTCATGGCATGATCGACCTATATTCAAGCTTGCTCGCGGGTCCTAATATTAACATTTACGACTAAGTAAACGTGCCAAAGGACTAACCCCCGACTCACCTTCCCGACAAGACCAAGTACAACCATTCTTTCTTTTTTGTTTACAAAATTCCACGACATACCTAGACATGACCAGATTTAAACCATGAACTCTATTACGAGACACAATTCAGTCCGCATAAGATGGCGTACAACAAGACACACCTCTACACGACCCAGCCTCCATACGACAAAATATACACGCGACATATATCATACGTGAATGTTTTTACGTGGCAAAAACTTGTGTTTTCTTATAATTCATTCGGATAATAGCTTAGACGAAACAAGATGATATCAAAACAGATTTAGTGAGTACCTTATGATCGGATGTACGAAGGAACAGGAACAAGGACTCATCACAAATGAACCAAGCACACGAATACCCTTCGAAAAATATTTACCATGATCGACTCCTTCTTCACTTACCCTTGTAGTGCATGTGTTATCTACAAGAATTGGTTGTGGTGGTTGTTGTTTGAGTGGTCATGTTTTTGCTTTTGTTTCTCAAAGTTCACGACAGGAGAAAATGGGAGAAGGTGCAAGACCGAATAATCGCCGCTTTCAGCGAATTTCAGGCTTCCGCACGGGACATGTCCCCTACGAAACCTTTTCCTGGGATATGTCCCCATAAAAGATCCCAAAGAATTCCTTCCTGGAATACTTTTCCCGGACTGCTTTGTCACTTTTACCGGGACATGTGGGACCCAGAATATTGTCGCCGGTCAAACATGTCCGACGTGGCATCACTTTTTGCCGGGGACACGTCCCCGTGAAAACTATTTTTGAACTTTACTTTAAGTACCCTAATTCCGTCATTAGTCCGTGTTTTCCCGGGGACAAGTCCCTGGGAAAAGCTATAAATTGAAATATGCTTTTGAACTTTCACCGGGTACATGTCCCCGGCAAAACTAACTGACCCAATATGCAAAATATTGCTGCAAAATGGGTAATTTCAAATTTTTTCCGAAATTTTCCGGAAAAAATCTACAACCTGTTTGCTAACATGGTTATCCTTTTCAAAATCATAACACAAATTCGCTAACATAGTTATCCTTTTCCAAAATCATGCCAATTATAACACAAATTCGCTTAAACATAATATCATGTATACCCATCAATCGCTAACATAGTTATCCTTTCCAATCGCCAAACGGTTCCTAAACCGTTAACTCATGATCATCTACAAAACTATCCAAACTACCTATCCGCAAATGGTCCAAAACTATACGATAATCCATTTACGGAATCCTAGCACATAATGCACATAAACGACATAATAATCCATGTTATCTTGTACAAACATATCCAAATGTGTTAAAGTAACATAAATCGGCATCTCAAACCCCACTACCCCCATTACCTTCCCAGATCTCTAGACTCGCGGATGGAGTAGCACCGATCCCGACCCACCCTCTCCGGATCCCGACCCACCGGGTGGAGTTGCACTTGATCCCGGTGGACTATATTCGCCCCCGCCAACCCGCAATGTCCTCACAAACCCATGACCGTCCATCCGACTCCGTAGCGAGCTCTCGCTTTGCTTCAGACTGCTTCCGCAGCGAGGACACATCCGCCGCATCACGAGGTCGGAGGTGCTAAAGGTCTTATTCACTCCACCGCCGGTAAGACCCGACCTACACCAGAATATGACCGCTACCGCTACCACCAATCACGAGACGCAAAATCGGACGGCCACCATGCGAGTCCCATCTGAGGTGCTCTCTTCCCGCATCCGCAACATCTCGCTCGCTTAGTTACAAAAAACAAGAAAAGTAATATATAAGTCGTGATGCATTATATATCATCAAAATGGGTGACTTTGAAAATAAATTATACTTACATATCTAGCCTCGTATAACGAGGACTCAAAGACATCGCCTCGTATGGTTCCGAAGGTAAAGCTCTATCAAGTCTTCTCCGACCGCCTCACCTCACCGGTCAACTGCTTAGAAATAAAATCAATAACGATACACCCAACACCATGTATATATATAAAAAATGATTAAATAGTTTCTTACAGTTATGGCGAATAGCACTACGATCGAGATCCGTGAAGGCTAGAACTCGTGTTCGCCATTCGGTTTTGTCGATTCACCTCGAGATCTTCTCGCTTGGGGTCTGGCCCAAAGCTTAACTGCATGATTTTAAATTATAAAACTATTATATAAATGAATTATTATTATTATTATAAAGTGTCGATCCGTAAATTTACCAACGATCCCAATCCTCTTGCGCCTTGTTCTCGGACGCTTTTGATCTCTCAATTTTCCACCCCACCCGCCGTAAAGTTATCTTTTTGTACCTATATTTGTTGTCGTCGATCGCTTTTGGAGATAATACTCGACATCACAACAATCTTCTCCATTCGGGCCAAGCAAGTGTGTGTCGAGATCAAAGTAGTCTTTGCAATAAAATATAAATAAAAAATATACAAATTTAAATAAACAAACAAGTTTGAATAAATATACAAATTTAAATAAAGGTTAAAAACTTACGTGTAGATGCTCGTGGATGTGGCCTTGGCCGCTTGGGAACCTTAGCCCATGAATCGCAAAACATGGGAATCGAGTCCCAGAACACCTCCCCAACATAGTTGGAGAACCAAGAAGAGTGAAGGCCCACGCAGTCCAAAACCCTCCGGTTGGGCTAAAATTGATCGACACAGACGACCATCCAGGCCTCTTCGCCTTCAAAGGCTGTGTTCTTGTGGGACCACGCACCACCTTCCCGCCTTTCCCAATTTTAGCGTTTGGGTCTGCAGCCTTTGGATTTAGAGCCTACAAGTAATCAAATTCAAGTGATGATGACATAAAATAACATTTTATCAATTTAAAATAACATGTAATCAAATACGCTTTAGTGAAAAATAATTCGAAATTCTTACGCGGCAATTGGTGCCTATCCTCCTCGAGGGACCACGAGGTGGCGAATTACCTCCGCCGCCACCGTGAGACCTAGCTACAACATCCGCCATCCGTTAAACGAATATAGAAATTAGTTAATTATTTGATTAAATGCTATTTAAAAATGCTATAAAATGAATTTAAATGCGTAAAATAGCAAAAGAGCATGAAAAATATGAAAACTTCCGTAACATCCTAAATTAATACCGAGAATCAAGGAAAATAACATAAACAACTTTTGAGAGCAGGAACTATGATTTGGGCACACAACTGATTTGATAAGCACTATTGAAATAAGCTATAAGCTACAAAAAGCTACCACATGCTCAAACTAACCTAAACTAATCAAGACTAAGCTAATACAACTGATATGGGTCAAATAAGCTCAAGCTAAAAGCACCTAAGCACAAGTTTAGTTCCAAACTACCAAATGCCAAACGGCCCTCAAGTGCCTACTTTAAGCACTAATTAAGCTATCTTAGAAAAATCACGAAAATAAACTAAAAATATACAGTTACCAACCACCAACCAAAGTGCTATAATCCAGAATTTCAGCTGATATGGACTAAAAACAAGGAAATTAAAAATCAAAATAAGAAAGGATCGAGACTAATGGAACCGATGTGATAAGCATACATGAAATAAGCTAAAAGCTACCTCTAAGCTACTATAAGCTACCACAGTTTAAAACTAACTTAAACTAACTGTAATAAGCCTACCATAAAAGCTCAAGCTAAAAACATTTTGGCTACATAACAGGTTTCATTAAGCTAATTCCAAACGGCCCTAATGCAGCTACTTTGAGCACTGATTTAGGAGGCTTAAAAAAATCCTAAAAAAAAACTAAAAATACCCAGCTGTAGATCACCAACGAGAGAACTAATGCCCAAAATTTCAGCTTCTAAGGATTTATCATGAAGAAATTAAAAATCAAAACTAAAAGTGGATTGGGACAAGTGGAGGCTGATGCAGAACAGATATAAGGAGAAAAGAAGCAGTTTCAGATCTGAACTAGCACTTAAAAAGATGGAAACTAATCTAATAAAGCTAATCCTATATCTAGGCTACTGAGGAAACCAACATCAAGTAATAGGGATAGCAAAAGAGGCTAAAAGAAAAACTGATATAGGATAGAAAAGAGAGACTTATGACAGATTTGATTAACAGCATACAAACTCAAAATGGCTTGATGAAACTTAATAACTCTGATAGAGATTGCTCTAAAACAAGTAACTAAACTTACATAACTCAAATTTAGCTTATCTAGATAACTGAAATTCCAAAATCAGGCTCAAAACAAACACCCCTTTAAACATATCAAATGCATTTTTTAACCAAAGAAACTTAACAAAAGCTGATTTGAATTACTCAAATTAACACTGGATCAAACCAGTGAACAAATTGGAACTAGAAACCAACCCAAACCAGTTTGACTTTCAAAATTAACCCACTTTGACTTTTGTTGACTTTTTGCTAAAATGATGAAATAAGCTTAAGTATTACTACCAAAGGCTCACATAAGCTTTCAAAAGCTTATGTGAGCTTCCAAGAACAGAATTTAAAAGCTTTTAACACTTTACTAATTGAATTCGAATTTAGAGGAATTTAGACTGCTTCTAACTTATTTTGCACCTCATAAACTTTCGCCGGGACATGTCCCGCTTAACACATATACAAGTAACAAAAAAAAAAAAAAAACAAGTAACAAAAAACCACAAAACTTACCGGTGTGAGTGTCGGCTTCGGTTCTCGGCTTCGATTCTCAGCTTCACTTCTCAGCTTGGTCTCGATAATCGCATAAAAATAATTAAAATAAGAAATAAAAAATTAACAAAAATCACAATAAAAAATAAAACATTGCAAAATTAACAAACTCAAAAATTAACAAATAACAAAAATAACAAATTAACAAAAATAACAAAATTAAAAGATAAAATTAACCGGGTTTGTAAACAAGGGGACAAGGAAGAAAGAAGATGGGAAAGATAGAATTACATGAGGAGAGGGTTTAAGGAAAGAATTATATGAGGAGGGGTTTAAGGAAAAATTATACTCGTGCACATTGGGCGCGTGTGTAGTGGTGGTGGAGCAGTGATGGTGGCGGTGGTGAGCTGTGGTGGTGGAGGTGGTGAGATGTTGCAGTGGTGGTGGCTAGTGGAGAAGACGATGATGTAGTGGTTTTCGTTTTTTTTTTCACGAGAGAGACCAGATCTGTCAATAATTGAGGTTAATAATTCTTTTCAACTTTTGCCGGGGACAAGTCCCCGGGGAAAATGAT
>CM040244.1:194159610-194175441 GCA_022545495.1 Chrysanthemum lavandulifolium
AAAGTTGAAAATATTTTTATGGGACACATCCCCGAGAAACTTTATGCTGGATTTTGACTATCCGGTCAAAGTTTAATAAAATCAAACTTACTCGCGGGACATGTCCCCGCTGAAAATATGCGCTGAGATTTCCGTAACAAGTCGCCGAATTCATGTGCCTCGCCGATTCAATTTTGTCGTTTATTGATTTCGCCGGACTTTGTGTCCCCGGCGAAAGTCTCCTCGCCTGGCTCCATCCGATTGTTGTAGTGAAGAGTTGTTTAAGATAAAGACGAGCAAGGGAATTCTTAACTTAGGTAAGTCGTGGTTTGATATTGATTGATGAGTGATTTATGGATGAATGAGCCGAGAATATGGGGTGGGATTGAGATGATGTTTATTTATTCAAGTTTCCATATATGTTTTTTCCAAAGAAAGTGTACAAAGATTATGAATCGGTCCAACAAGATTTTAGATGTGTGATTATGCTATAATAATTAAGTTGTGTCATTTTCATGTTAAGTCTAGTTGTTTCCCACGTTTTCAAAATTTTCAATCTTAACATATCATTTAGGTTTGTAGTTAATCGTATTCATAACTTAGGAAAAATTTAAAATTAGACGTAAAATTAGGAATTCGGAATTTAGGGTTTTACATATACCTTGGATTTTACTAAGGATTCATCATGTACATTATATTGTGTATGGGGCTAGTTGTAACATTTGCATGAATACAAGTTGAGTTGACAACAACAATATTTAAGTGAGAGTCTTTAGATGACCGTTAAAACAAATATCTTATTAGAAGTTTTTTGGGTTAAATAGATTCATTATTATGATTGGAGTCATCCCTAGTAATGAAAGACCTACGGATATTTATTGTGACTATTCTCGACACAATTAACATAGCCAACAAACCTAGTAGTTCGTAGGCGCCAAACATTGCCAAAGAAAGGTTCAATCGCTTAAAATAAAATCATAGTGTTGTTGTGTACACTGATGCTAGTCTGATTGAGTGGATACTCAATCTTAGTCATTGTAGGATTTCATCATGAATGATAATGATGTTGACTAGACATGCTCAGCTGAGAGCATTGTTGCAATACACATTAAAGGATAAGAATACTTTACAGCTTAAGAACCTATTGAGATGATTATCTCAGATAGGTGTTGTGTTGGCTTCAAACCCCCTATGGAATGTATCGTGGTAATACTAGTGTTCTAGAATGCACGCATACAAAATGAGACTCATCATGTTATTCAAACTTTCACTATTTGTGAGTTTTGAAATAAGTACTCTTAAATTGTACTCAAATGACTACTTAGCTGTAATGTAACATACATGTTGAAAATGTTGAGGAACATTAGATTTCAACTTAATATCAGTCTCATGCGAATCTGTATTTAGTATTTGGATAATGGAACTGTAAGCAGTCGTATTAAATAATGAATTGATATACCTGGTATGATCGTTTTCATTTATACTATTGTGTTCTATATGTGCATGATTAATCCATGAATAAATTTATTTATTCTAAATTGTCCATTGTCGATTAACGATACGGGAGTATTGTTGAACTAAGACAAATGTGAGCGTTTGGTAATAGATTCACTTGATGAATGTTAAAGGATGTGTCCGCCAAACTCATATATTATCCACATGCTATGGATATTGGACTTCCCCAAACCTACGAGAATTTACTTTTATGGATCGGCGTCAATAAGTGATATCTCGCAAGTGGTTATTTTTTTACTCTTTCTTAGACTTGAGATGCAAGGTGTCTTGCATGCGGACATTTCTTTTTATTGTAGTTTAATGTTATCCCAACAAGGTAATTACAAGGGCTATTTTTGGAAGAGATGTGAAGGCACATGAATGACACGCAGTCAAGATAGAATTTTTCCTTCACTTGTCTTCTGAGTATGATACTATTAGGCCCCTCGCTGGATTAATCGATGTTTGTATGGCCATACCTAAAGTGTAAATCAAGATGATGCTTGTTTACGCTTGGTAATCTTGATTAATTTTTAAAACGAGAAACATAATAGTTAATCAATATGGAATGACTTAGATCTATAACCACGCTTTACAAGTATCTCAAACAAAAGGAAGTGTCTTTATAAACCGCTTAACTAAGCCGCCAAACCACACTCATGTATTTCTGAGAGCAATGTGGTATTGTTAGATGCTTAACATTGTTAGTATTAGTTATTATGATTATGACATTCGCCAGTGGGAGCTATTGATTATGCTCAAGTCAAATCGATAATTATACGGCTGAAAATTAGGTGAACCTATCGAGGCACATGATGAGTGTCTAAATACTCATCATTTTTGTACCATTTAAGCTGCAAAAACATCCGAAAACACTCAGAAATGCATCAAAATGATAAAAATATCACAAATAAGTGTTTTATGTGTTTTAAATGCAAAATATCAAAATCGTGAAAACGTAAAGTTTGCATAATTGGCGCTTTAGTCCCCAAGTTTCAAAAGTTGTCAAAAAGTCCTCGTAAAATTAAATGAAGAAAAATGTTATTCAAGGTCCCCGAATTATTCTAACTTGTCAAAATGGTCCTTGAATAAATCTTTGTTAAATGGCGTAAAGGTCCTCGAACTTTTGAAATTGTCAAGTTTGGTCCTCGGAAAGTTTGAAAATGTCAAAATGGTACTTGTACTATTAAAACTTGTCAATTTTAGTCCTTGTGACAACTTTGGAAAATGGCGTGAATGGTCCTTCAAAATTTCGTAAATTACAAACTAGTCCTTGTAATATTAAAACCCTTTTGACCCCTTTGCCATTTTGGTCCCCTGCCAAAGCCAAGTGAGCCCCCTGTCAAAACCCTTTGACCTCCCCTTTTTGGACCCCCAGGTCAAACGAGTCAAATCCAGCTTTCCCGCCAAATTGATAAAACGGACAAAATGTGCAAAACTCATCCATTGGTCAAAGTGAGAGGTGGGATTGGCTCAGAAGGACACGTGGGAGTCAATGGAAGTATAAAAAGAGGAAGAGAAGAAGAGAGAAGAAAGTAGTTAGTTTTTTAATTAAACTTGTATGTCATTTTTTATTAATTTAGCTTAATTAATGTTTTAAGATGTAGTTTTCTGTTCTATTGTACTCAAATCAAGTTATTTCATCAACATAACTGCTTTTCAAGCTTAATTAAAGGTTTTAGTTATATTTCAAAATTTCAAGTTATCATTGTAAATTTCAGCCATTTTCTTAGTTACAAGCTTCTATTAGCTTCTTTGAAAGCTCAAACAAGTTTATTCAAGCTTATCATAGCTTTTGATAAGCTTGTGATTCAGCTCAGTAATTCTCATAGTTGGTCAACAAAAGTCAAACTTTGGACAATCCCGGTTCAAGCAGTTTGGAATTGGAAATGTGGTTGATGCAGAGTGATTTTGGGTTGGTTTAGAATAATTTAGCATAGTGGGATTCGGTTTTAGCCTCAATCCAAGCCGGACCCATGTGAGTTTGTATGTCACTTGTCATTTTCAATCTATTTTGCATATTGGGTTTGTACATGTATCTGTGCTTACATCTGGTTTAGTCTTGTTTATTTAATGGTACTTAGAGTAGTTAAACTCAGTTTGATCTATTTTACAAGCTTGTTCATCAGTTGGCTTCATTTTCATTGCAAATTTGTTTCTAAAGTGGTGTTTGGATTAGTAGCTCAACTGAGCTTGAGCTCTTGTTTGTACTTGATCCCTGTCTACTTAGTCTCAACAAGAACTACTTGAATCACTCTAGTCCTTATTTTGGGTCTGTACACTTTAAAAGTCAAAATCTCAGTACATCAGTTTTCATCTCCAAATCTGTGTAATTCAGTTAACAATTGCTCTCATATAGGTGTTAAACTAGTTAATCTAGCTTGTAGTAGGTCCATATTAGCTCTAAACAATATATTCAGTTCACAAATTAAGCTCAAAGTAGGCAAAAGTCAATGTTCTTAACTGATTCCATAAAGTCAAAAGTTGAATAGGCAGTTTTTTACAAAACTTTATTAATGTACCATGGGCTCATCTTTGGTTCAATTCCAAAGTAATTGGGATCACAAGTTCAGATTGGTCTAGTTTGGGTAAATGCATGTTGTCGAGTTTTCTCAAGTTTTACATGTTTCAAATAAGTCCCATTGCCACATCTCCCTTTCACACTCAAGACACCGAGCAGTGATGTGCTTTTAAAATCTTTGTACAAGCTTTAATATAGCTTATTGGGGTCTCAGCTTTGGTTTATAAGCAGTTTGGTTGGTGGTCTTGAGGATCTCATATCTGGTTTCCAGTTTAGCTTATTTGGGTGGCTTATGTTTAAGCTTAAAGTAGCCCATCAAAAACTGATTTTAGCATATAAGCCAAAACCTCAAATCTTAGCAGTCTGCATTTAAGTAGTTTAGGCTTGTTGTTTCTTGTTTCATTTGAGTTCTTTTAGCATAATATTGCTTCTATATCAGTTTGGTGCTCTTTGGTGCTTCTTGGCTTATTTGAAGTGCTTATTTACAAGCTACTTACACTGCAACCTCATTTTCTTGCACACAACCTCATGTTTTTCTATTTTTCCTAGATTCTAAATAATATTTTAGACTTTTCTTGAAATTTTCAGATTTTCCAAGTCAGTTTTCTATTTTTCTTGATTTTAATTAGTTTTTAAGCATTTTTAAATAGCTTTTAATACAATTAATTAAGAAAAGGTTCAAAAAAAATAATTTTTCATTTTTCTTAAGTTAAGATAAATATAAAAGACAAAAAATATTTTCTAGATTTTTCTTAGTTTAATTTGTAATTTTAGCAATTTAATTAGTTTTAAATAGTTTAAAATTCATAAAAATAGAAAATAATCGAAAAATATAAAATAGTTTTGAAAATTCTCTTTGATATTTTAGATTTTTCTAAGTTATAGTTTTATTTTTCTAGCTTTATTTCATATTTTCTTGTATTTTAGGTTATTATTAAATAGTTAAAAATAGTTTTAATTAATAATAATTAATTAAATAGTTATAAAAATAATTTTCATTTTCTATAAATTTTCTTTTATCATTAGGTTTGTAAAATGTCATTTTCATATTTTTAGGATTTATATTGTGTAAGTTTCACGCTTTCATTCAGACGTTACGTAGTTTTAATTTCGCTTTATAAAAACATAAAACAAAACCTCATTTTAAATATAGTGATAGCGTTTATTTAATATTTTTATCTTTTAATTTTTTTAATTTGCATTTAAGCCCTGTAGTTTATTTACTTATTCGTAGTTATAATCATTCACAATTCTTTTCTCGCTCAAATTCTCCCGATCACTTTATCGCCGACTATTCTCGCACAAATCGTTGGGACTTAACGACCCGGGAAACCACTATACTCTCCCGATCTTCATTGCATTCGTGTTTAAACTGCTTTAAGTTTCTTACGGTCGACCATTCACAAGTGGTCGGCTCGAGTGAGAAAACTTGACGGTTTGGAGCGGATCGACACACATGTATACATTTAGAGATCGTTTATTAATAATAATTAATATTTTTATTGTATACTATTAATTATAACTAATATAATCAAGAAATAAAGATAACGATCGTTAGTCTATTAGTCTAGCGGTTAACAGTCGTTAAGTACTAAATTAACTAGTAATTGTCATATTTACCAAAGGACTAAAAAGCAAAATGGGGTTCTAGAATACTCTATAGGGGCCGGACAGATGGTCTAGGTTAAGGGGGCTACCTTGTTCCTTAAGTTTGGAGAATAGTATATAAGAAAGCCTTTAAGTCTTCATTATTTACTCATCACAAACCAAAACCTCCTCTCCTCTCTCCATTTACTTTGTACGATCGGTAAACACCCCTAGATAGGGTATTGCCATCGAAGCTTTTCAATCACAAGCATTCGTCACTTGTTTGTGATTCGTGGGTTAAGCACCAGCATCCTAACGCTCTCGTTGGATGTGTAGTGTATGCATTCGATAGATATCAACTCACTAAAGTTGATTAGGGTTTTCGTGGTGATACGAGATCAAAGGTAGTGCAAGATCAATGTTTCTTTCTATCTATTGTTCAATAGATTCGTGGTCAGTATTTTGTGTCTGTATTTATGTGTTAATTCATAATATTAAATATATATTCATCTGATGCGTACTCGTGGTATTGATAGTTTAATAAATATGAAATCTAAACAGTGGCATCACGAGCCATCTCGTTTGGTGTTATGGGTTACACTTTAAATCATTGGCTACGCTAATTAAACACATAAAATTAATTGTTATGACAATAATATGCATTATTGTCATTCAATTCAATCTTGATCTTGTTTAATATATTAATGGTTAATAAGACTAAAACGGGTTAGAAAAATTGAAACGTTATTATAACTTGGACTTCTTCTTTTTCTTTTTCCAATCTTAAGGGTTACGTGGTCATATCTTATGACGTATGTAGTCCACTTGGTACCTAGATCAAAAACCTTGTGGGAGCCTTTAGATTTTCCAATTGGGGAAGACTCATTCTTGGGTTCTTGGAGGATTACATTATTTTTTTTGTTTTCTATTATATTATGTCTTCACCTCTACCCCTTCTTCTGTCTGTTTTTTAATTGCTTATATGTTTTTATTCCTTGTGACTTGTTTTACATATTTTCAAATGATTTTGGAAATAAAAATGGACTAATTACTTATATCGAAACTTGTTTTAATTAAATCATTGGTTCGATCAAGCTATTGAGGGTGCGGTCTATACCGAAGCTACGAGAATATAGCTTGATGGATATCATGTGATTTAATTCTTGTTTGTTATAATATACACTTATATTCTTTTTCAAATTCACGAAATTCCGGCTACGCCCGCCTTTACAAAACAATGATGAACTCCAAAGGTATATTCTTTTTCAAGTTTAGTTCAACTAGTGGTATGGAAACAATGCTTGAAAATGGCTCATGGTTGATTGCTATTGCAACAAAAGTTGGGACGCCATTGATGTTGGATTCTTATACTAACTCTATGTGTATGGATCCACGGGGTGGGTCAATTTATGCGAGATCCATGATTGAGCGTAAGGTTGATTACGAATTGAAGGAATCTATGGTTGTGGAAGCCTAGGTTGAATGGTAATGGTGTTAGTTTGTGTATACTATCCTGGTTGAATATGAGTGAAAACCCCCAAGATGTGAAATATGCAAGATTTTTGGGCATTGCATTGATCAATGTCCTAAGAAGATCATTTCGGATGTTCTAAAGAGTGTAAAGGCTCCAAGGAAAGCTAAGTGTGGTGTTCCCGCGGGGCTGATATCTAAGTCTTCTCAAACTTTGTATGTCAATAAAAAGGCTAAAAAAGATACGAAAAACACGACTAATGGGTCCAAAGTTAATACGGATACATCGGTTTCTAATGCTTTTGATTGGAATTATGGTTGAGGAGGATGTGGTTGATTGTACAACATCAAGCGTACCTTCAAACGAGAAAGTGGGGACTCAATTGAAACATCATGGGTTGAATTTGGTAAAGGTTACGGAAATGGAAGACCATGGGCAGAATTTGGAAGAGATTGTCGAACCGAGTACTTCAAATATGACTTTGAATGAGACAATGGTGAATCAAGTGGATGATGTTGTGAAAAACATGGAACCAGCCAAGATAAAGAGTTGTTTAAGTCCGGGTAGGTGTGATGGGAAAAGAAAGGATAAAATTGTGAAGTTTGATTGTGCTAAAACTTTCGAGTATGACATGTACGAACAATATCATCTCATTGCGAGTCCGACACGGATGATGAGGACGTGAATAAAGATGGTTGATTCGAAGATTTTGGTCTATATTTGACGAGTTTTTTTACTTTGTATATGTTTTGAGTCAAATGCAGTTTATTGGTTTTTCATAGTGATGTAGCTTGTCATTTAATTGGCAGAGATGTGGGACACACTCACATTCTATGTACTTAAGTGTTTTTGAAGTAATATATTTATCGGGGTAAAACCCTTTACCTCACAAAAATATTTATTTATTACGGAGTATAACTTTTTGAATTTGAATTTATTATGTCTATATACCAACTATTATAAGGAATTCTCACTTTTGGTATATAAAATTTACTCACAAAGCGCATGAATTTCCATTCTATTTATGTGGCATGCATATAAGATACATACTGTTGCATTCGTAAAGGTAGTTAAGTCAAATAAGTTATATGTTAATCTGTGCAATGAATAGGTCAAATGAATACGATATGAACAGATCGATATATATATATATATAAGATGAGTTATTACCTAAACAAACGACTTTTTATGCTCTGTTAATATGAAAGAATATTAACATGTTGATTTTTCTTTTTAGCATGTCACATCCTAAAATCTTAGTATTAAGAGGATCTCTAATAGTAAACCTTATATAATTTCCATGTCATACACTTTTAAATTTCTCATTTTATAAACCTATTATCACTATCTATCTTAACTAATAAAACAGAGTTTTTTTTAGCATTCTAATTTTTTTTTTAAATTTAACTATTAACCTCCTGCTGACACGTGGCATTTAGAAACGTCAGCCATAGAATTAATCTCAACGATTCTTCTTGGTAAGTGTTAAAGCTTTCTTTTGACTTTCCTAATCAAAACATTAACCAAACAAAAGATAACGCTCCATTCATGATCTTCTCCTAAAAAAAATATATCACCTACAAAGATATCATATTTTCTCTAAAAATCAGCAATCATACATATCGGATGGTTCAAAAAATCTCCACACAAGGCACACTGATTTTTATTAAAGACTCGCAATTTTTGGTTGTGTATTCATTTTTCAATTCATGATCTTCTCCTAAAAAAATATATCACCTACAAAGATATCATATTTTCTCTAAAAATCAACAATCATACATATCGGATGGTTCAAAAAATCTCCACACAAGGTACACTGATTTTTATTAAAGACACACAATTTTTGGTTGTGTATTCATTTTTTTTAGGTTTGATTTAAAGAAATTGCATACGAGCATCTCTAATGGTATCACTATAATTTAGCACTAAAATAGTGCAAAATTAGCATCTTATTAGAATATGCTTGCACTAAATAACTTTTGCTCCAATGTGTACACTATATATTTTCACTAAATGTACTTTAAAACTATCAAAATACATAAAAATGCAACGAAATGAAAAAATAAATTAAGCAAAATATATAAATATTGGGTTCATTTTAACGGCGTTGTTGAGAAACGTACTAATATATATTTTATATCAATTAGTTTTAGTTATTTGTATTATAAATCAAAGATTAGTAAAAAAAAAGAGTTTTTAAATAAATGAATAGTGTTTAGTGCAATGAATAGTATTGCACTAAATTTGGTGTTTTTTTCTGGTTTACTATTCATTGCACTAAAATGGTGTGATGTTTAGTGCTAACATTGGAGAACATTTTTGATACATTTTGCACCATTTTAGTGCAAAAAGTACATTTGATGCTAACATTGGAGATGCCCTTAAGTTTTAGGATGTTTAGTAATTTTTTGAGGTTTAATTTAAATGATATAATTTTCTTAGGTGTTTAATTAGATTCTTTTAATTAGGATTTCTCATATAATTTTAATTTTTTTTGGGGTCGATGGTAATTGATTGTCACCATGAAAATAATTACAGCATTATATAAACGATCATAATTACAACATTTTTAAACCACAAATTGCTGTTATTTGCAGCCATGGCGGACTTCGGATCTTTCTGTTACCCGACCCCCATTTACAGATCCGAGCCTAATTATTTATTAATAAGCCGGGTAAATAAGGTAACACAAACACCCCTATAATAATTATGTTTTTAAGTTTATAAGTAGTATTAGATAGTGTAATTAGTAGCTTACATCGTTTTGGGAAAAGCTCATGTTGCAAATTTTTGTTATATTTCATGTTACCGTGTTAATTATTGCCGGCTTATTTGAATTGTGGAAAAGCTTATACGTTAAGTCGTTAACTATTTTTAGCTTATGAGGGTGTTAAGTTGAGCTTATGGGCTTTTCCAAATTGGTATCTCGCTTTGGTATTACACATAACGTTGAATGCCAAAGGGTTGGTTCACATTATACTTTTCTACACTTTCAACATGGTCATGTATATTGTCGCCCTGTTTGCTTCATTGGCCTAAATGAGGCAAAGTTTGTGGAATTCGGTTCGAGTGTAAAAAGAAGTCTTAAGGAACTAAACCTGCAATTTGAGCATGCGTGAGGGTTGAAACTTATAGTTTATTCTTTGCTTTTGATAATTGGGTTTGTCTTTCAAGTTAGTGCATAAAGAAAGATAAGTTGTCTCTCCATTCCATTGTCACAGGCTAAATTAACCAACGAAATAAACTTTTTACTGTTACAAAATATTCTTTAAAAGAAGACTTACCATTCATGGCCTAATTCTTATTCTTTTCAAAATAAAATCCAAAATATGTCCGCATTTTTATATTGAAAGAGATTGGATACAATATTACACAGAAAAATTTAGTGTAAAGACACCTTTATGTTGTTGTCTTAGTCAAATGTTTATGAAAGTACAGTTTCTTTTTGAAGTTAGTTTTGTTGATCAATCTATGTGCTTATGTACCTCGAACCTAGAAGAAACCGGTTGCCTAATAGGATCCCATGACATTTTCACATGAGAAGAAAATGAGGACATGGATCCCAATGCAGCTTAAATGTAAGAAAGTCTCCACTCCGACTACAATTGATGTAATTTGTTTAGGAGGACCATGATTATGATATCGTGAAAAGCTCAAATCAAGAACTCTTTATAATTGTATATGGAAGTTGCAAGAATCTGCATATAAATTCTGATAAAGTGATTTTCATTTTATAACTATATGATATGGGTCAAATAATCAGTTTCATACTAGCTCTTGCCTTCAGGCCCGTAACAAAAAAAACTATAAATATGATCGTTTATATATTATAAATTTCACGCTACCAATATGATTGTTTCGATTATCGCTTGGTTAGGAACTTTGTTGGTTAGTTTTGTCTTGATGCTTATAACCACATCTGTGTGAATTATATACAACCTCATGAACATCGAAAACTGTCACAGGTCGTTAAGTTGCAGCTATTCTACTACCAGTTGCCAAATCTTTGATCAGGCCTTTTTTGGTTTTCCTTTCTTCCATTGTTAACGACTATGAAAATGCGTATGTGGGAGGGTATGTAAACATGAAAGAAGGAAGTGATGTATCAAATAAGCTCGGTGAATAATATCAAGGTTGAAGTTAAATATCAAATAAGCTCGGTGAATAATCATTCAAGGAAGGAAGTGATGTGGAAGGTAAATCTGTTGTTATCTATTGCGTCTCATTTGTTTCTAATGCCTATTAATAATAATTGAAAGCACATGGAGCCTAAACATTCTATGTCGAAGTACTTTATAAAATACTACGTAATATTTATGTTTATTGCCATTCTAATATTTTTCTTTTGTATTTGAATCATCTTTAGGTGGCACAATTGCAGACATCGGCTTGGTCAAGGAACGTGGAGTTAACAATCAGCATATCAAAGTGGTAAGTGGATTAACCATTTGTGTTCTTCTCGGCATAACTATTTTGAAGTCAGTACATGTGTGTTTGGTTGGAGGGGATGTGTTTTATTGTGTTAAAACTTAAAGTCACCTTAGTGCATTATTGATATAAATGTGTTGTGAAATACGTTGTATATACACAAATGGGAGTGTCTTATGTTTTCTCACATTGCATTGGGCTTATTCTTTCCGAAAACAGAAACATAACAACAATGACTATCAAGATCGCATACCAAAAGCCATCGACCTTGGGTGGAAGAATTATGTATGTAAGTGTACAATTTTATGTTTGGCCTTTGCAAATGTGTCGAACAATATTAAGCTACTTTGGCCAAACAACGTTTTCATTCTTAATTGATATTCTTTATTCAAAATATAAAAGAAACAAATGTATAGTCTTATGTTTAATTACATTGTTTTTTATTTTTTTCAAAATAAATAAGATACTAGATTGACTTAACATTCGTGTATGTCTCTCTAAGGCATGATTGAATGAAAACTGATTTTTTTTGTGTCACAAAAGTAAACATTGAGAAAATAAAAATGATAAGAAATCTATGTTACTAATATCATTTTCTTGGCTGCAAAGGCCCAGACAAATTACAAAATGCTTCCTGCATCCTTTGCATGAACTCAAACTGTGTTTTTGTGGCAACAACTAGGCTCAAGTTTTAATTGTAGCTCGCGAGAGCAGTCTATGCCAACTATAACCAAACACCCTTTCTGTAGGACCATGGTTGTTTGGCTACTGCTGCAGTGATACCCAAACACTCTTTTTGTAGCAGAAAGCGCTTTTACGCGAGAGGGGGAAATTCACTTTTATGCATACTTGTGCATTTTAAATGACAGACCAAGTATAAGAGTTAGTCGTCTTTTTAAGGTTAATGTATGGTTGGTTGTAGGTATAGTCATTAAGTGTACGACAAACAATATATGCGCGTATGACCGCGTATATTTCTTGAGGGAGAATTCTTTATGATGACATCTAGGAATCGTTTTAGACGTTGTTTGTTAGTGTCTATATGATATTGCAAATTAGTTAAGCCAAAAATGTGAAATTTGCATAGTAAAGACCGAACAAGTGCAGATAACGGAATGCCTTGGTGATTGACATGTGCTGGTGGACCCATAGTTTTATATTGCTACTAGAAGAATGGGATGAAAAAATATTTTTGTTAATGTGCTAGCTTTCAATTGTAGGCAGTAGCCAGAAATTTGTTTATGGGGGGCCAAATTTTTTTAAAAGACATCAACAAGACAAGTGTTAAAAAACATCATAGTATATAACTATGTAAAAATGTTGCAACAAATTTGTTCATTTAGCGCTTTAGTTGCACACGGCGCTCATCCGCATAATTAAAATCATCTAAAAGCGAATCTAAACTAAAATCCTTAGCTATATCTTTCTCAATATAAAGAACTAGACTATCAGAAATAAAATCATCATCCACTTTGTTTCGACTGAAAATGCACGTTTTATACAACTAATTTACAAAAAAGATGTAAAGCACTCAAACCCTTAATCAAAACTAATTCAAGCCCTAAACCCTTAATCAAAACGAATCAGTTTAATGAATTACATATGCAATTGAAATCATTTATAATCTGAATTGTAAACAAACAATTAACTATAATTAATCAAAGCAAATTGGTAAGTTAGTCATTAGATCGGTACCTACTAACTATAATTAAAAATAAAGTATTGAGCCTAAAACATGTGAAGTATAAAATTAAGTTACTAACCTGAATTTGGCGAAATTTTGTGTCGACAAGAACTTGACGTAATATTGAGGATTTTTTAGCCAATCAAGTATTGTATATATAGTATTTATATAAGAATTAAATGGGATGATCGGTTAAGTTGTACTATAACAATTATGATTCTTAATACAAGTATTAACTTAACTATATGTGATGGGCCAAAAAATAACACTATAGACACTTACCATATTGGGCTAATATGTATGTACAAATTTTAAAGATTTGTTGGTTGGCCATGGCCCACCTTGGCCTCTGCATGCCTACGCCACTGAATTTGTAGGCGTTGGTATAATTTTGGTTCTAAATTTCTCACTGACTTTATTGTGCGCTTTTTAATTTAATCCTTATAAATTTATAAATATTTCAGCATCAAAGGATACTAAAAGAACCATCGAGTCTCTTTGAGATCATGGTAGTGGTTGCAGGGGCGGATCTAGTATAAGGACAGGGTATGCAAGTGCATACCCTGTGTAAGTTTTAGTAGAGTAATTTTTTTAATTTTTTTCTAAGTTGGTTCAGAATACACTACAAAAATGTGAGTGCACACCCTCTAAATAACTTGAAAATTATCGGTGCATACCCAAAGATCCCAAAAGAAATGAAAAAAGAAACAAGAAGTAAGAAAATGAAAAGAACAACTGGTAATATGAGAGTGAGCAGATGGGTGCTATGTTGAAGAAGATAAAGGAAGTAAATGAGGATTTACATTTTACATTTATATTACTCCGTACAATATTACATTTATATTATGTCCATCCAATTCCCTCTCTAGGCCCAACCCACTTACAAGTTAAAACAACAATTTACATTTTACAGTTTTACACATTTATTTTTTTTTCTTTCATTTTTCTTTTTCCTATTTTGTTTACAATACTTATTTTGTCTTGTGTCGTAAATTTGGAAAGTAGTAACCTATCTGAAAACATGTTTATTAAGGTTTGTTGTTTGTAAACTTTTAGATGAATGAGCCTTTATAAGACTTTCCGATATGAAAATGTTAGCGCATTATTCTTCTAATACCTAGTTAGCCTTATACAGTTTCTTTATACTTGTCGGCGATTATAGTTATATAAATTGAAATTGTTGACAACAGTTGAAACATAAGAGTTTAACATCATAGGTTAAGAGCACTCCCATTCATAACTTGGGTTAAACTTTAACACCGTGTCACGTTAGCGCCACATCAGCTTTAATATTTTACCTTAACTGACCCAAAAAACACCCACAATCATAACATTCCTAAGTTAAACTTTAACTCACCAACAATTTACAAAAACAACCCCTCATTTAGGGGCAGAAATAAAAAATAAATAAATAAAATAAAATAAAAAATAACGGGCGTTGAGGGGTTAACATCCATGGTTTAACACCGAAATAACACCGAACTCCCAATGGTTAACATGGGTTAACACCGGATAACACCGAAATAACACCGATCCGGTGTTAACTATTGGGGAGTGCTCTTACAATACATTTGTTGAACTGTACTTTTATCTTTTCCGATTAACACCAAAATAAACCATATTTAACTGGAACACTCGAATATAAATAACCAATTCAGTCTTGTGTAAACCGAACTTGATAAACAATCAACTCTAACAAATTGGATGCGAAAAATTAAACAATCATATCCAACCCGAATTCTTGAAAGCCCACCCAAAAAGCGGCGAAAAATTAAATTTATTAATACAACTAGTAAAATAGTCACTACTACAAAATCGTATTTTCCCACGATTTTTCCCCGGAAGAAAAGTCGTGAGAATTTCCCACGGATAGCGACGATTTACACCAATTGCTTGACTAAAATTCCATGGGAATCGGTTGCAATTTTCTCACGGATTAGCGACAAGTTACACACTAATTTGTTGACCAATTTTTTGTGGGAAATATGTCGCAAATTTCCTCGATTAGCTCTTGTTTCTTGCTTAATATTGTTTACACAATTTTCAACGGATTACCCACCGATTTTATAAATCATGTGAAACTCGTGGGTAGTTTACCCACTAATTTCCCACAAATATATCGTTTTGTGTTTGTTTTACCTTATAATTTTCCACATTACTATGTATGTCTTCATATATGTTTGTAACTTCATATTATATGTGTTTTTTCATTAATGTAATTATTTGTGTGGGTATTACAAATGTGTGTGTATAACTAATGCGTATTTTTTGTAAACACGTGCCACACAAACCATTGCATATACATAAACATTTGTATATATGTGGTGTAAGTTGATTCTCACTTCCTATGTGTTTGTAGTTTTATATTATAGACTAAAATACACCGTTGGTCCCTAAACTTGTATCGGAGGATCACGATGGGACGAAACTGGGCATATTCATCGTCGGGGGTCCCTATTTCAAGGTTTTCACTCGCTACAAGTCCCTTTGACCATTTGCCGTTAGTCGAGGACATCTCAGGCGTTACATTTGTCTTTAGTCCAAGGGCAATTTTGACATTTCCATATTTTGAAGCGTGCTTGATACACTTTTCTCGTGGTCACGATAAATAGAGCCTAATAAAAGCAACTCATATTCACCACTCATCCCTAAAGTCTCCTCTGCCAA
>CM040244.1:194175541-194255823 GCA_022545495.1 Chrysanthemum lavandulifolium
ACAATGGTTTATTGTCATTTACAGCAAGAATCCGGTCTTAAAAGAAAGAACAGAGCCATGTCTTAACATGTTTTCAAAATTCCATGCTCGCTTCTATAAACATTTATCTCAATGAAAACTAAATGCTTTGAAAAATAACTCGATCTCTATTTTGATAATCATCGTGACTTATATGTCAAAATCTTTATCTCTCAATCAACCCGTCACACCCCAATTTAATTGCTTTGCAAAGAATGGAATTCTCGGGATTGATCGTCATAGCACCACATCACAGTTATATTGAACGACCTAAAGTGTCGCTTTAAAAACACATCGTTGGATATTTCATAAAAACAATCGTAGTACAACATCGGTCCCAAAAGGTTTACAAAGTTTGCGGAATTACATCCATGTTACAAATCCAAACGATGTTTTGAAATAAAGTACCATAATGTACATAATGTAAGTCAACGCCGCGACTAAAATATAGGTCCCTAAACCATGTCATGATGCGAATGCCTCGGTTACGAAAATACATTGCTAAAACGGTCAACAATAATGTTGGTGAGAAATCATAGGTTTATGTAAATGTTTTATACGACTACACAAGTATAGACCATGCATGACAATCCAAATCACGTAAAAATAATGTTACAATTGCTCTAAGCCCATGACCCCGAAACTAGACTGCTCAATAATGTATGCCCCGCAGCAGTGTTTGCGACAACTCCGTAACGTGATCAAATGAAATGCATCCGCTTTCCTGGTTGGGATTCACCAACCCGGATGGAGGTCACCCCGATAGATCTATCCACTCATCCTCGCTTCAAAGATTAACGGTTCATGTTCAAGTAATGGGGACTTTCAAATTGGCAAATGCGGTAACTTAAGCAATGTAATGAATTTAACATACTTGGTATCGTACAAAAAAATGTAGTGCAATGTATTCTCCCCGGTTTGAAAATAATCGAAAGCATGTAAAACGGGCTATGAAAACTCACTTGGATAAACCGGAATAATGGCAAAGTGAGTACACCGAGGTTTAATATGATGCGTCAACCGGGACCTATTACGAATGATATGATATGTCATGAGTTGCAATGTAATGTTATGCATGCACTTCGTATGTTATTTATACCATTTACGGGTTTTGAAAATATTACCGTCGATTTAAAAATACTCTTTTGACGTCTTGACCCTTCAAAAATGACTTTACATGTTTTTACGTCAAAATGTCATCCTATAATGGTTTTATAATGATTTTGGTGAAATTGCCACTTTTCGTCGCAAAACAATGTTGTCGGAAAATCATGAAATCAACAAAATGGCTCCGGAAAAGTAGTAAAGTAAAATGGTGTACGTCGATCGTTAGAGAACGAACTCGACGGTTTTGGAAAGTTTGCATCGATATCTAAAAGTTTCAGTTCAGGAGTTTTCATTCAAAAGGTCTCGATCATAAAGATATTAAGGGCTAAAGATGGTGGTTTTGCTAATAGTGTGCGAAAATTGAGTTTCGCCAAGTTTGAACATCCGTAAATAATTTATTATAACTCCGCTTTACAAACAGCTTTTTGTTTTGAAAAATATGGTCGATGAACTTGATTTTACTAGAAGACATTTTGTTCCAAAAGTTTCACATCATGGTTAAAAGCGCCGCAAACATAGCCCTTACACTAATAAAATACTTGTAACGTAAAAATAATATAGTTTTTCGAAAATAATATTTACGGCAACTTTATAAAACGCGCATATATTTGTCGCTTCAAACCGTTTTCTCACGATAATATGTCCTTAGCTTCGTATCAAGTAAACTAATATATTTTTTGAGAAGTCGAAATAATTTGTGAAGCTTAAGGCCTGCTTTTGACCCGAAAATACTAAAAAAAGAAGTTGAAATTTTCGTAAAATAAACATTTCGTCACAAACTTTAAAAATTCACCACGGCCGTTATAACTCCGCTTTTATCCGTTCAAAAAGCCACGGATTCGCTTTTAAAGTATATTTTCTAAATATCAAGGCCAAAATCTCGCACCAACAGTAGGTTTTCCAGAAATTGAAACAAGGACAGAACCTAAAATATAGTTATCGAAAATAGTTTTTCTCGGACAAAACCTATTCTAATCCCTTCAAATCAACTCCAAAACTAATCTAATCCTACCATACACCTTCTTAGGGTGTCATGGGTTCCTAATCACCATCAAGACCAAAGAATATCATGGAATAATTATAGGATGACTATAAATATATATATAACTCAAAAATCATAAGAAAAATGGTATAAATCACATAACATGCATATAAGCTCCAAAAATGAAAAGAAACATATGAAATTGAAAAGGAAACTTGAAAATGATAAAAACATGCTTACAAGTGATAGTGAAGAGGTGTAGGTAACAAGGATTAACTTAAATATCCTTGGTTTTTATTTCAAAACCATATAAAGGATATAATCTAGGTTGTAAACACACTTGATTTTGCAAAACTTTGATCCCTTGGAGTCTTGATGCTTGGCCGGTTTTATGGAGCAAAAAGAAGAGAGAAATGTTTTGTTCTAACACTTTGTGAATGAGAAATGAAGTGAATGTAATAATTTGAGGTAGACTTTATGTATAAGCAAGTATTTATTAACAATCAACTTACCATGCCAATCAATAACTACCCTCTCCCCCTTGTCGGCCAAGGGGGGAGGAATGTAGTGACTTTATGTTTTTTTTTTTTTTTTTCTTTTAAAACTACACTTGTATAAATATTTTGTGTATTAGTTGTAAAGAAAGTGTAATAAAAGTGTAAGAAAATGTACAAGTGAATGTAAATAGAAATTTTGGTGCAAGTAAGTTTTTATTAAGTCAAAATAGAATGTAATGGGTTAATAAAATTGTAAAATACTTTCCTTGTGAAATTGGGTGATAAAATAATTATCGTACAATTTTAAGAAAACGACGTAATAATTTAATTTTAACGATTAATATACCAAATAAATTTGAAACACTAGGAAAACTAAAATATAGTTTTATGAACTAAATGTAAGTTTAAAATACCGGATCATTTTTGAAAGTAACGGATTAAATATACAAAATAAAACTCACGCGATAAAGTTTATTAAATATAAAAATTACGCGTTGAAGGTGAAATGAAATGTCGTGAATGAACTAATGAGATGCACATGATGTCAATGAAATGTAGACTAATCATAGTCCATATGAAATGTACGTGATGTCATGATCATGAATTAGCCGCTAAACCTCCAAGGTTACGCTGACTTGAAACAAGTAAACCAAGTTTACTATAAATGTTGAAATAATGAGACATGAACGGTGTCTAGAAATGACCAAAGTACGGGTTGTCACATCAACAACCTATGTCATTGATTGAGGGAGAATGATTTCAATTAAATTAAAAGTTATTTGGCATTAAATTGTTTTCAAAAGATTTACATGCATGCTTTATAAATGGAGTTTAAAGTCTTAAAATCCGATCCGAATCGCTTAAAACACTTTCACAATCAAGTCACAATTCCCTTAAAAGCTTTCAAAATCAATTTAAATCTATACGAGATCACAAATCTCAAATGATTTGATAATTGTGATCGGGGGAGAATGTGTGATTTAAATTGGATTTAGACTGATAATTCAGTAAATGGTTTCATAAGAATGTACATGCTGTCCTTCTCACATGTGACAAACGATTTCAATTTTTCAATGCACATGTTGAGGGGGAGCATCTATCTTAAACCTTTGATTTGAAACGTGATCATTCATCCTAATGTGCAAGTTCCCTCTAGTATGTGCAAAACTCTTTTCAAACCTCGAGGCACATATTGAGGGGAGCAAAATTATGGAAACCTCATCCTTCCCTAAATGCTATATCTACTTGATTTGTTGAGGAAGTGATGTTGATATCTTTAGAAAATGGTAATCAAAGAATTTAATTCTTTCTCTTGCCTCCATGTGCAAAACATTTTCAAATACTTGATGCACATGTTGAGGGGAGTTCTCGTTCTAAAATATCAAAAACAATTCAGTACAAAATGCTTTGATAATACATCACAAGTATCCGAATTGACTTTCAAATGGTTTTCAATTGAATCCAATGGCGGATGAACAATACCAAATAGACCGACCAACTTTACTTTAATGTACGGTGATATAAGGATGATAAGGTTAGGTATTGGTTCCCAAGATCCGCCAGTAACGGAGGGATCTACCGAGGACAATCCACTAGTTAGTGTAGTAGTCCTTAGGTATGATGATAAAAGGAGAAAAATGAGATAAGGAAGAGTGCGGACTAAGACCGAGCTAGTCTTGGAATAAACCCAACAAGGTTCTAGCTATGAAGTCTCGGTAAGCATCGAAGGGTTGAAGAATAAAAAAATTGAATGAGAAAAGGGTGAAAACAAATAGCCCTCCATCTATTCAACCTTAGGCGTAAACCGGGTTCACTTCATATGCTAACGATGGTAACATCGGATGTGAAGACAAGACGTCATGGACCCGGTGACGACCGCACTTCACCTTTCCAAACCACTCAAGTTCCTCTTAAAAGGGCTTGTTTCATTCTCACGGGAACCGACATAATCTATCGACTTTCTCTTAGAGATTGTTGATATTGAAGTAGGAGACCCTCTCCCTAGTCTCCGACACGTGATCCAAATATGCACAAATTGAGTCTAGAGCCACGAGATCATCAATAAATCTCATTAGGACACTTTCAATGAAGACTCTCTGTTTCACACAATGTGGAAAGAGATTATATCTTGAGTCCAACGATTATCCTTGTGGTATTGCCGTAACATCCGAGTGATGTGTTTACATATTCACAATGAAGATGGAAAGCCTTCGAGCCAACATCAAACAAGCTCGGTAGGTGGTATGTGAGATCTATTATATAGATCAACCATGTGACAACCGAGCAGAAACAATGGGCGATTCAATCTCTTGAATCAAACACGTTCAAAGTTATGGATTGACGGATACCTTTGAAAACCGGTCTTTGTGCTTAAAACTCTTTTCTTTAGCACATCGATCGTGTACTCATTTTTCAAACCAAAAGGTATTTTATGATTGATAATTGATTTTCAATAAAACCTTCGTTGTATTGCAAAAACAATTTCTATTGAGTAATACACGATTGTTTTCAAATCTCTTTTCATCAATCAAATGGACTTAAAATTATTGGTTCACTCACTCCGTGTTGTCTTCTTTGAGATGTTCCGGTTTGAGAACGGCTAGAGCACCGCGAAACCCCGTCAAGGAGATTCTTAGGAATCCTACACGATCACAGCAAGATGCTTGTCTTGATCAACGGGAACCGTGGGCCGTGTACCTCAATTCAACGAAGTGATCAAAGACACTTTCGTGCGATTTGTTGCTAGCATTGTATGTAGTACGCCCGACGCTTGCGGTGATCGTAATGAAGCGGTCAATCCACAACCGCATGCTCACTTAACACATTCATCTCAAAAGAAATCATGATTAGTGCATCAATGACTCGATATTTTCATTCCATGCTTCTTTCTGCTGCCGCCAATATCATGAATCAACTAAAGCTTCCGCTACTCGATGAGAAGATATCATGATCCGAATGTGAGCATGTCGGTCCCAAAGTCACAACACCACAATGGATGTCTCGAGATTGTTGATAGTGATGATCTCCAAAGATGGCTCAAACTTATCATCACGTGGATCAAGAAAAGACCTCCACTTGGAATAACCAAACATGCATTGTAAAGAATCAATGACTACGAGCTTATGAACAAAGGCCTACATCAAGAATGCAAGAACAATTTTAATGTAATATCTATTTGTATTCAATGTAATTTTGGTACATGATTGAGGTGACCTCCTTGGGGAGATTGTTAGGAATTAGAAATTCCGATATTAAAGAGTCGGTCACCTCAAGTATATGTAATCGTTAGAAAGCTCGTGAGTCGTAGTTCTTTAAGTTATGTAGTTATTTAGTTAAGTAACACCGTGGAGGACTGGACGGTCTTTACCCACTGTATGCCTCGATCCACACCCAAAGTGTGGCGAGTTATGTAAGACTATAAATACTCTCTACCTCCCAAGGTAGAGAGTTGAGCTATAATAATATCTTTCACTTTCTCTCACTAAGTTCCCTAAACCTCTAACTTTCTCTCTAGAATTCCATCTATATGCTACTTTGTGTTATGGTTTGATGTGTATCTGAAAAGTTAATATCTAACAAACTATGTTCTAAACCTATCCTAATCATCTAATTGTAACAAAACATTCAAACGAAGAAATGCCCAAATCGTTCAAGAACCCTAAAATTCAAAAAATCATCAAATCATGTTTCTGGGTTGAATTAGTTGATAGAAATGGATATTATATTGATTTTAGAAATGTTTGGCACTATCCATAACATCAAAAACACAACTTCACAAATCTTTTGTTCATACGCTTATCGTAAAACACAAAATCATCCATATTAAAAATTTAACCGTTGGATTTGAGAAAGATTAAAACCATTGTTTGTAATAATGATCAAAGGCTTCTGATTTTGATTTTGACAAGCGGATTAGTGGTTTGAATCTTAGGCATGGATCTTGGTTGTTGGTGTAATAAATGTGAAGAGTTAATGTGTTTAATTTTGTTAGGTGGAGTGATTTTGTTAGAAAATACTTTTCAAATTTGGCAAGACTACTCCCTCCACCTCAACCATTTTCAACCAAGACCCATTAACTTCCACGTAGATTAGACAAAACATATTTTGAAAGAAACTTGACGACACTCCCTTTTACTTTTAAAATGATAAATATTCAAAACATTTGAGTCCGAGGAGAGAATATACCAAGAAACGATCCGCCATTTCTAAAGAAACAACATATTATGGTAACATGCAAGTACAAGGTTTTATGAACGAAAAATATTTACATTCTCCCCTCAACACTTGGTCGAGAAAAATGATGAAATGTTTGATGGAACAAAGTGTTGCCGGAATATTTGTACTTGCAATGTTTGAAAGAAATTTAGATAGAAGAATATTTTTGGATTTTATCGAATTTATATTTTTATATTTTGTTTTTGAGAAATTTATTTACAAAAGAGGTTTTGGTGTTTGACTAGAATAGTCTTTGTAAACAGAGACAAAATACATCAGTATTTTGTCTTCTGTATGATGTCAGTTTGTCACTTAGGAAAGAGTCAAATATCATACATGTATAAATAGCATAAGAGATGGAGTGAAAAGATTAAGCTTGTGAATTGTAAAACACACATACACGCAAGCCATCTTTTCACCTCCAAATACAACTTAGTTCCCGAGATAGCTCATTGAGCTCTAAGAGTTGTGCTCGGACTTAGCCCGAGCTTAGAGAGAGTCACTCAACTTTGTTATTTCAATCCCAAGTACTATTCCCAAGTACTTGGGTAACGATTCTTTGTTGATTTATTTCTAATAAGAATATGATGTTGAAAATTACTTTGTGTGTTTTACTTATGTTAATTTGGTCTTAGTTCACTATTAGCTTGTTTTACATATTTAAACTGTTTTAAACGATAGTGAGCGGGAACAACAAGTGGTATCGAGCCAGTTGATTATGCTCATGATCCGATCCGTTCAAATAATCACGATAGCATCCTTTATTGTCAAAAAAATAAATGTGAGATCTTCAAAATTGCTATCTTCAAGCAATTTTTGAGGGAAGAGACACATTTATTATCACCGAAATGACAAAACCCACCCAAACAACCCACTCATTGAAATAATCAGACAAAATAAAACCTACACACAACTCTCAAAACCACCATCACCACACAATCCTCTCTCAAAACCAAAAATATCAAAAACCCAGATCTATATTTTATATCCGGATCTAAACAAATACCCATAAAATCGGTCCAATGATAAAAAACCGGATCTACTCAAACACCTCTCATAAATCAGAACTTTAAAAAAACAGATCCATTCAAAAACAAAAGCTCACAAATTCATCACAAACTCAAAATCATCACTAAAACCAAGAAAATCACTTAAACACACCAATCATTAAAACCATCAAATCCAAAGAATTGTTTATTTGGTAAGAGCGTAGGTAAAGAAGCCAAGGAAATAGAGTTGGGATAAAATCAATCAAGGGATTTGTTGTTTACAACTCTTAAAATGGATTTGTTTGTTACGATATTAATAAATTGGCAGTTTCAGATGAATATGAGGTTGATGGTATTGTTGTGATTTGGATTCTGGTTGTTGAGTGAATGAGATAAGGCGTGGGGTGTGGGGTTGTTAATTCTTGTTCGGTTATTGAAGGGTCACGGATGAAAATGGATGTAGCTTTGAATTGGATATGTGATTTGGATTGAAATGTGATAAAAGGATTTGGTTTGCCTTGATTAAATTTTCCTTTGACCAAGTGTCGATGGGTTTGATAAGGGTAAAATACAGTGTCCTCAAGGATCAGGGAGTGATGAAGACGATAGTGGGATCAGGGTGTCAAAGATCAGAGGGTGTTGGTAGTGCTTTCAGGCTGGTTGAGATTGTGAATCAGGGATCTATAGAGATCAATTGGTGATTATTAAGCTCAGCTTACTCATGTTAAAACTGATATCAGGGGGTATAGTTAAGTGAAGATTAAACATGAACCTGAAAAATCACTATTAATGTGAAAGTGAAGCCAGAGTCCCTGAATGTATGACTCTCAAACCCAATGAGTCCTTGAAACTCGAGCCACTGAGCTCGTAGTGACTAAAACCGAGTCACTGAAAATATGAGAACCCGAAGACCTGATAATCAGAGACCCTTGTGGTCAGTAAGTGTAATTGATTAATATCTTTAGGCTTAGCCTAAAATGAAATGTAATGCTTATCACTTACCTGGGAAATTCATATTGTAACTGAGGGCGGACAGTGGACACTGTTGTATCAAATTGAACCAGGTCCTTAGTTTGCTTTGTCAGTTAATATTGTATTGAAGTAAAAACATGTATCATGTAATGATCAAAGTGAAAAAGGGAGGGTGGACACTGATGTATCAAATTGAACCAGGTCCCTCTTAGCATCAAAGTGAACCCCCGGTCACTGAACCCCAAGGTCATCGAACCTAATCATTGACCATCGAACTCGTTATTGAACCTCGCCACCGAACACAGTCACCGAGACTTAAAGGATCATACGGCTTGAACCTAGGTTCGAACCCCGGTCACCGAACAACCTAAACCCTTAGACCGAACCCTCGCCTTATACCTTTACCAATCACCTTAGGCTATTTGTATATTCAAATAGGGGAGATGTTGGGTTCAATAAATTGACCCAATCACCCCGAGCAAGATTTGAAAATAAAATAGCCTAACTCACTAAATAAATAGTGAGTGACTCATCGATAAAGAATCGGTGAGTGTTGTTTTGTGTTCTTTACTTATCGATACGGTGTCGATAAGTAAAATATATGAGCTACAAACAACACCAAAGGACACCGAGATTTTGAAAAATGTCTTAGTGATCCCAAGACGCTATCTCTACATACGTACGGAAAAATATTGGGTGGAACTTCCAAGAGAAGAAGTCAAACAAGTACAATACTTTACCAAAGAAGTGAGAATATTGTATGACACATTCAAAATAATGGTTGGTGCTATTCCAAAAGAGGAAAGATGAAGATAGACCACATGATGGATGACATCTCACCTACCACCACATGTTACATCTCACCTACCACCACAAGTCTTTGTATTTTCCTATATATATGTTTGTATTGTAATAGAGATAGGTATGAATTCTAAACAAACATAATACATAGTATTAGTTGATAGATCATCCTCTCATTGAAACACAAGTATAGCTTGGATCAATGAGAGTCTATTTGTCATTCAATGGGTACTTTTTGTCATTCAATGGGAACCCCAAACCTTGGACTCTATTATCCAAAATGCTCGTGGTTTGATCTCAAGGGTTACTCGATTACGATTATGTTGGTCGCAACATGGACAAAAAAGTACTCGTGGTCCCGTCAATTTCTTGGAGGCGGTTCTTCGGAGTGCAAAAAGCAATAATCGGTGGCTATGTCCTCATTGAAGTGAATATGTAGTGCATCGGGATGTTGTGCTAATGTATTATGGATGAAAAGTCAACTCGGTGACTATGAAATCCATTACAAAATGGTGCCCATCTTCAGTGATAACACCATTGCTATTGCAATCTCCAACAACCCCGTCCTCCACCAAAGAACCAAACACATTGATATCGATATCACTTCATCGGGATCACATAATGAAAGGAGACATTGAACTTCATTTCATCCCTACCGAATATTAATCGGATGATATCTTCACCAAACCCTTGGATGAACCTACCTCGTGAGACCGAAAAGTCGAATTGGGAATGCTTGACATTGAAAGTCAAGTATCCGAAAACCAATCTCGAAGTTCTACGAATTGGTTCATCCTCCCTAAACATCCAAAACCAACCTCTCACCGAATGAGTAAGACTCATTCGGGGTCCCTGACACTTGACAAAGAGCATTGAATGAGTAACTAAATGATCTAAGTATCGCTACTTAAATGTCCTAGGTTGGTAACTATGCCAATTTAATATAGGAATATATGTCTCTTTGTCTCATGTCATCCCACTGGCATTTAATGCCTCTCACAAAATACCAAATTGATATTTTATCTTCGCAAAAGTGCACTTTTATCATGCACTACAACATGCTCCTTGAAAACGGATTTTACTGCGGGTAATGGAGTGGTAGCATTAAATGAGGAAATTCAAACGTTTTTAAAAAACCGACTCTTAATATTCCCATTTTTGCACAAATCACCCCTCTTACCACTCTATAAATACCCTCTTCCAACACAAACATACACACACAAATTATTTTCTGCAACAAAACTCTGTCAAAATCATTTCTAAAACTCTGAAATATTTGTGTGTGCTCAAAAAATCTTCAAACCTCTTTTGGAAAACCCTTCTTGTAAACATTCACAAAAGTTTTTCATCACAAACTTGAGAGATCAAAAATAAAAACTTTGATCATTCTAGTCAAAATATTTTCAAAACCATAAAATCTTTTAAATGGAAATGGCTAGAACTCAATCTCTCCAGTTTGCTTCCCAGTGGGTAGGGGATCTACAAACATTGAATTTAAAACTAATAATGTCATAGGCAATTTTGAATACCCACCCTGAAACTGTCCCAGCCTACATAACATTATGAAATTTTTGTTTAATTGCCCACTGAAAACGGCCTTTATTTAGTGTCCCTCCATTGTTTACCAAAATCTCCTCAGGGAGTTTCGGGAAACAGCCAAGGCCTATGACCTGACACCCTCCACTGATGAGAACAACCTCAGACCTCTCAGGGAATATCTCATCAGACTCAGTCTTCTCGAGGAGCAACAATGATTCACCCTGGATTACAAAACGTTTTGCACTTCAATAGGGTTGGATTACAACAAATGAGTTTATGTCGCCCATCCCGAACCTTCCATGTGAAGGATGGGTTAAAACAAATCGCTTTAGATCAAACGTTTTGGATAGAACCCGCCACCAAGAGTTCATTTCCGTGGCTGGAGGATCCTATTCACATTTGTGATTCGGTTCTCGTGGAATCACTCATCAACCGAACAAGTTAACTCTATTCATTGATGATGGCATATCGCACGATGAATGGGGTCACCGTCGACATAGGGGATATCATTTACGGTGATCTCAGAACCAAGCTACAGAGCAAAACTAGGACGAAATTTGTTTCAGATCCTAGGTTTGTCTCTTGCGCTTGCAAGTGTTCTTGGGTTCAAGTTATCCTCAAGAAGAAAAATTTGGTGCTTTACCGGGCATCTTGAGCCACCAAATTTTTCAAAAGACCCATCCCTTGTCACTCCTATTGAATTGACGGCCCATATGGTTCTTTCAGAACAACTGGAGGATCGATGTCTCCAAACCCCGCTCCTAAAAAGAGAAAGGGAAATCTCGGTGGGACTAAGACTAAACCCAAGTCCTGTGGCCCCGAGGCTTTAGGAACATATCCTAAAAGGTACAAAAGGCCCGAGACTAAAAAGACACCCACCGATGACCAGAAACATCTACCCCGTGACAACGAAGGACTCGACATCACGGTCGGTGCCCTTCGTCACAACCACTACTTCCCAAGATCCAGAGGAAACAAACAACCCATTGGTAGGGGCGCCTTCCACAACGCCCAAAGGATGACATTAGCAAATCCAAGCCTTTGTCCGAGGGAACACCGATCGATCCCAAAGACTCGGAGGGAATACTACAACCCACCGATAGGGATACAACTATCATCGACTCCGCCAAAGGCACTGGAAAACTCCCACCGGTGTCTCGGGGTCACTAGGGACAAAGACCCGAGGAAAGAAACAACCCGCCGATACGGAACCCACAACCAATCCTCGACTCAAATAAGGCACTGGAAACGCCCACCGGTGTCCGAGGGGTCAACGGAGACAAAGACTCGAGGAAACATACTACCGCTGATACGGAACCCATCACCAACCCCCGTTAATCGCTGGTCGATGTAACTGGAATACTCTTTTCGAAGATGAGCTTGTCGAGATCGATGATGAAATTTTATCACCGGGAAGAAGTGGACGCCGAGGTTCAAGTTCGAACAAGAGCCTCGGCCGATCCACGAGAACATCTTGAATCACCATTCCAAAGATGAAAATGATGACTCCTTCCTCCACCGATGAATTTGAAAGATTCGATAATGTGCTCCCACTTCATCGAAGGCGCTTGTTCAGCTGGATCACCAAAGCTTCAAGAAGGTTATTCTCGGGGTCATTTGAAACAACGTGGGAACAACACATCAAGTCATTATGAGTTACGCCGATCTTAAATCCGATGTGCTCACCTTCAATGAAAACGCTCACGAACAGTGGATCTTATGTATCAGCAGTCGACGAATGTAAATACAAACACGGGCAAAATTCATGAGTATCTTCGATGTGGCTCATCAATTCAAGATATCAAAGAGGCATCAAGGAGAATCCATCACTCAATTCTAAAGTACCGAAGCCACCAAGTTTATATGAAGAATTCCTCCCGCCTCACCGCCTGGTTGATATGCTTGACCGCCAATGTTCAAGGCCTACTGAGTTCGCTCAGCCTCTACAATCTACATTGGGCTCTCTTGATGCTCGGTGGTTAATCCGCTAAGGCATCATCCTCCATGGCTTGGAATCTTTTCCTGATGACCGCCTTAGAATTATCTCATGCTAACTTGGAAGCAAAGGTCACCGGTATTCAATCGACACATCGGACATCAAGGCAATGATCTCTCAAATTTATTAGGCCTTCAAGGGTCAAGCGACTCCATCCCCTCAAGACCCACTCCAACTCTTGCCCTCATTGACGCTCCGGCAACAATTGAGGGGAGAATATTGTCAAGAACCTCCTTCTCACCTTGAGGGGAGCGAACACCAACAACAAAGATGGCTCAAATCTCATCATCACCACGGCCTCAAGAACACCTATCTCATCAATCCCACCAACAACATCAACAACAACACCGACAATAATCACACCAATAACAACAACACCACCACCCCGGTAGTAACTTCATCTTCCTCGTGCCAGACAAAGGAAAAGGCAAATGACAACCGAGCCCGAGAAGATTCCCTTTAAAATCGGCAACACCATGTATCTGCCACACCACTACACTAAGTGCTCACCTTGCAAGGAGGAAAGAAAAAGAAACTTGCTAAAGAAGAAAGAAAGAGCAGAGAAGCACAGGTACAAGTAGTTGCCGAGGAAGTGAAAATATTGGGATAGATGCAAAGAAGCTTGAAAAGTCGGTCAGCAGACAAAGTTCAACGAAGCTCAGTCGCTCGGATGGTCGAAATGAGAAAATAGTTGGAAGAAAAGAAGAGGAAAATTGAAGCCATCGTGCAAAGCGTAATTGAGCATTACAATCGACAATGACAAGTCAAGGCTTCCTCGAAAAGATCACGGATGTCGAATCATCCCCAATACCAAACCACCGCCATGAACGCCTATAGAGGGGTTGATAAAAGACACTCGAGGTTCATGATCCCTCAAATTCACCGACTTTGAGATCACCGAACTTGATGAGGTTGGTCCAATTATTGAAGAGAAGAAGAATGCAAGTGGTTAAGGACCGATGAAGATGCTCGATAAAAGATATGAAAGATCGAGAGATTGTCCATTAACGGAAATTCACCGCCTTTAATCGCACCTCAAGGATCTCAACCACAATCATCCATCGGCAAAAGGAAGAGAGTTGAATTCCAAACTGAAATAAAAGTGCTCGGACCGAATGCAACAGGAGCTACCAAGGTGTTAAGTTTGTGAACTGCCTAGTGATCGAGAAGCTCGAAGAGGCTATTCCACATTAATGTCTATGGAAACCCCGCTTTCAAAGATGGAGTGATATTGATGAAATTTGGTGTAGCTACAATGCCGAGCTACATACCAATGGCCTCTCGATGCAAACCCCATCAAACATCGTGTTCGCCAAGACCAATGCCAAGATAAGAGACCATCCCGACAGAGAAACACTCATCACCAAGAAAGTCAAGCTTGAAGCATTGGGAATCCATCCGGATTGACATCATTTTGTTTTATCTTTTGTACTAGTGATAGGAACTATGTAATCGATCAATAAAAGATGTATGTTTTGTTCATTTACTCGGTGTTCCTTATTCTATTCATTAGTACATTCAAAGGTAAGAAGAAGCCATTTGCTCACTTACATCGATCAACCACTTAGGCTATTTGTATATCCAACACGGGAGACTGCTGGGTTCAAAGAAATACCCAAACCCTTAGTCTATGATTTGAATAGAAAATAGCCCAAGTGTTTAGTCCGTTAAACACTAATAGGTCACTAAGTGCATAGTCTCTTGAGTCATCTTCGTGATACTCAAGACGAGGTGAAGATGAAGTCTTTCCACTCGAAGGCCGAACTTAAAGGGTGAAGACCGAGTCAAGAAAAGATGATGGATTCATTGAGTGATGACAATAACTCACTGAATCCCTAAGACTCTCTCCAACTACTTACATCAAGACAAACCAAGTAGAAGATCAAGGATGTAAAGACCAAGAAAGAGCGGATAAGGCGGATAAGTTTGAATCGGATAAGGCAAGTCCTTATCTACCAAAGTCAACTTTCCCCGAATGGCAAAGATCGTGCCTGTCATCACTTAACTTAGGAAAGTAGTCTTGTCTCTTACCTAGAATAGTCTTTTAGAATAGAGACAAAATACGTCAAGATTTTGTCTTCTCAGATGATGTCGGTTTGTCACTTAGGAAAGAGTCAAATATCATACATGTATAAATAGCATAAGAGATGGAGTGAAAAGATTAAGCTTGTAAATTGACAATCCATCTTTTCACCTCCAAAACAATAGTTCCCGAGATACCTTGAGTTTCTAAGAGTTATGTCTGACTTAGCCCGAGCTTATAGAGAGTCACTCAACTTTGTCATTTCAATCCCAGTACTATTTCCCAAGTACTTGGGTAACGATTCTTTGTTGATTTATTTCTAATAAGAATATGATGTTGAAAATTACGTTGTGTGTTTTGCTTATGTTAATTTCAGCCTTAGTTCACTATTAACTTGGCTTTTAAACGTGAGTGAACGGGGATCCGCTATTTTCAAGAATGTGTTAAAAGTTCGTCCGATTACGATGGAGTCAACACCTCATACCAATCCGTGAATCAAATCGAAATCCGGAGCTACGGCTTTAGTGAGAAGATCCACATTGGTGTCTTAGATCTACAAATTATAATTCAACGACCCTTTTCTACATGGTCTTTGGTGAAATGATATCGAAGATCGATGTGCTTTGACTTTGAGTGTTGAACAGTGTTGCACGAGATCGCAATAGCACTTCGATCGTCACAGTACACCGGGATTCTGTCAAATACGTAGCCATAGTCCTTGAGTTGTGTTCTCATCCAAATGACTTGAGCACAACACGCAGACATGGCTACATATTCTACTTTAGTTGAGGACAGTGATATACAGTCTTGTTTCTTCGATTGCCATGACACCAATTTATCCCCAAGGAATTGTAAACCTCTTGAAGTAGTTTTCCGTGAATCTAAGCATCCTACGTGGTCAGGGTCTAAAAAAGCTATTAGTTCAAAACCAGAATCCTTCGGATACAGATCCCCAAATTAATGGTTCCCTTTACGATCGGAAGATTCTTTTAGCCTTAGATGAGGTGTCTTCAGTTGGTCTTGACCGATAACAGGAGCAAAGATATACATAGAATACAATGTCGGCCCATCTTGGTCGTTAGATATATGAGGGACCCAATAATACTTTGGTATTTGGTAGGTCAACCAATTTCCCATGTAAATCAACATCGATTGTTGGTAAATGCCATTGGTGTTGCATAGGTGTCACAACTTTGCATTCATGTTCATTCAAAATTTCAAGAGCATATTTGGACCGACTTAGAAAATACTACGGGGTGATTGATGAAGTTGTAGTCCTAAGAAGAACGTAAGTTCACCCATCATGGACATTTCAAAATTTGTTTTCATTAGTTTTGAAAAGTTTTTGAGTACTTTTATGGGTAGAACCAAAATGATGCCATCCACATAAATCGAACAATTAAAATGTGTGCCCGTGATATTGAATAAACAAAGGTTGGGTCGACCGAACCTTTGACAAAGTTATGAGAAAGGAGGAAGGAGGACAACTCATCATACCATGCTCGAGGGGCTTGTTTGAGACCGTAAAGAGCCTTGTTCGGTTTATAGATGTGATTAGGAAACTATGGATCAACAAATCCTTCCGGTCGACTAACATATACCGCTTCCTTCGTTCACCATTCGTAAAAGCGGTTTTGACATCCATCCGATAGACCATAATGTTCATGTGAGCCACGAATGCCGAAAAACCATACTGACCTCAAGTCTAGCTCTTGGTGTGAATGATTCTTGAAGTCAATCCCTCTTCCTTGCTATAACCCTTAGCCACCGACGTGACTTATTTTCGATAATCTAACTTGTTTTTCCAAATCATTTGAGAAGCAAGACGGTCAACCGTTAAGCGTTTGAATTTTAGCATGGATTCAACTTTGTCTTTGGTCATTGCATCTTTTATGTTTTAGGGTTTAGTTTGACAAACGGTGAGGGCATAAATGCAATGTTCACCGTCAGTTGAAAGGCGTTGTCTAGCAACGACTGGTTGATTCGGGTTCCCAATAATGTTGACAAGAGGATGGTCTTTAGTCCAACGATATGTGGATGGTTGATGTTGATATACATTATGCAGATTAGGTGGATTCATGTGGCTGATAGAAGATTCCGCAAAATTTGAATTTGCAGTTTCAGTATCAAAAGGGTTGAAGAATGTATTTCCATCATAAACCGCGGGTGCGGTACATCTTGATTAAGAAGATCATCACTTGGTCGGCGTCATTAGATGCGGTTTGTTCGGTTGTTGTTGTAGAATCAATTGAGGTGCTTGACTTGAATTGTTGTTGTTGTTTCGTGTATCGTGATTGGAATATTTTCGTGTTGAGCAGCGAAACATTTGATACATCCGGAGCACGTTGGTCAATATCATCACTAAATAGAGCATCAAATAACGTTTCCATTTGACGACGAGTAAGTCGTAAGCTTGGTAAGCTTATGATGGGGTTTTGGGGAAGTTGAGATGGTTATGTCTAATATCCAACGCCACGTAAGTTCATCAAAATTAGCATGAATCCCTTCCATAATCTCCCTTGTACAACGATTCCAATGTAAAGTTTTCACACGATCCAACGAAGTTCAACGTCGCTTTGGCTTTGAGCTTTCCAAAGTCATCACGATCATTATTGGGTAATGAGAGCACCAAATACATGAAAGTGTTTGAGATTCGGTTTTATGTTATGGATAAGCTCATAAGGTGTTTTGTTGTGGCATTTGGTTCTCATAGAACGGTTCTGAGTGTAACATGCAGTTGACACGGCTTCTGCCCATAAGTAATCTGGAAGTTTTGCATTGATCAACATCGTTCTTGCAGCTTTTACTAGCTTACAGTTTCTTCTTTTGACAACTCCATTTTGTTCTGGTGTTCGTGCAATTGATGTTTGATGCTCAATTCCCACTTTCTCATAGTATTATCGAAGATTTTGATTCACAAATTTAGTTTCTCTATCTATTCTGACTTGCCGTACTGTATTTCAGAGCTGAACTTGAATTTTCGTGAGAAAGGTGATGATCATTTGTGGAGCTTGATCTTTACTTCGAAGAAAATAAACCCAAGTCCATCTTGAGTAGTCTTCAACAATTATTAGAATGTAGCGTTTTCCATTAATCGTCTGCACATGCATCGAGCCACACAAATCCATGTGAAGAAGATGAAGAACATGCTGAGAGTTGTGGTCCTTCTTTGACGGAAAGTGAGCACGAGTGCTTTTCCCTTATTCACAGGCTGAGCATAAGTGATCTTTTGAATACCGAAACCTTGGAAGACCTTCAACTAGTTTGTGTCGTGCAAGATTGGTTATGGTTTGAAAGTTCATGTGTGGAAGACGTCGATGCCACGGCCAAGATTTTGTAGATGATGCCTTAGAAAGTGAGCAGATGGGAGAAAAGCAATCATGTCTTGCATTAAGATTGTGTAAAGGCTTGATGTGCGGTTTCGGACATAAGATCGTTTCCTTGTAGATCACGAATGAAACAAGTTTTCTCCCTAAAAGCAACTTCCAAATCACCATCACAAAATTGACCGGTGAAAAGAGATTGTGACCGAGACCTTCCACATAATAAACCCCGCAAATTTTGATGTTCCATTGATGTAATCTCCGTAGCCCATGATAGTCTGCAGTGATCATTCCGAACTCGACAGTGCCAATAAACTTTGAGACAAAGTTTGATAACAGATTGAGATTACTGTCATGTGTCGGGGAACATCCGCTATCAACAATCCAAAGGATGATCTGTATCACCTGAGATTACACATGACGACACGGTGGAATAGAAGTAGAGGTGGAACCCGAAGAGTTAGAGGTTCCGTTCGATTACATTTGAAACACGCATGTTAATGATTTTAGGAATCCATTTAAATTCAGGTGTATTTTGTAACCATCTCTGCCAAGTCCAACTAGTTTGTGGTTTGGTCTTAGTGAATGCACTAGGTGATATTCTCTTCCTAGGAGGTGAAGTGGGTTCTATTGGTACATCAATGATATTTGCATAAATACTAAAAGGCGGTTTACCTAGCACAGACTTAGAAGCATTAGTGGGCCTAGAGGTAGTTCGATTTATATGTTTCCGCTTACGAGTTAAGATAGACTTAGCAACACATTTATCATGACAACCAGAAAATATGATTTTACGACAACCAATACAAGATGATTCAAACAAAATATTCAAAGTACATAAAGATTCAACATTCGTTACATCACTTTTTCTATTACATTTGTCTAATGCAATGTCTAAAGTAGGTGCAACATGAGTTTTATTCAAATTCCTAAGGTGTTCTTCTACTTTAGAGGTCTTTATTGTTCTTCTCTTACGTTGCAACTTCCTATTCTTCCTGTTTTTGCTCTTAAGCTGTGAAGTGCTAACGTTAGGATTAGAGGCAACTACTCCTGTAGAAGTGGAAGGAAGCACATTAGTATCTTGTTGTTTGTCATTAGTCGTTCTAGTGTCAATTTTAAACATTCCAGGTGTAAGAACATTTGTGTTACTAAACTTATCTTGTTCATACTTCCCTAACTTCTCTTTCAACTCAACTATAGTGTGCAACAAATCTTGATTTTTAGAGCGAATTTTTCCACTAACGTTTAAGACCTCTTTAGTGTATGCAAGGTGATTATCAAGTTCTTGTGATGCTTTAGCACGAGTCTTTTTGAGCAAATCAAATATGACACCATATTCAGTTTTGACTTTGGCAATTTCTTGTTCATATTTTGAAATTTGACATTTTAAAGACACGATTTCATCATCCATTTGTTCAAGTTTTGGATCAAAAGATTTTGCACGCAACTGGTTGATTTTGTTTTGCAAAGCAAGTTCTCGATTTTGACAGTTTTTTTGACACCATTGAAGACGATGTTTTGCATTCGAAAGTTCATTTAACAAACTCTAATTTTCAATTTTCAAAGACTCGATTTGAGGCACATTATCGATATTCTCAACATTATCAACAGAATCAATAGCAATATAATCAAACGCATATGCAACAGTATGTAACAACACAACATTCATGGTATCAGCACAAATAACATATTCAAAGAGTCGATCAACATGATTTCGTAATATTTTATTTTTCTGTGTAGTATTTGAAATCGATGTTTCTATTTTCTCAAAAATTGTTTCCATAAGTCCAATTTCCTTTTGAATATCCCGTTCCCAATATATTGCACACATTTTTAAATTTCGGACATGGGGTAAAAGCCTTTTCTGAAAAATATCTCTTTGATTTCGCGCATGTGGCGATTGAAAATGTTCAGCTTTTATTTCAGAATTAACTTCAATTTCATGTTCCAAAATTTTGATGTCCGACATGAATGTATCATAATATTAAAGAATTTGACATCGTTCGGGTAATAGTTTTACTTCACTAAAGGAAGGTAAATGACCATTAATTTGTGCAACATTATTTCGGGGACCAATGTCAGAAGAGGACTCAGGAATTGGTGTGATAACCCATGGTGTTATAGTATTATCCTGTTGTTTAACAAAAGGTATGATTTTTGAGTAATCGAATGGTTTGTTATATTCAACATTTTCCATTTTTAAGCGACTCTCAGCATTAGCATCTGATTCCTCATCACGATTATATTCAACAACACTCATAATTAAATCATCAATTCTATGTTCTGCAATGTACACTTGAGGATTTGGTTTGAATGCTCTATGTGAAAAACTAGGTTTGTAATCAGCAAGAATTGATCCATATCCATCTAGATTTGGTTTAAAAGAAAACTTTTGAATTGTCGTGATTGACTCACCGTGTTTATAAACAACATTTCGAAACTCTTTGATTTTGTTTTGTAAATCGACAATTTCATCAAGATACTGATCTATTTGTCTCCTCAAATGTTTTTGTATTCGACTGTTTTTTGACATGTTAACAACTCGACTTGGCTTTTGAGTATCCGAGTGAGAGTGTTAACTTGTTGTTTATGATCAAATTTTTGTTGTTCTATTTGAGAAAGCAATACATTCTTGGATTCAACTAGATCACGATCTGTATTTCAAAGATTTTTCATTTGGTATGATTTTGAAAAGCGATTTCAAAACATTGTTCACGTTTCTCTTTAGTTTCAAAATGTTGAGTTGAAACTTATAGCATTCATTATCCTTAGTTAGCAGTGCAATTTTATCTTGCAGTTTCTTATTAATATCATTGCATTTTTCCAATTTAGATAGGGTGGTGCGACATAAGGTCATGAGTTACGAATACGGATTAGAAAAGGTTCATTTTGTTCAACTTGAGGCTCCACATATTCATTACTTAGATCCTCAAATATAAGCGAGTCAACTTGATTATCAATATTAACCACAAGGTCATCTTGATCGTCAAATGTAACTACGAGATCCATTTGATTATCGTCGTAATGAGATGTGAAAACTCATGTTGAACACTTTGTGCCTCGTCGGATGCGGATGCGGCGGTGATATCAGATCATGTATAAGTATATTAGGATCCGGTACCTGAGACAAGCCGTCAATGTCATACACTGGGCCTGTGTCACTCATGTGGAGCTCTTGCATGTTTGCCATTAGCATCACAGCTGCATTAGCTTGCAAGTCCTCCATGTCATCATCAGAATCTGCATCAGCCATGAAGCTCTGTTCCTTGTTGGTAAGTGTTCCACCAGCTTCATCCTTGAGAGCCAAGAGTAAAGTCTCCTTGTGATAAGCGCTACATCTTGTTCTCGGCTTTGGGCAAGCATTAGCTAGATGACCCCTCTCGTTGCAGTTGTAGCATCGAAGACCATTAACCCCAATCTGAGCATTTCCCTGATCAATAATTTGAACCCGTTGTTGTGGAGCACCCATGTTATTCCTTCCATTAACATTAAACCCTTGACCACTACCCATCTGACGACCATTTCCACGGTTCTGAACCTCAACTCTTCCATTGTTAACAACAACTTGATTTCTTGTGTTTGATGAGGTACGAATGCGATTGTTGGATTTGTTAGCAAATCTCCCGAAGGCTCTAGCAATCATTACAAATCCTTGATTCAATGCATCGAAGGCCTCAACATCCTCATATGGAGTTTCACTGTAGAGTGCTGAATCAATATTGTTGTTGTTGTAAGGAACTAGTCGAGTTTCTTGTGCTTGCTGTGATGGATCATATGGTGTAATATGAGCAGTTTGTTGTGGTGGATTTGTGAAGACAGTTGGCAAGTTTGGAAATTGAGGATAACATGCTTGAGTGTACAAAGTAAGAGTTTGATTGTCCGGGAGTGTTGGAGAAGCAGGGACTCCACGGAGAATTCTGTCTTTGCCTATTTCCTTTTGATGGTGCTTCAAATAGTCATACAAGAATCCGTACTTTGCTTGATGAAGATTCTTAGCTTGACGGATGAATGTAACATACTTCTCCTAATCAGGACCAAGACAGCTGAGGAACTTTGTATTGATTGCAATCCTTGGCATAATGATATTATGTTTGTCCAAGTCATTGATGATATTTGAGAACCGATGATAGTATGACTCAAATGATTCCCCTAGTTCAATCATGAAATTCTCATATGACAAGTAAATTTTGGATTCCATGTCTTCTTGATTGAGTTCAGTGCCTTCCATTAGAAGATGAATGTGCTCCCACATTGCTTTAGCAGTCTTCTGAGTATCAACACTATGAAGTATCGGATTGGGTAGACCTAAAAAGATATATTGCATTGCAAGTTCATCGACTTCTAAGTAAAGAAGTTGTTCGAGAGTGAGTTGATCTATGCCGAGAACGTTGGTAACATCATCTCTTGGTGGAGTAGCATTGGATCTCCGGTTATAGTGATAGTAGGCATCCGAAAAGGACCTTCAAGGATGACCTTCAAAAACTTACCATGTGGTTTCTTGAGATCACAAAACCTAAAAACCTTATCACCCATTGATCGTAGTTTCCGAGAGTGAGCATTGGAGGTCTATCGAGGATCCGACTTCATGAATGGATTGTTGGTCGCTTAAAGCTTCACACATCTTTGCAAACCAAGAAGGTTCCTTTTGCGTTGTGACATTCATAGCATACTTAGCTGGAAACTGGTATTGGAAGTAGTTACAATGTTGAACTTGTTGACGAGGGTTTGGTTGAGGGATTTGTGGTGGAAGAGGATGTGCTCTTTGAGGAAAGTACACTTGAGATGGTTGTTGAAATTGTTGTTGAGGATATTGTTGAAATTGTTGTTAATGTTGTTGTTGAGGATACTCATGAGGAAAGTAGTTAGAGTATGGTGGTTGAGACATCTTGAAAGTTGTGTTGATGATGGATCTTTGTAGTCGAATGAAACTTGAACTTTGTTGATGAAGTATACTTAGGCGTAAACTGTGAGTCTTACGCGTAACTGATAAGGTTTTAAAAGGTACCATTTTGAGGGGTCGTTTTAGCCCTTATTTGATCACTTTTATATCCGTTATTGCTTAATTTCGTTCCTTTTCACTTTTAGGTCTCTTGAAGGCAAAATCTTGGAATGGCACTTATTTGGACGAAAAGGCGCGAATATCTGAAGAAAATGGCCAAAGTCAAGAATCGAGCCACTCGCATGCTGGGCCGAAGGGACGGCGTCGGTGTTGCTTCTTGACGCCGTCGCATCACTTTTGTGACATTTCGTTGCCAAATTGCTTATTTACAAGTGACGACGTCGGGCTTTAAAGAGTAGACCGTCGCAACTCGGACGGCCTAGATGTGACCCAGACGGCGTCGGGAAGGCGAAGAGGACGGCGTCACGGACATAAGGTAACGCCGTCGCTAGGTTAACGTGGCCAAGACGAAACCACAATAGCGGCGACACGACGGCGTCACGAAACATAAGGTGGCCGTCGATATGTAATCTTATATATAGAATCCGAATTTTTCGGTTTTAGAGAGTCTTTTGGGTGAAAACCTAAAACCGAACCTAAGGTGTCTTGTACAAGATTTTAGGGTTTTAAACCCTATCTTACATCAAGATAAGTATTTACTTCATTAATTCAATTATGTCTTTGATTATTTGTGTGTATGCTTGCATGTTCTCCATGTTCACTAATTTATTTGTGTGTTTGCTTAGGAAGTATGAAACTTAATTATTGAATATTGATTGGTTGTTTCTTATCTTAGTTGATTAATGATCTAGTAATGCGATAGGTCATTCATTGTGTACTTAATGCTTGATTCATCTTTGTGAACCTTAGAATATGATTACACGAGTAGTTGTAGGCTAAATTATCCAAAGAGTGCCTTAGAGTAAGAGTTTATCATCCCTAGTGGGTTTTGTAGGCGAGACCCTTTGGTAAGTTCAAAGAGTTGGGAGAAACGCATACCCTACAACTTTAGACACACAACGCAACTAAGAATAAGGGCGTGACAACTCAACCATCAATAGGAGATAATTAAGGAGTAGTATAACCTAAGTAAACACATCTTTAAACTATCATACGAGCACACATTAATTAGACATAGACTCCACAACCTTAGTTTAGATAATTAGATAATAGTAGAGTAATCGGTAGAAATACCAACCCCCAAATCCAATACCGAGATTCGTACATTTCCATTTCATAAAATATAAAAATACAAAAATAATCTTCCTCAACCTTAACCTTAGCGTAGTAACTTCTCACTAGCATTCCTATTCCCCAGAGAACGATATCAATACCCGTGGCTTACCCTAATTACTACACTACAACGATTAGGTTCACCGCCTAGGGTGTTATAAAACTTGCTTGAAGAAAAGGAAATTTCCTTGACCCCGAACGACACGTGCAGCGTTATCAAGTTTTCGGCGCGCTGCGGGGAATAGAATAGCTAGTTAGTAGTCCACTCGTTTAGGTTCTTTGCTTGATTCCTATCAAGTAAATTTTCTCATTTTAGCTTTCTCTTAGTCTATCCCCTTCTTCGTGACCTTTGTTCGTAACACCCATCACTTTTCATCATGGAGGATGATAACCAACCACCACTCATCAACCCACCACCAATGACCCGCCAAGAGCCCGTACTCTTGGTGAATACTCGAGACCAAGCCACCCAGGCTATAGGAACACCATTGAGCTTCCCGACCAAGCCCAAACTACGGCCCGCAATCCGACACCATCCGGTTGGTGCAAAGCGGATGTGCATTCCATGGACTTCGTTAGAAGATCCAAATCGACATCCGAGGGATTTCTCAAATTATCGATTCCATCGACCTTGATGCTACTACTTGGGAGACCACGCTGCGTCTCTTCCAATTCTCTCTACGGGACCAAGCTAGTAATTGGCTTGAGCGACTTCACCGGCTCCATCTCAAGTTGGGATGATCTTACCTCTCGCTTCCTTGCTCAATTTTTCCCACCGGGAGAACCACTAAGCTTAGGAATGACATCTTGATGTTCCAACAACGTCAAGGTGAATCTCTACGAAGCATGGACCCGATTCAAGGACTTACTTGAAAGTCCTCATCACGGCATTGATCTTTGGCTCCAAGTCCAAATCTTTATGATCATGTCAACTTCCCACTAAGCGATCCATTGACCAAGCGGCGGTGGAAAGCGGTGATCTCACCGCGGAAGAATCATGGGGTATAATAGAGGACCTTGCCCTCACGATAACGAAAGTTGGGACGACTCCGTGAGCTACCTAAAACCGTTAAAGCGATCTCCTTGCCTTCCATCAACTCACAACCTTCCGACCAGTAGGATGATCGAACTTGAAGATCAAGTTAGCTTCCTCATGAGTTCTTACAAAATCCTAAGTCTTCATACCATGTGAACAAGGTTTCTTCCTCGTGCGAGCCGTTTTATGATCCTCATAACACGCACAATAGCACCGATCCCGAACATGCTTCCGTTGACTCGCATCTTGGCGTATTAATGGAGCAGGAGGAAGATTCCTACAATACCCGGACCTAGGATTTTCAATGAAACCCGTGAGGCATGGAAAAACAAGCCCGACTTCACGGGGACAAACCAAAGAATTCACCTCTAATGATTTCTCATGGCCCCACCTAATGGTCCTAACCAACAAAGCGTCGAAGGGATGTTGCAAAACCTAGTTGCATCCCAAGAAACCCAAATGGCTAAGCTCTCGGACCGCTTTAACCATCAACAATTTGAGATGGATAGGAAAATAGACAACCTTTTGAAAGCCATAACTAATAGTGATAAGAAGGTTAGTGCTATCTCAACTCCCGAGCCTTCGTGTATAGAGATTAAGGATCCAAGCAAGCTAACTAAGCACGTCCAATTCGTCAATACCATCGCCTTAGTGAAACCGGATAGAAACGGATGACGAAGAGGACCATACACTGTGGATGATGAAACACCCGAGGAAGTAGATGAAGTAGACATTGACTATTTCAACAAATTTCCTACGGAAAAAGAACTATCCCGCCACCCTCACTTAGTGCGTGACCTCCGTCACATGTATGTTAGGAAAAGTCCTAGAATCAAGTTTGGGAACCCTTGGAATCTTAACATACCATGTTGCATAGGACACCTTTTTGTGGCAAAGGCCTACATTGATCGCAAATCCCCAATTAACATAATGACTAGCACCTACTACAATTGGATAATGAATAAGCCTATCCCAACTAGGCAAGACCCGATAATCCTAGTGATAAGTGCAATTTTCTCGGTAGAGTTAAGGGATTGCCGTCTCATGTAGGTAGTTTCACGTTCCTACGGACTTCATAATTGTGGATGATATTAGCGACCATTGACCCTAGCTTGTCCCACGTTCTTCTAGGAAAACCTTTCATAGAAAGCACCGGGATGACCTATAACCCCTCGTTAGTAATAGTGCGATTCAAGGATGAGACCGACGACATAGCTTATCAAATGCCGTTTAAGATTGAGAAGTTTTCATCATTCTCTAATGATGAAAAGGAACTTAAACTGTCGGTCTATTACAGGAATGATGAGGATAGGGAAAGGGGAGTAGATTATGTTATGGCTAAGATTTTCGGGTTCTATAAAGATTGTTTGAATTTAGGACCGAAATATAGGACCGAGTGGGGAGAGGACGAACTCTTAGAGAGGTGCATCATAGGACACTTCTACAATATGGAATCCCCCGATAGAGACCGTCAAGAGGCGGTGGTGAAGCAACGTGGAGCACAACTATGAGTCTAGCTACAAGACTCTTAAATAAAGAAAAGCGCTTCGAGAGGCAACCCATGCTTAATTGTTTGCTTGTTAGTGTCATATATCTTTTATTAATTGTTTATCCTCATGTTTAAATTTGTAAAATGCTTTATTTTGTTTTAACCTCGTCTTAATTACATATAAAGGTATTTTACATAAGGGATAAGTGTAGGGAGGATTACACACGTTTTCAAAAGCGTAAACATGAGAATAACAATTAACTAAAAGATATTTATGTTTGTTTGTTCAAGTCAAATGCTTGTATCGAGTCATAATGGATGTTTTTGCGAAATTTTTCCGATTCTAAAGATGTAAATTTTCCGAATTTTTCCGAAAATCATGAGACCGCTTTTTCGAGGATAACTTTGGCGTCGGGAAGGAGTAAAACATCAGATTACTTTTTCTCGTTTTTCGAGCTACTTATAAATTTTGGAATTTTCGGTCTTAATTTTCTTAGAAATTTGTAAACATCCATTCTACAAGCATTATATCCTAGTTTAAATCGAGTCTTATATATATTATTACCGTAATTTTACGAAGGTTTCGCTTTGTTTTCTTCAAGTGTGGAGGTTTAGTTTGTCAAGAAGAAGTTACATAAGATTGGAAGGAGCTTTTCACGCAATAATTCTTCTTGAAAAGGATTTAACCACCACTTTACACGGATCCTACCGAGCTAATCGGGGAGTATTAGTTTCTTTCGTTTTAATTACCTTCCATTATCATAACTTTGATACTTTTGGGAACATTGGGGACAATGTTGGGTTTAAGTGTAGGAGGGAAAATAAAGCGGAACTTTGAAACTATGCTTATCCTTGATTATTTGCTTTGTCAAATTGTGATTGTGTAATAAACCATGAGAAAATGTCGGTTAGGGTAATTTTGGCACCAAATTAAAAATTTTCATGACATATAGGAGTGGGCCATTAGTCTTAACAAAAGCGTCTCATGGATAGGAAGTTGCATGACTAGCCTGAAACCCTTTACCACTTAAATTCCACCCAAATGTGAGGATCGCCTTAGATTAGTAGGAATTAAAGCATTCATCTTTAATGCTTAGAGTGTGAACCGGTAGTATATTAGATTCTAGAACTTGTTTTGTGATGCATTCCGAGATCGCAAGTGAGACTACACTTGTGTAGTTAGAATAACTAAATGATAAGAGGCATTAGGATAACCCTTGTTTGATACCGTAATATAATTACTTCTTCCACATCGGTTGAGTAATTCTCCACACCTTTTGCGTTGTACTCATCTTTAGTACACGATACCCTAGTTAACCCCTTAGAGCCTATCCTTTTCGCGGTTCTCGTGATGTTTGGTTTTCGAAATATCAATGAAAACATTGTTTACACCCCACCCCAAATATACACCCAAATCGCCTTAGCCTACCCTTATGCACTCACTTTTAGTGCAAATGTTTGTTATCACCCTAAACCCTTAGTTCAATTATCTAGTTGCTTGCATAAGTTGCTAAGTCGAGTCATATCCTTTTGTATCTGATTTGGGACGATTGGGATTCATGGGAAAAGTTAAAGTTTATGAAATGACGGAAGGGGGCGTTAAATTCAAATTCCCTTTGTTTGCGTAATAATGTACCCCAAGTGTTTTGATCTTTTCAATTCGGGTCAAATTAGTGTTAGAATAATAAAAACTCAAGTGTAGGGATGTGCCTATAAATCCCTATCATTTGATGTTACCGTAGAGGATGGTAGAGTAAAAGTGTATGAAAAAAAATCGAAAAAAATAGAAAAAGATAAAAAGAAAAAAAAATAATAGTATAAAAAAAAAGAGCATACAGGCTACCATCCTACATCTATCCTTTAAATTTATGTTTGTTTATTTTCGTTACCTAGAGTTTTAGAGTGTCGAGTCTTGGCTTAGCACGCCATTCTTCGTATGCATTTAACATAGAGATTTTTGACTTGCCACCACTAAATAGCCTATCCCACCAAACCCTTGTTTCCCTACGTAAGCCTAACATTACAACCATTTAAAAGACCTCTTTGATAGTCTTTCCTAGGTGCTACGTCAAAGCGGTGGAGGTTTGATCTATTCTCAAGCCTATGGTAATCTATGTACTAGGACCGGTTAATGAGTGTTTATCTTCCATTTCCTATTTGTTATATTTCATATATACACCGAGAGAGATGTAGTACCCAAACACCCCATGTGAGGTGCTAGTATGTAATTTCGTGCTTGTTATGACTTTTTGGGGCTTATATGTGTTGTGGACCGTTTGAATTAATGCTTCATGACCCCTAACTTATAAATTAATTGGCTAAAAGCACATTTGCTTGAGGACAAGTAAATAACAAGTGTAGGGATATTTGATAAGGTTTTAAAAGGTACCATTTTGAGGGTCGTTTAGCCCTTATTTGATCACTTTTGTATCCGTTATTGCTTAATTTCGTTCATTTTTCACTTTTTAGGTCTCTTGAAGGCAAAATCTTTGGAATGGCACTTATTTGGATGAAAAGGCGCGAATATCTGAAGAAAATGGCCAAAGTCAAGAATCGAGCCACTCTGCATTCTTTGGGCCCGAAAGGACGGCGTCGGTGTTAATCGCGACGCCGTCGCATCACTTTTGTGACTACCAAGAGCCAAATTGCTCATTTACAAGTGACGATGTCGGGCTTTAAAAGAGTAGACCGTCGCAACTCGACTGGCCTAGATGTGACTCGACGGCGGCGTCGGTGAAGAAGGGCGTCACGGACATAAGGTGGCGTCGTTGCAAGGTTAACGTGGCCAAGGCGAAACCCTAATGACGGCCACGAAACATAAGGTGACGTCGTCGCATATGTAATCTTATATATAGAATCCGAATTTTTCGTTTTAGAGAGAGTCTTTGGGTGAAAACCTAAAACCGAACCTAAGGTGTCTTGTACAAGATTTTAGGTTTTAAACCCTATCTTACATCAAGATAAGTATTTACTTCATTAATTCAATTATGTCTTTGATTATTTGTGTGTATGCTTGCATGTTCTCCATGTTCGGCTAATTTATTTGTGTGTTTGCTTAGAAGTATGAAACTTAATTATTGAATATTGATTGGTTGTTTCTTATCTTAGTTGACTAATGATCTAGTAATGCGATAGGTCATTCGTTGTACTTAATGCTTGATTCATCTTTGTGAACCTTAGAATATGATTACCGAGTAGTTGTAGGCTAAATTATCCAAAGAGTGCCTTAGAGTAAGAGTTTATTATCCCTAGTGGGTTTTGTAGGCGAGACCCTTTGGTAAGTTCAAAGAGTTGGGAGAAGCGCATACCCTACAACTTTAGACACAACGCAACTAAGAATAAGGGCGTGACAACTCAACCATCAATAGGAGATAATTAAGAGTAGTATAACCTAAGTAAACACATCTTTAAACTATCATACGAGCACACATTAATTAGACATAGACTCCCACAACCTTAGTTTAGATAATTAGATAATAGTAGAGTAATCGGTGAAATACCAACCCCCCAAATCCAATACCCAGATTCGTACATTTCCATTTCATAAAATATAAAAATACAAAAATAATCTTCCTCAACCTTAACCTTAGCGTAGTAACTTCTCACTAGCATTCCTATTCCTCTGAGAAACGATATCAATACCCGTGGCTTACCCCTAATTACTACACTACAACGATTAGGTTCACTTTGCCTATGGTGTTATAAAACTTGCTCGAAGAAAGGAAGTTTCCTTTACCCCGAACGACGCGTGTGGCGTTATCATAACTTCCTTTTACACGTAAACAAGTGCTTAGGCGTAAATACTCCTTACACGTAAGCTTTGGGTTAGCGTAAGCAGGCGTAAACTAAATGCTTAAGTAAGAACCTTGGGTGTAAGATTACCTTAGCGTAAGATTAACTTATGCGTAAGAATAACTTAGGCGTAAAATTTTACTCGTAAGCGTTTAAGCTTATGCGTAAGTTTAGGGTTTTACCCAAAAATCCTTTACACTTATCCAAGTGTAAAAGATATCCACAAGTCGAAGTGTTTTCAGGCTTATCCAAGCAAGAAAACACTGAGTAAACCAATAACTTCGAAGATCAATGAAGAAAAATCCTTAGGTGTAGGAAACTGTTAGGCGTAGGAATGACTTAGGCGTAGAGCTTAGGCGTAAAACTAGGGTTTGCTTAGGCGTAGGAAAGTACAATTTTACCAAGCTTGATTTTTATGCACTAAAACGTTTTGTAAACCTGATTTGAATGATGAAACAACTTCAAAATCACCAAAATAACACAAAAGTATGAAACTTGATGATCCAAAGAACTTTTCAACCTTACGCGTAAGAAAGTACACGATTCAAAAACCAAGTTTAAAAAGTTATCTAAACACGTAAAGTTTAAAACTTTTTGCTAAAAACTGAAACTTTAACACTAAATAAACCTTAAACCACAAGAATCTTGAGTTTATAATTGTAAAAATCAAAGCTTTTATGCGTATGAAAAGTGTAAACGTTAAACCCACGCGTATAGAACCAAAACTTCAAAACAATATGTTTCACCCAAATAGATGGCGTATGATACCTTTGTTAGGTCACCATAATATAACACAAGGATCAATATGTAAGAAATATAGATGGAGATAGATCGGTTGAACACACACAAACACACACGATAAGATAGTAAGGAAATGTTATGCGTAGATATGTATTATGAAGTGAACAACCAACCCTCAAATGAGGGTTTACAAGACTATTTATAGGGGAAGGGAGCTAGGGCAACATATATAGTCCCTTCATTTCTTATTGAGCTTTTGCATAGGCTCATGGGCTTTCTACATGAGCCTTTGTTGGGAATTCGTGAAGCAGTTGATTCTGCGATCGAGAAACAATGGATTTCTTTGAAGAAGAGTTTCATCAAGTACTATAAACATACAAAAGTAGGAACTATGTGAAGTTATTCTCATCAAGTAGTGGAGATATAGGTCTCATCAAGCATCAAGCGGTGGAATCGCTAAAAGCATCAAGCCGTGGAATCCATCAAGTAGTGAAGCGGTGAAATCATCAAGCCATGGATTCGCTAAAGTAGTGAACCCGTGTATCATGAAGTAGTAAGCTATGGAATCATTGATGTAGTAAAGAGTGGATTCTGTGAAGTTATATTTCTGCAAGTAGTAAAGGTAAATCGTGATTCTGCCGATAGTGTGAATCCACGTAAGAAAGGCAAGTCGCTGTATTATTTATATATTAGCCCATCTTTTATTGTACTGTCCAAGGTAGCATGGGCATGCGTATGGGTTTTATATTTATTATTTAGTTGCATGCTTGTACTTTAGTTGCATGCTTGTACTTTTTCCAATAGATGGAATAGTGTTCCTTGTCTATAAAAGGAACTTAGGTCTTAGGTAATAAAGGAACTTTTCATAAAAACATTGAAGAAAAACCTCGATAGAGAGGGTGTAAAGATCCATAGAGGATCATTAGTTCTATTTGAAAAACCTTGTTGGTAACTTTGATTGTGTTCTTATTATTCCGCTGTGCATGTTCAATCATTGTTATTATGCACTCTAGTTGAGTCCGGATCATGGATTTAACAATTGGTATCAGAGCGGGTGGCTCTTGATCTTGAGTTTACAAGGTTTTTCGAAGAGAAGATACAAAAATTCGTAGCTGTTAATAATTTTCGAAGTGTTTCTACTTTGAACATTTTGAAACAAAGAATAACTTTTCTTGAACAGATTGGATCGAGCTACAATTTTCTCGGTGCATCTCTAGATAGTAATCTAAAGTGTCACCGGAGGATTGTCAATCGAGCTTCAATCAAAAGTTATAAGTGTAGAAGTCTCTGAAAAGTTTCGTAAGGATACTGACACTATTTTGAAACAGTCATATCTTCTTCGTTAACCGTTGGATCGGCATAAAATTTGGACTGGAAGTCCTTGGTTATTATACTGATTCATTCATTTATATTGGACTTGTCACTTGAAGGTTCTGTGTTCGTAGGGCTAACGCATGATTACAGTTATCTATGTGGTCCATGCTCGTTTGATAGTACAAATTTTATTCTCATTTTCCTTGGTTTACATGAGGTGGGGATAGAGATTGATTGGCTGTCGTAGGTCCCGCAACTTGTTTCTTCTGATTGGTCAGCAGTTTTTAGGTTTCTGCTGATGCTTCTCGTGTGCATTTACTTATCACATAGGGTACAAGATTTAGTGTGGCTAGGTGCATGCTTGTTATGGTGTCTCATGAATTTGATTGGTCTATTTTAGTATTATTCACGTGAGTTCCTCGCTTGGTTTCCTACTGAAATATTTTTCAAGGTGTACTGACATTCATTTTGTTACTGCTGACACTCATTTTGGTTCGTACTATCACATAACTTTACTGCTGTTTGGTTTCTATCTTGGTACTGTTAGAATGGCAGAATTTGATATTAATAGGGATGAAGTTATATTTCCTTATTTAATGAATCATGAGTACGAAGTCTGGGCTAAGAAGATGGAACATTGGATCAAGAATAATGATATGAATATCTGGAAGGTAATCCAAAATGGCAACAGTTTAAAAAGGATTGGAAATGATCGTGATGGAAACTTCATTATTCGTCCTCCAACGACTGCGGATGAACACATTGCTGTACAAAGAGAGTCAAAGGCCAGCACTATCTTGCTTAAATCTATTCCTGCTGATCATGTAGCATATTTTCGCCATATGGATGATGGAAATCTTATATGGAATGCTATCAAAGCAAGGTATGGTGAAAAGGTGATTTCAAGAAGATGAGCAAAAAGTTGATCTTTGAAGGTTATCTTTGAAGGATTTGCCGATCCAATTACTTTCATGGGCATCTCTCAGGTACATACTTGTGATTATAGTTGTAAGGAGAGATATAATGAACTTAAGGAAGCCTATGATGATATGAAACCTAAGTATAATGCATGCTATGTTGACAATGAAGCTTATAAACATGCTTTAAAAACCTTAGAAAGACAAAAGGTGTGGTTTCAAAAGAATCAAGTGGCTTATGAGGAAAAGATTAGGGTGCTAGAAAGTGATCTAGAATTTGCTAGAATTGATTTAAAGCGCACTGAGAAAGAAAAAGCTATTGTTGTCTCTGAAAACCTAGTGCTAAAAGAGAAACTAGATGAGGAAATTGCTAGGCATAAAGAATGGTTGTTGAATGGAAACAAGTTAGCTAGTCACATCTATGCTAGTCAAAATCCTAATACTCCTATAGGCTTAGGCTTTAAGAAATATGTAGGAATAGAAGCTAGGGATGATACTCGTAAATCTACACTGCGCAGGATTAGCTAATTTTGTAAAAGAAGGTGATTTGCATCTTTGTACATGGACCCATTAGAGGTGAATTCATGCCCATTGACCTGTCCATTCAGATTGACTTTGATGGATCACACCATTTATATGGCAAAAGTCAAGTGACTTGCCGGGTCCTTAATGCAAAACTAATGACTCGTCTCTTGTTCTACAAGTGACAAGTCATCGAACCTAAAGTCCACCGACTATGCCTCATGTGATTCAAGTGTGAAGTCTGACTCACCTAAGCACACACCCAAGACCACACCCAATCCAAAGTAGCTGATGATGAGCCCAAAACAAAGCCAGTTACTTATTCTGTTAAACACAAGTTTGCTTCTAGTTTTGTTCCTGATACATTTAAATGTAATAAACAAAGTTGTGTTAAGAATAAGTCTTTTAAGAAGAAATCTTGTTTTGTGTGTGGTAGTAAACACCATCTTATTAAAGACTGTGATTATCATGAGAAAAGGATGCGTGTTTCCTCTGGCCATAAGACTTCTAGACCCACATGGACTAATGTTGCTAGTATTCCTCCATTTGTTCCCAAAGCCGCACATGTGAGGCGGGTAAACAGTTCCTCTTGGTAAACCAAAGGTGTATGCATCATTTACTGACGTGAGCTTCATAGACCTTTTCCAGTTCCCTACGGTGGAGGATATTCTTCACCAAATGACTCTTGGTTGGTGGAGCAGTGAGCTAGGCTTATGCCCTATAGACCTAAAAGTTCTTATTTTAAGTCATATACACCTTATATATCTCATATGACCAAGGCACATGGTGGAGTTAGTATGGCAACTGTTGTTAAGCCCTCAACATGTTATTCTTGGAAAACTCAGAGGAAAGGTTCATTCTGGGCTCCCAAGAACAAAAGTACGTGTCGGTGCATTGATTGAGGAGGCATAAGCCTAAGGGAGGGTTATAATTGTATTGTTTTGTATTCTAACCATTTTTGCATCTGTTGGATCCTCATACGCCTGGGGAGGCTTAGTGTTTGGTGACACTACAAGCGTATTTGGTTTCTGCTTCGCTGATGGTATCTTTACTTGTTTTGGTTATTTTTATTCCTTCTTAATCTTAGTTATTTAAAAAAAAAAAAAAAAAAAAAAAAAAAAAATCACTTTCTTGTGTTTAGTGATTAAAAAAAAAAAAAAAAAAAAAAAAAAAATCTAACCCTGCTGTGTTCGTTTCTTCTCGAACTTGCGGGTTTTGGTGTTGGTTAATTACCACACCTAATGGTCTTCATCTCACCATGTCTTTACGACACAAGAGTTGTCTAGCCCACAAGATTATGGCTTGTGGTAAAGGTGAAAATCCATAAATGGTAATCAACTCACCATGATGATGACGGCATTCCATCAAAGAGTTGGCTAGTCACGAGCAACGGCTCCGGTAAAGACATGTCAAATCCGTTTATATAGTTCTTTGGTTTGCCAATAAATCGAGATGGTTATCGATGTACCATGGTTTTCGAACTTAAACATTTGGCTACTCCGATAGTGATGGCTATTGGTAAAGAGATATCAAATCCATTATTTTCGATGATTCACCTCTCACGGAGTTAACACACTTTGGATGTGATGAGAATAGTTTGAAACCGATATGTATTGATGTACATTATGTCATTTGTTCTTCGCAAAGATCGGTGTTTCAAAGTTGTGTCATCATAGAGATGTAATTATTTTGTTTCTTTTCTGCGATGTTCGAGCACAATCCTCTAGTTACGAAGTGTTAAAATTGTTGGGAAGGATTGTTGGGAAATTTTTGTCATTTGTTGGTACAATTCTCTAGTTCGAACTTTTTAAAGATCCGAAGCTGGAACTTAAATGATACAATCCTCTTGGATTCTACAATCGATCTCATTTAAATTCCGGTTTAGGGAGGATTGTTGGGATTGCAATAAAGCGATGATTACTGGCGATCGAGAAACAATGGATTCTGCCGAAGAAGAGTTTCTATTTGAGTACTATAAACATACAAAGTAGAACTATCTTGAAGTTATTCTCTTGAAGTAGTGGAGATATAGGTCTCTTGAAATCTTGAAGCGATGGAATGCGCTAAAATCTTGTCGCGTGGAATCTCTTGAAGTAGTGGGCGGTGGAAATCTTGAAGCCATGGATTACGCTAAAGTAGTGAACCCGTGTATCTCTTGAGTAGTGAAGCTATGGAATCTGTGATGTAGTAAAGAGTGGATTCTGTTTGAAGTTATATTTACTGTGCTGAAGTAGTAAAGCGAAATCGTGATTCTGGCGATAGTGTGAATCCCGTAAGAAAGGCGGTCTTGTATTATTTATATATTAGCCCATCTTTTATTGTGCGCGAGTAGCATGGGCATGCGTATGGGTTTTATATTTATTATTTAGTTGCATGCTTGTACTTTAGTTGCATGCTTGTACTTTTTCCAATAGATGGAATAGTGTTCCTTGTCTATAAAAGGAACTTAGGTCTTAGGTAATAGAGTGTATAATAACAATGATTGAACACTCTAGATTACTATCTAGAGATGCACCAGAAAAAATTGTAGCTCGATCCAACGGTTCAAGAAAAAGTTATTCTTTGTTTCAAAGCGACCCAAGTAAACACTTCGAAAATTATTAATGACTCACGAATTTTTGTATCTTCTTCGAAAAACCTTGTAAACTCAAGATCAAGAGCCACCCGCTCACGATACCAATTGTTAAATCCATGATCCGGACTCAACTAGGTGTATAATAACAATGATTGAACATGCGGAATAATAAGAACACGATCAAAGTTACCAACAAGGTTTTTCAAATAGAACTAATGATCCTCTATGGATCTTTACACCTCTATCGAGGTTTTTCTTCAATGTTTTTATGAAAAGTTCCTCTATTACCTAAGACCTAAGTTCCTTTTATAGACAAGGAACACTATTCCATCTATTGGGAAAAGTACAAGCATGCAACTAAAGTACAAGCATGCAACTAAATAATAAATATAAAACCCATACGCATGCCCATGCTACCTTGGGCGATAATAAAAGATGGGCTAATATATAGCTAAATACTGCTTTCTACGTGGATTCACACTATCGGCGAATCACGACGTTACTACTTCCGGCGAAATATAACTTCGGCACTCTTTACTACATCGCAGATTCCATAGCTTCACGAAGAGATACACTGCTTCACCACTTAGCGTAATCCATGGATTCAAGATTTCACCGCTTCACACTTCGAGAGATTCCACGACAAGATACTGGCGATTCCACCGCTTTCAAGATTTCAAGAGACCCATATCTCCCGACGCAAGAGAATAACTCAAAGATAGTTCTACTTGTATGTTTATAGTATGCCAGAAACTCTTCGCGAATCCATTGTTTCTCGATCGAGAATCAATGCTTCACAATTCCCAACGACCTGCCATAAATACTAACATAAAAGCCTAATTAAGCAACATATTACATATTAATGACTAACACTGAAATACAAGTTGGGGTGATTCCAACAAGTCTAATTCATAAGAATGTACCATAATGTAAGGCAATCCATTGTGAAGGGTATATGGTTTGGGTGGGCATTGTATGATGAGTGGAATAGCGAGGAGTGAAAGATGAACATGTTTGGTCCATTCAATATCTTTGCTACAGGAGGTAAGGATGCATCTAATTGAGGGTGTGTGTTCCCTATCATGTGATGCCTGTCCCTCTATGCTTCTTAATCATTTTAGTGAGGTTGTAGCTGCTAGATGGTTTAGAGGTTTATGGATAGGAAATGTAGCATGATAGGTATAGCTCATATTTTAGTGTGAATGGGGCTATATCCCACTTGATGATGCCTGTTCAATCTATATCCCTCATTACTGTGGATGTGGGCTGAGTGATTTGTGGATATATTGAGTATGGAAATGTAGTCAAGAGGGTATGGTATTTGGTGCATTAAGGTGATTCATATAAAAGTTCAGCAGGAGTTGTTGCATTAAAAGACATTATCCAGTGTTTGGTTTATATGTCTCAGAAATAAGAATTTAGTGTTGTCTGATATCAGATATAGCATAATCTAGTCTATCAAATGTGATGAATTTTGCTGTTGAATAGGTTCTGATTTGAGCATGTTCAAATCAGTGTTTATATTGTAATTGTTTCTTGAATTAATATAATTTTCACTTTTGCAAAAATAAATAAATAATAATAATAATAATGATCCACAAAATATCGAGACACAAAAAACTGAACAACAAATGATGATATTAACTCTTTCCCATGCACATCTATCAAATCACAAAACCAAAATACGTTACAAAAACTAACAAACCAATAGGCCTATTTATCTACAAAACCCAATAGGCTTAAAAAAACAGACTTACTTATAGGCTCAATAAATAGCCTAAAACTAAAATACCTTACAAAAACTAACAAACCAATTTATATTAAGGGTGCGTTTGGTATGCTATCATTAATCACAATCGGTATCGATTTAGGTATAAAGTGAGTCCCTCACCTATTATTGTTTGATACCTTGACTTTTGGACTCCTATAAAGCATAGGAGATATCTATATTACTTAAAGCTTATCCCCCTTAATTTAATGCGCAAGGGGGGTTAAAAAAAACAGACTTACTTATAGGCTCAATAAATAGCCTAAAACTAAAATACCTTACAAAAACTAACAAACCAATTTATATTAAGGGTGCGTTTGGTATGCTATCATTAATCACAATCGGTATCGATTTAGGTATAAAGTGAGTCCTCACCTATTATTGTTTGATACCTTGACTTTTGGACTCTATAAAGCATAGGAGATATCTATACTACTTAAAGCTTATCCCCTTAATTTAATGCGTAAGGAGGGTTGTCGACAACCAAAATGCAGTACATACATGTTTATGCATCAAATTACATCCATTTATCAATATGGCGAATTGAATGCATACGCATGAAAGGTCTCCTTGATGGAGGCACTGAAAGGGCTATAGTTTTAATGGGAGGTATGCAAAGAAACATGAAGTTATTATAACTTTTGGATGACTCTTAATAATGATCTTATTTATTATCAATTGTAAAAGTTCATGTATAAATACCATGCATGTGGATATGCCATATAATTGGTGGTCTTTGGAGGCAAAGGTGAGGTGGCGATGGTCAGAAGGATCGAGTTCCATGAAGGCTAAAACCACATCTTATATCACATACCGAATTATGTAGTTAGTATCTTGATAATGATATTGAGAATTATTCATGCCTTCTCCAAAAACAATATCTATTTCTTTAAAACTAATAGTAATATATTATCCATTATTATCATATGAATTGATTATTACATTTACATGCATGTATACATCAATTGCAATAGCATGCAGATAAGAACATGTCCTATTTGCTCCCACAATTCAAGTGTCTCCACGAAAAGTGACATCCTCCATTCTTGATGGAAGAACTGCTGATCGTTTCTTTGAAATGGATAAATACACAATTGGTAGTCATTATCTATGAGTAGTCGATTAGAAGAGAAATACATGTTGTTGAATGTTTTGAATGTATAGCCGTATAGGTGTAAGTTGTTGTGTTGTATACTTTATTTCTTTTAATCGATTTTAATATTTGTTGTTCAGGTGTTTGATCGCAACATTGAATGTTCCGGTGAGTGATTGAATTTACGTTATTTGATAATACAAAGATTATTACTTTTTAATGATTTACTTTATGCTTGGTTACTATGTTATGAGAAAAAAAAACAACGTAGTATATGATTTTTAGTGTTGATGTAAAGAAGAACCGAATGTGTCATGTTGGATTATGTTTTAGATGACTATACTAGCATACTACCTTGAGATCGCTTCAATATATCCTTACGTCATAGTTGCAAGCTCATTGAAGTTGAATCCTTCTTCGATATGTTCTTTGACAATAGAGTCGTAATACCTTTCCTCTATTTTCTACGGATGGTAGGCCAACCATTATCCTATTCATTATCAAAGATATATAAAATCATTCTTCAAGTTCTCGATTTCAATGCTAAGACTAACATCATCACTATAATTAATTAAACAATCAAAGCGGAAGGTTAGAGATGTGAAGGATCACGCCTCTCAAAACGTCTTATAATGGCCTCATCAAGGTCAAAAGGTCGATTAGTTGCAAAGAAGAACAAGGATCCTTTCACCGGGTTTAGTTAGTAGGCCATCCCATTGGGTCATAAACTCATTCTTAATCTTACGCGTGGCTTCATGTTCTCCGACTCTTGACCGTTGGCCCAACATACTATCAACCTCATCCACAAATATGATAGTTGGCGGAGTCTTTAGCCGAAGAGTGAACAAGGCTCTAACATTCTTCTCATCTTCACCAAACCACTTTGATGTAGTGAGAATGAAGTTAAATGCGAAGAGATTCGAAATCGGTTTCGATTGTCGGAAAAAACCCGCAGAGACGACCAAAACATACCAAATGAATTAGAATAGGTGTGCTAAAAATGGATCATAAGGTAACAAAATCAAGAACTCACTATCTCCACTTTGCCAATGCCCGTGCAATACATATGGTATTTTATTTTTTTAATGGAAAAGCCACGCATCAAAATTTAAATTGTTGTCTCTTTACGACCTAACGCTTCCATGTTCAAAATCATTGTGTTGTTTTTGCCATTACACGCCTCAAATGATGACAACAATCAAAAGCAACTTTGATAATTCATCATCTTCACATTCATTACACAAACCACAAACGCATGCAATCATGCAATTTAGATGATCCCGAAATATTCATCAAATTCTCTAACAACTCAAAATTTGCCATTGAAGGTACAAATAGTTATATAATTCCAAATAAAAAAGTCACAAATAAATAAGCAACAAAACACTTATGTAACTTACTCAAATTAAAATATTACATATGAAAGACTATGTTAATAAAAACTTTTAATGAAAATAAAATAATATAAATACAAAAGTAATTATAACATTATTAGGCATCTAATATAAACTAAAGTAATAATAACATTATTAGCCATCTAAATAATAAATACTGATGCAACTCTCTAATAGGTATCTAAATACCATCATATACAACATTACGGATAAACATCACCCTCAACCACTAGACCGCAAGATCGCGGGTTGAGGAAGCCTCGTATATATATATATTTCAATCCCATATTTAAAAGATATATATCTTAACTAAATACTTGCATCATATCCATTTCGAATAACCTCTACCAAACGCACTCCAAGGGCCGTTTGGTTGAAGATATTAAGATATATTAGGCGTTTGCATTTTAATTTCTTTCAAATATCACGTTTGGTAACTCGAATGAAGTAATTTAAAATTACATGAATTAAAAATGGAAAATTAGAATCATCCAAAAGTAAAGAATTTTAATTTACGTGGAAATTTTTTTATAAACTTTTTCTTATTGTTTTTTATAAACTTTTAAATAGAATATTTATAAAATTTTTTATAAACTTTTTTTATTAATTTTTATAAGCTTTTTTATAAATTTTTAATAAACTTTTTTATAAATTTTTATAAACTTTTTTATAAATTTTGATAAACTTTTATAAACTCTTTTATAAATTTTATTTATAAACTCTTTTTATAAATTTTTTATAAACTTTTTTTATAAACTTTTTTTATAAATTTTAATAACTATTTTATAATTTTTTAAATTTTTTTAAACTTTTTATAAATTTTTATAAATTTTATAAATTTTTATAATGTTTTTATAAAATTTTATAGAATTGTTTTATAATTTTTTTTATAAACTTTTAAATAGAATATTTATGAAATTTATATTAAAACAAAAATATTTATAAATTCGGTCAACCAAACGCACAAGATATTTTAAATTAGAAATTTTAAATTTTCAAAATTTAAATTTTTAGAAATTAAAATTCAAATTTCAAATTCTCCAACCAAACTACTTCTAACAATAATTTGATAAAAAAAATTTATTAATTTTTTATTGATTACACAAAATTTTATACAAAAAGAATTTATGATTTTGTTTTTTTATTGATTACAGGACAAAACATTAGCTTAATTTAAACATAAACGCAGCCGCCCCCAACAACTCGCGAGCTCTTTGGCTTGTTGTATAAAAATATTCGAGATTTTAAGAAACCAAAGGTACTAAATAAAGTGATAACATAATTACCCAAGGACTTTTTATATAAACATTCATAAAAAAAAATGGTGAAAACAAAAATATTGCAAGTTACATTTGTACCCTTTGTTTATGACAAAACCCTTTGTTTCATTTCTAGGGTTTAATTTCAGTACCAAAGCTTCAATTCGATCTGATCACTAACAGGTATACACTTTCATCAATTTACTTTCATTTTCAGTTAAATCATTAACTGTTAGTGTATAAAATAGTTTATAAATACTTATTACATATATATTCTTCAATTTTTTATGCTATTAATTAGTTTATAAATCTAGTGTTTCTTAATTATTATTAAGTACTAATTAGTATTAAGTCATATAGATTAGTTTGCGAAATATGCTTCGAGTTCTGGTAGACAGTTAAACCGGATCGTAGCCGAATGTCACGGCTCAAATGCACGTATCACGCCGCTTTTATAGTTTTTTTTTTATTCTAATTGTTTTATATTTGCATAGGTTAGTTTATCAAAGATGTTTCGAGTTGCTGGTAGACAGCTGAACCGGACCGTGAGCGAATGTCATGGTTTGAGTGGGCGAATGGCGCCGCTTTTGTTACAGTACAATTCATTTGCTAGTCAGTCTAAAACGGCTTTCACCGGCTCGGAGATACTAAACTATATGGGCGGAGTAGACAATGACAAAAAGCAGTTGATTCATAAGCTAGTTAACTTTCGGATGAAGCAAGGTAAGAAAACTAGGGTCCGCTCGATATTTCATGAGACGTTGCATAAGTTGGCGCGTACAGATAGGGATGGTATTCAGCTAATTAGTGATGCGGTGGATAATGTGAAACCGATATGTGAAGTTGCGAATGTGAGAATTGCTGGGAATGTGTATCCGGTGCCTGGTGTTGTGGATAAGGATCGTCAACAAACGTTGGCGGTTCGTTGGGTTCTTGATGCGGCTAAAAAGAGACGTGCGAATCATAGTTTGAAGCTGGAGGAGTGTTTGTTTGCTGAGATAATGGATGCTTATCGGAAGAAAGGAAAGGCTCGTGAGAAAAGGCAGGACCTTCAAAAGACTGCTGCTATTAATCGGAGTTATGCTCATTTTAGATGGTGGTAAAATGACATCACAGAAGAGGTACCTCTCGTTCAATTTGATTATCCAGTAAGATATTGCTCTTTTCTGTTTTCGCTTCATCATTTGTATATATCTTGGCATGACATATATAGTGTATTACGTAAGCATGAAATAAAATACAACGATGGTAGGCCTCAATAGACTGCCTACAATATGCAGAGTATACCTACTATAAGCTTAGCTTCATTGACCAATCATTGAGGGGTCTCTGAATCTCTGATACTGATTTGGAATCTGACGGGTTTTATAAAATATGCCTGAGATACATTAAAGGCTGCTATACCTACAAATACATACGTATCTAAAGCGTTGCCATATCGCGAAACAAATTTGCAGTTGAGACCAGTTACCAATTTCCATGTCTTTAACTATGTTTTAATAGTTGCTGTCAGTTATTTGTGCCAATCTCGTCATAAGGTATTATTATTAGATGAAAATGATCGAAGTGCTAGCAAGACGGTAACAGTTTTATAGTGGTCCAACATATGCGCTATGTATCTGTTTGACACTTCAGAATCACGTGTTGTGCTAGCTGAGACCCTTGATTTTTCATCATAATAGGATAATGCAATCTATTAAGTGTTATTATCTACGTATAATCTTCTTAAGATTTTTGTAAACTAAGTTCAAAAGAGCTAAGCAAATCCTCCATTAGATATTACAGAAAGTAACACATAAGCTGTGCATACTTTTGTACTAAAATCCTAAGCAATCATGATTCGTTGTTTCACTTCAAAATATGCTGTCAAAGGCGCTGCTCATGTTGATTTTGCACCGTTTGTATGCCTGTGACCTTGTGCATAGACAGTTAGACACACCTATTTTGTGTAGAGTTCAGACTCACAGTTTCAACATAGACTTTGTTTATCAATGGTGTTTGTCCAACATTTCAGTCTTTGACTGACTACATTGAGAATGAAATTTGTATCTTATGTGCCCTGCTTGAGGAGAAGACAACTTGTTTTGCGCTTTTCGCCTTCTTCGGATCGTATCTGATGCTGAATGTTATAATACTACTACTTGAATGAGCTATTTTCGGTATGCCAATTTGAAACTCATGATTATTTCAACTTGCAATGTCTCTTGTGTATAAGGATCCCATTGTCCAATCAACAAGAGTTTTGTCCTCTAGCTTGAATACTATTATCACCCGCTCATGAGCACTTTGTCCCCTCAACACAATGATTAGTTAAACCCACTTAGAGGGTCTTTGGGATTGTGTTTTGGGTGGAGACTATCTGATTATGGCGTATGCAGAACACAAATCATAAGGAAATAGTGTTTAACAAACCATCTGAAAAAGATGTGCGTTTTTACTAGAGAGAAAAGATCTACCACCTTTTCTTTGACACTAATTGTTGATCAAATATGCAAGTGCAACTAACAATTAGACACGCACAGACACAAAAAAAAGCTCTAAACATGTGTTTGACAATTGACTTCCCTCGACTTGGAGCCTGATCCTTCCGACGAGATAAGTAATTGTTACATGTTACATCACTTAGATACAATTTTTTATTTAGTGAAATGTATCAAATTATGCCTCTGCTTAATCCCCGATTGGGTGATTCAGAACACTTGGATTTTGCATAATAATATTCTCTCTCTTTGTTCTGTTTTTGTTTTGGCAGGTTTTTTACATTTTGGACTGGTGAAGAATTAGTATGCTAGAGAATCTGAAGGCAAAAATAAGCGTATCGGGTCAAACACAACTTGTAACAGATGTTGCTATTTATTAAGTTTCAATTGTGCTCCTGAATTTTGCATTCAACTCCATTTGGAAATTTCATGCATACCCTGTCATAATTTTGGTAATCTGTAATCTCGAGTGGACTCGTGATTTGACTCCTACTTGATCCTGGCTTGGTCTAATAACTTCGTTCATGCTTCAATCCACATGTTTTAAATTTTTATATATCATTTTTTTGTTTTCATATCTGTTGCATTACAACTACTTTTCTACACTTGAGGTTTCAATTATCCCAGCTCCAAATTTGGAGTTTGAAGAAATAAATATAGGATATGTTATTTCCAATCATCGCCAAAACCACATAAGCTTTTGATAAATGAACTTCTATGAATGCGCTCACTAGGTTTTCCTAATGGTTATTTGAGCTTAAATAACATAGAAAAACTTGAGAAAAAATAAACTTATCAAAATGATTATAAATTTCTCCAAACAATAAGATATGTTTGACAAAATTAGCTAATGCTAAAATCGAAGATAAGAAGCTCATTGCTAAGGCTGCTAGAAATTATGGGTGTTATTCTGGTTGACCTGATCGGGTTCAGGTCAATTCGGGTCAAGGCTAAAAAAACATATCCGAACCCGATCTTGTTTAGAACTCGGGTCAATTCGGGTCGGGTCAGCTCGGGTTCGGGTCTAGGTCGTTTAGAAATTATACAATTTTGGTGTTTACATACAAATCAGAAAGAAAAAAATGAAACTTGGGTCACTCGGGTTGACCCGAACTCGAGTACGAGACATATATTATACAAGAACCCGACCTTGTTTAGAACCGGGGTTAATTCGGATTGACCCGAATATAATTTTGTACCCGACTAACCCGACTCGAAAAGCCATATTCGGGTTCAAGTTAGAGTCGGGTCGGATTTTATGACACCCCTAACTAGAATTATATTGGATTAGCATCTTCTAAAGTTGGTTTCAAAATGATAGGTTATGTTGATCAATCATATCTATACTACATATCTATATCTATGTTATATATAAAATAAAAATAATCAATGTTGAAAAGTTAAATGTTAAAAATAGTCAAATGTGAGAATAAAAATGATCAATGTTGAAAAGTTGAATGTTGAAAATAGTCAAATGTGAGAGAAAAATGCATGAACAAATGGAATGAAAGGGTGGACCACAATATCGCATATCATTAAACGTCCGCCGCCAGAATCTATTGCTTGGTTAGACGGTGACTCGCCTATAAAATGAAAATGATCTAATGTTGAAAGGTGAGATAAATGTATAGTGTAATTAATACTTTTATAAAAACACCCAATTACTTAAAAGTACAATGATTTATTCACATTGTACAACCAGTTAAAAGCATATCTACCAAATTAAATAAAACTAATTAAAACACCTCTGACTAAAAAGTACAATAAAATTTTCACAATGTACAATTTAAACAAGCTACAAGATAATCCAAAATATAAAATAATTAAACACACTAATTAATATTATTTTTAAAACACCTAAACGAAAAGATACGTGTTATTATATACATTATACACATTAATAAAACACACAAAGCTTCATACATGCTAACAAGTTGATAGTATATTTAGTTTTGAAAACCGGACTGGACCAACTGGTTCAACCGGAAACAGGTGTCGCCACCGGTTCAGCTAACCAATAAAAGTCAAAACGAATCAGAGATGACCTTTTGAAACCAATACAAACTGGTGAATCAGACATCATTGAGATCTATTTCTCCGGTTAATCGTCACAGGGTACCCGTCGCCGCAACGCGCGAAAAGTGAAAAGTTGAAACTAAAAAAAAAAAAAAAATGAATTCAAAAGGAAACTATTAATACACATCAAAAACCGGGTTGACCCGTTTTAATTTGACCCATTTTCGACCTAACCCGTCGGGTTGACCCGGTTTAAATCGACCCGTTTTTTGGACCGGAATTGTTCAACCGGTTTAACCACCCGGATCGAACCGGGTTTCAAAATATTATGTTTAATCCCCAAATCTTCAAACTTTTATTTATTTTTCGTTTATAACCCATTAACTTTTTTTTATCACTAAACCATATATCGCTATAAAATCTCGTTATTATGCACGAGTTCTCGTCTAATACAACTTAAATTGATAAATACTTTTCTTTTAACTAAAATTAAATGCTCACATTCCCATTTCTCACAACACATACAACATGGCTTATCATGTTGAAACAAAACTTGACAGAATCTTTTTCCAATTATGTTATACCTTACGTACATTACCCGCATATTCCACGGAGTCGTTTCATGGGGTAAAAAAAGATCAAAACACCCATTCAGACTATGTGACAAGCTACACAAATTACCCGGTATTTTTAAATATTTACGGTTATTTATATAACAGAATTTATTTATCAAATATTTAACAAATATTTAGCAATTTCGTTATAAAAAAAAATATACCCATATAAAAGTATTTAAATTGCGAACAAAATAAGCCAAATATTACAATAATTTTAACTAACGTACGATTTTTTTTAAAAATGATGAAGCTTAATATATGTTTTTTGCAAAAACAAAATAAAATTCAAAATATTTTGACTAATAATATACATAATCTACCATAAACGTTACATTTTAAAATTTATATATAGTATATATAAATTTAATAAAATAATTTCAAAATACACCCCTGAATAATATAACAAGTTACGAAAGCTACCTCAACATTTCACTTTTTACAATTTTTTTATACAACAAATTTTATTTATCAAATATCTAATAAATATTTAACAATTTTCTTATTAAAAATATACCAACAAAAAGGCCTATAGATTTCGAATGAAATGAGTCCAAATATTGCAATTTCTTCGACTTACGTACAATTTTATAAAAATTAAGAATTAAAATTTATAATCAACTTATGATTTTTTGGGTAATAGGTGAAGATTTAACACTTTTACTACAAAAGACATGTCAGTAAAAAGGTCTTTTGAATTTCGAATAAAATGATCCTATATTGTATTGTTTAGGACTTACGTATAATTATAAAAAAAAATATTGATTAAAATTTTAAAATCAACTTCTTATTTGAATAGTATAAACTATAATATAAATATTTTTCGGTAATAAGTCAAAATAATTTCAAATATTTGAATAGTATACTATAACAAATACATAATATGAATTGCATTATACGATTAGCTATATAAAAACACATGAAATCAAATTATATAAACATGTACAATATTTTTTTGTTGCAAAAAGTAAAATAATTAAACGTTAAATGATCAAATAATAAACCGTCGCAACACGCGGTTCTTGTTTATTTACTTAAGCTATAGAAGCCGTATGAAGAAACATCAAAATTTTATAAGAAAACTAAAAAATATTTTTTCCTAAAAAAAGTATTTTCAAGTTAATAAAAATTTATATATTAAATAGTTTAGTTTTTTAGTATAGAGTGTTTAAAAAATAAAACAAGAAAAGACAAATGTTCAGTTCTCAAGTTTTTTTTAGTAAAAAAGGTAAAAAAATTAGAAATTAAAAATCAATGGAATCACTATTTTTATTTTAGCGTAAATTGCAAATTTAGTACTTAAAGTAACTCAAATGCGCAAAAAATACACTGAGACAATTTTTTGCAAAAACGACATTAATGCTTCATTTTTTTTTTGCAAAACAGCCACCGAAAGATACCTTTTGCTAACTTTCATTATTTCCTTGTTAAATGTCACGTCAATGAGGGTAGTATTGTCATTTTACTGCCTTTCCCGCCAATCAGCTCAGTTGCCAGTGTTTTCTTTTACAAACTTAGTCCTTTAAAGCAATAGTTTATATTTGTGTTTTAATTTCTTCCATGAACATTAATTTCACAAGTAAAGATTTTGAGAATGGTTAAGTTTTGGCAAAATCGCGCACACAGTACCCCAATCCCTGATTTAAGAATCCTTTATGGTAAGCATACTCTATTCCATTTTCGTGTTTTCCATTTAAACTTGTTACTGTTTTTGGAAGTTATTGATGTTTTATGTGTTGCACAAATTTAAATGAAATCATGTTTACTTTGCAAATCCATCACAATGGTGAATTTACCTCACCACAGGAATAAGATATCTTTTTGGAGATACAGATTGGTTTGACGGGGTGCACTGTGACATTTTCTCCAAGGACTTATTGGGCGAAATGTTAGAGGATATAGGTTACATAGATCGTACCCTTGTGTTTACTCACTTTAGGATACCTGGGGAGTCATTGGATGATGGTTTGCTACCACTAATGTCTGAAAAAGATTTGAGTAGACTTGTGGATTTAGAGAATTGGAGTTTGTGACAACCCGTAATTTCAGGTCATTTTTCAAATTTACTATTCATCTCGGGAATTTACTATTCATCGGTTACTATTTATCATTTTACTATTCATCGTTTTCGAAGTCGGTTTGAGACATTGAAAGGTTATTTCAAAATTTACTATTCACAAAACACTATTCATTCCCGGAGAAAAATCACTATTCATGATTCACTATTCATCATTTTCGTAAACTGGGTTTACGAGTATCAAATATGCGTAACCGTAATGGTTTAGCTGCGTATTCATGAAAAATTATTGAGGACATTTTATATAGACTAGATTTAGTCTACATATCATTAGTAACGTCATCATCATATTACTTCATGCATGGTTTTGCATTTCTCATTAAACGTATAATTTCCTATTAAATAAACGCTATCGCATAATCATTTAATTTGACTATTTGATCCGACACTTCCAAAATTTATCCTGATATATTTTTGTACTCATTTTAAGACTATAAAAATTATATTATTAATTTACCCGATGTTTTGGAATTATTTTGTATATATATTATTATATATATATATATATATAATTACTGACGGTTTTCGTAAATTCAACTCGATAATAATTAATTCACTCAATTCTTGTAAGAAATGTATTTTTATAATTTTTATAACTTCGATATATTTTATTTTGTTCCGTTAAAATTTATTTTTAGTTAACACTACACTAAATACCTATTTATACCTACAAATTACACACTATACTTAACAAATAATACACTTAATTATCAAAACTACCCAACCCTCCCCAATTAAACCCCAAAACCGGCCACCCCTCCCCATGACTCACCATTTATGTAAAATATCTTAACTCTTAAGTGTACACATACACCATTTATATTAGATACTTGTTTATTATACAATATATACAAGATATTTATCTTCCATAACACATAGTTAACACATAGCAAAGGTGAAAAGTAAAAGAAATCTCTCTCCCTTCATCCCTAAAAATCGTCCAAGGCAAGAACAAGCAAGAATCAAAAGGGTTTTCAAGATCAAGTGATCATATTAACACTAGTATACTTCTAATTAGGTTTTGAAATAAAAACCTAGGAGTATTTAGGAAAACCTTGTTCCATAAACCTCATCATCATACTAGTTGCGGTTAGAGATTTGCGTCTCATTTCAGTGTATCCACTTTTGTAATCATAATCATTGCATCAGGTGAGTTCCATAGCCCCATTTTCAATTGTTTTTATACTACTTTTGGGGGAGATACATGCTCAACAACGTTTATGACATTCATGACTATTTGCAAACTATGTGTTTATCTGAACTAAATGTTTAGTCATACGAAGTAACAATATTGCCATACTTAGAGTTTCTATATTATAAATCATTGGGCTAGCTGACTTTGGTATGATCACGGTCTCGCGGACTTGGTACAATCTTGAACTAGCGGACTTGGTAAAATCATGTACTAGCGGACTTGGTATAATCATGTACCAGCGGACTTGGTACAATCATGAACTAATGGTCTTGGAACTATTTGAAACTATACGAATTATGTGTTATATCAATTGACTATTGATACATTAAGTTATGTACTATTATGTGAATTCATTTGACAACATGTGCTTGAACATAAACTATACATATTTTAGCAATGGGTTGTAAACACACAGTGTTGCAAGTTTTGTATGGGCGAACTTGAACCGAGTGGATTTGCAATGCCTTTGTCGCATGAACATTCTTAAAGGTTTTTCATTACAACACAAACTCTATGAACTCACTCAACCTTTGTGTTGACACTTTTAGCATGTTTTATCTCAGGTATCTAAGGCATACACTTCATGGCATGCATATGGACTTATCATAGAGTCGTGGTGACGACGCGTCTCACATGGGATTTATGCACTTTAAAAACATCGTTTGGCTTGTATCAAACTTATTTCCGTACATGTTGACTATCATTTGGGACCTACACTTTGTAAACTCTGATTATTTTACTCAATCAAACGATGTATTTTCCAAACGACACTTTAGGTCGTTCAATATAACTGCAATTGTGATGCTATGACAGTCATCCCTCAGGAATTTCATTCCGCTGCAAAACAGGTAATTTGGGGTGTGACAGAGTTGTATATTGAAACCGGTGTTTCATTGGTAGAGTGTCAGATGATGGAGCGAATGATGAGTAAGGGCAAGGGTGTGGTGATAGAAGAAATTGTGGATCATGATGTCAATGATGTTGTTGGAAAGACTCTTGATGGTGAGACTGGAAACAATGGAAAATTACCATTGTTAGAGTGACATAAGATATGCCAACCTGAGAAGGCTGGACCTGCTTATGATACTGATTCTCACAATGAGTTTCCACCAACATTTTGTGTAGAAAAAATGATTGCAAATCATACAAAAAGGCTGAGTGATGAGTTTCAATTCAGGAGGTTACTGGAAGAGATTCACCAAGAGTTTATGGTGGAGGATTCAAGTGAGGATTCCCTAGAGTATACAGATGTGCTCGATTTTGATGATGTGGATTATGACACATATGATGTTACCATTAGTGGAAAGGAAGGGGATCTAGAGACTTAGATTAGTGATGAAGAGGTGGATCAAGGAATAAATGTTGAATGGCAAGATGATCCATACCATTTAGTTGATGTACCTGGAGAGCCTGAAAAGATTAGTGACATGTTTGCTGAAATTGATCAAGCATTGGATAAACTTGATGACGTAGTTGCAGCTGAAGAAGTAACAGAGATGTATGCTATTTTTGCTGAACCAATTAGTTTTAGTGTGGTTCCACTTGAGGTCGTTGCTGAAGAAATGTTTGCAAGATGGTGATGATGGTGAACAAATAGTTTGTCATGGGGAGGATGTTGATGGTGATGATGGTGAACAAATAGTTTGTGATGGGGCTGTGATTCCAGATGATCTGTGTGCTGAAGTAGTTGGACATGAGGGATTTATCTCGGCTGTTGATGGAGATGTGATTACAGATAAAGTGGTTGCTAAATAGGGAGATGAGCCAGATGAAGTGCTTGCAAAAAATAGAGTTGGGCAAGATGGAGTGCTTGCAGAGAAATAGTTTGAAGACCAAGGAAGATCAATCAAGAGGAGAAGACTGATGGCTGAAAAGAAAACTAAGGATGATACTGAATAATGCTTATGCTTTTATGTTTACGTCAATAATCTGTTATACTTCTACTATGGTGTTGTAGTGTAAGATTATAACACTATATAGTTGTTCTAAACTTTATCTACTGGTTGTGTAATAATTTACTAGGGATGCTTGCATAACCTTTTCTCTAATCTAATGGAAGCCAACAAATTAGGCAATTTTGGGTGATTGTGCAACTGTGTATGTATATGCATTTGCAAAAGTCAAACATGATTGTCAATTTGGGCAATTCTGAGTAATTTTGTGCATGTTCAATCATGTGCAAAAGTCAAACATGATTGTCAATTTGAGCAATTTTGGGTAATTGTGTGCAATTGTGCATGTACATTTATTTGCAAAAGTCAACCACAATTGTTAATTTGGGCAATTCTGGGTAATTACTGCACAAGAATTAACAAGTAGCCAAAAGATGAGTTAAATTTACACCCATACAGTTAACTATTCACCAAAAGTTCGGGTGCATAAACCACTACAAACAAAAGACAAACATTTAACTAAGAAACTAGATTAACTATCACAAAATGGCCAAACACCATCCTCAAACCCATCACCCTCCAACAGCGACATAAACCCATTTCCTTCAAACGGACCCATCACATTCCCAACAATATCTACAGGTGGAGGGGGCACCAGACTCTGGTACTCCTCCGGAGCAAAAGTGATAACATAACCCGAAGTGGTGGTGGGGTTCATGAGTTTTTGTCTTTTAGTTTTATTACGAGTACCACCCTCAACAGGGATGTTACGGAGAACGCCACCATGAGTCCAGTGTCTACGACAGCTTTTGCAAAAGTGTCAAGGCCGTGAAGTGGTGTAGTTGTTGTAGTAACATAATTTTGTGTCTTGTGAATGACAACGTGGACATGGACGTTGTTGTGGGAGTTGTTTCTTGGTGGTGGCGATCAAAGTTGATGTTTCTTGATGGTTGTCGGTGGTGGTGATGATTATGGTGTTTGGTGAATGTGGTGGTGATGATTGCATTTTGGAGTCGTGGTTTAGAAACTAGATTGTAGGGGGGTTTATCATTTGCAAACATTAGAGTTTACTTTGCAAATTTAGCCATTGAGGTCATGTCGCATTGATATCACAAATTTGGCGGCAATATGACGACTGAAATGACAATAATACCCTCAGTGACGAGGCGTTTAACGAGAAACATAACGAAAGTTAGCAGAAAGTAGTTCTCAATGCTTTTTTGCAAAAATATGAAACATTAATATCGTTTTTGTAATATTTTTTGCGCATTTGGACTACTTTAAAACCATGTTTGCAATTTACCCTTTATTTCATTTTCCTTGTTAATCAAGCTTACTCCATTTTATTTGCTTACTCGAGAACACAGTAAAGAGTCAAAGCAAGCTCGCATGCACAGTCGGGTTAAACACGACGGCCGGCGCTTTATATTTGCAGAATGAACCACCGTTGAACCACCGCCATCCAACAATGACGTCATCATTCACTTCCATCTCAAACCACTCTCTGTTCACCTTAAACACACACAAACATCACTCCCCACCATCCCATCCTTCTACCTTCTTCTGCAAACTCCCCAACACTTCTTTACCTATTATTTCCCTCCACACTCAACGGCGTCGTTTCACCGTTACAGCATCCCTGAAAGTACACCTCACAACTTTCATCTCTTTATATGTTTTCATAATTGTTATATGCACACCACCTGTTTGATAAAATGCCTGCTTAAAAATATTACTGTATATGCACACCATCTATTTGATGAAATGTGTGTTTAAAATTATTATATATTATTGTATTTGATGAAATGTGTGTTTAAAAATATTGTACGCTTTTATGTTCTATGTCTGCGACTCTTTATTCTTATACGCTTTTATGTTTTGTGCCAACTCGGTTTGTGGTCCGTTCTTGTTCCGTGATCAGCTCTACACACGTACATATACATATGCTATATAATACACCTACAACTGTTTAATGAAATGTTTAAAATTGTTATGTATTCAGCACCCCATCTGTTTGATCAAATCTTTGTATGTACACTATTAGTTTGATGAAATGTTTTTGTATGTGTTTTTCAGGAAAATTTGGGGGTTGTGACCAAGACATGGGGGAACTTAACAAGTTTGAATTATTGGGTTGTTCGGGATTATTATCGCCTTGTTGAATTCGTTAATTCTTTTGAGCCGAAAATTCAGAAGCTTTCTGATGATCAGGTACTTATTTTCAACTTTACGCTGTTTTTTTTTTTCATAATTAATTTATTTATCTTCTTTAGAGTGTATGCTGATTGTTTGTAATGGTGAATTAGTTAACTGCGAAAACTGCTGAGTTTCGAAGGCGGTTGGGGAGAGGAGAGACACTTGCTGATATCCAAGCTGGTAAGTTTATGGCCATAAAGTTTTACTTACTGTGTGTAAAAATTGAGTATTAATGTTTATTTAATGTAATAAAATGATACCACAGAGGCGTTTGCTGTTGTACGTGAAGCTGCAAAAAGGAAGCTTGGTATGCGTCATTTTGATGTGCAGGTATCCCTCTTTCTTAGTAGGCTTATGTTTGTTGTTATTGAAGTGTGCGAAGACGAGTTGGATAAACTTGACTGTGGTAACCTGTGTGATGAAATGTGGAACTTGGTTGATTAACTGATTAGATTTTGGCATTGCAATTGCTAGATTATTGGTGGTGCAGTGCTTAATGATGGGTCTATTGCTGAGATGAAAACCGGAGAGGGGAAAACATTGGTTTCGACATTGGCTGCGTATCTTAATGCCTTGACAGGAGAGGGTGTTCATGGTATGAGTATTGCTATAGTGATCTCTTCTCTACTTTAAATGTGCTCTAATTCTTTATGTTGAAGCTAGTTTTGTGCAAAATTACAATGCAAGCATAATAAAACTGCAAATATAAAATATGATCTGATCCGCTAGAAACACAAGTTGACACCAAATATCTGATGATTTACAGTGGTGACTGTCAATGATTACCTTGCTCAACGTGATGCTGAGTGGATGGGTCGTGTGCATCGTTTCTTAGGTCTTTCTGTTGGTCTTATCCAAGTAAGCTGATAGCCATGTGTCCATATACAAAATAACATGCATAAGCGACTACTGTTTTCTTATATTTTCTATTGCTACTAGAGAGGGATGAAATCTGAAGAAAGGAGGTTTAATTACAGATGTGATATCACATACACCAATAATTCAGTAAGTATCTCTTTGAGTTTTGTGCTGCAACTGTCTGCGACTTTAGTATCTTATAGCTGTACATTGATTTGTGTCAGGAACTTGGTTTTGACTATCTGAGGGACAACCTTGCTGGAAGCAGTGGGCAATTGGTTATGAGATGGTACTGTCATATTTTTTCACAGAGTGCAGATTTTATTTAATTGTTTGTATCCGGGATTAATAGCAGGATTTTTATCAGGCCAAAACCGTTTCATTTTGCAATAGTTGATGAAGTTGATTCGGTCCTAATTGATGAAGGGAGGAACCCATTGCTAATTAGCGGTGAGGTATATAATCTTACTTAAAGTGAAGATGGATGTATCTTTTGGTTTCAAACCGAAGCAGTAATTAAAAGCTTATTACTTTTATCTGTATTGCAGGCTAGTAAGGATGCTGCGCGTTATCCAGTCGCTGCCAAAGTAGCGGAGCTTCTCGTCCGTGGAATCGTACAGTTTCTTGCCCCTTTATTTCCTTTTGATGTTTATTTCTTACTGTTTTTAATAGTGCCTCACAATTTCTTTCACTATATAGCATTACAACATAGAGCTTAAGGATAATTCAGTTGAGTTGACTGAAGAAGGGATTAACCTAGCTGAGATGGCGCTGGAAACAAAAGATCTATGGGATGAGAATGACCCTTGGGCTAGGTAGCTTTAATCTTAATATATCTTTTTTCCATCCAGTAACCTTTAAGCTTGTCATTGATTTTCAACTTCTTATCATTATAACATTGTAGATTTGTCATGAATGCTTTGAAAGCTAAGGAGTTCTATCGCCAAGATGTCCAATACATTGTTAAAAATAGGAAAGCTCTTATTATAAACGAGGTAATAGATCACATATTTCGTGTGTCAATTCATTCTTTTGGTTTACTTTGGTTGGGTCAAGCTGCTATATAGTTGAAATCATTATAGTTATGTTCTTAGATTTTTTTCCCACTGCTTAATAATCCATCAAGAACACATTACATTCTCTCAAAAGTGTTTAAATCTTTTTAGTAAAGTAACCATAGAAGACTAACACAGTATAATTGAAATATGTAGAGGAGTAGTTATCATGAAATACCACAAATATATATGCACATGAAGACTTAAATTTACCTTTCTATGGATTAGAGTGTTAGACATGCAAAGTTAGCAGTTGGGATTTACTAGAACTAGCTGATAACAATGTATTTCTAGATTCTAGAAATAGGAAGTTCAAATAATTAGGTTTGATGTATAGCACACAAATGGGGACGAAGCATGATAAGCTCGCTATTTAATTTAAACAGATTTTCATAACCATTATGTTGGTTCTCAAGAGTCAAGGGTACACAATGTCAGTTAATGGATGAAATATAATTTCAACTTTTTAATATAACTTTAATTGGGGCTTAGAATGATTGAATTATTGAACAACCATACATGTTGTCTGTGGAATGTTGGTCAGCTTCTCTCTGCAACATCCTATAGTGATTGAACAAACTTGCAACCCTTGTATTTAGATGATAACTTCTCATATTGTTGTGAATTAATTTGCACATATAATTTTTTGAAGTTGACGGGAAGAGTGGAAGAAAAAAGACGATGGTCAGAGGGGATTCACCAGGCTGTAGAGGCCAAAGAAGGTCTACCAATTCAGGTATATAGTGATGCTTAATGACTGTCATCTGTGGCATACCACGTCTCCATTATGTTTTATAACTCTTTTATAAATTAATTAAATTGTACCTCTCTTGGACTTTTTAGGCGGATTCAGTCGTAGTGGCACAAATCACATATCAATCACTGTTTAAGCTATATCCAAAACTCTCAGGGATGACAGGGACTGCAAAAACTGAAGTAATTACATTATATTCTATTAATTGCGTAGTCCTCAAGTTCCAGCAACTACTAGCTGTCTAACCTAGATTTATTATGTCGATATAATGATATATAATTATTACACATTAACGTTGTTACAGGAAAAGGAGTTCTTGAAAATGTTCCAGATGCCTGTTATTGAAGTGCCCACAAATATGGCAAATATTCGTAATGATTTACCCATTCAAGCATTTGCAGTAAGATATCAAGTTGATTTTTTCTTGAGAAGATGCTCCTTATTGTATCGACGTTAACCATGCAATTAATTGTTTTGATCACATAGACAGCTCGTGGTAAATGGGAATATGTTCGTAAAGAAGTCGTCAGTATGTTCAGAGTTGGGCGTCCTGTTTTAGTTGGAACCACTAGGTACTATACTAATATATTCTTTACATATCATTCTTAGCTTTTGATATCGGTAAATTTTTGTTTTTAAGATACTTTTTTTTGTGGTTGTATAGTGTGGAGAACTCAGAATATTTGTCTGCTTTGCTAAGGGAAAGCATGATCCCTCACAATGTCCTCAATGCAAGACCAAAGGTTAAAAAAAAGGATTTATTAATTTATTAATTTTCCAGTAAAATAGGTTTCTTAGGCTCGTTAAACATCAAGATTGTGCTGACAATGTTTGTAGCACAGTGAGCTAATTATCATTATTGCTTTCAGTATGCTGCCAGAGAGGCTCAAACTGTGGCCCAAGCTGGACGAAAATATGCCATAACAATATCAACAAATATGGCTGGAAGGGGTACCGATATTATATTGGGAGGTAATCCAAAGGTGTGTTCTTGTTCCATAACTTGTAGATGAAATAAATTTAGCTCACAGAGAATGTGTTTTAACTTTTTATTTATATTAATTTAGATGCTTGCAAAAGAAGTCATAGAGGACAGCATACTTTCACACATGAGTCAGGAAAATCCTGATGAGTTTGAGGAACCAATGTCACGAGAGGTAATTTGCACAAAATCATAACTGCACCATAGCAATCAGTTCCTCATCATGTTAGTATTGTGTAGGTATTGTCAAAAATGAAAATTGGACCTTCATCATTAGCTTTGCTAGCTAAGACGGCTCTAATGGGTTAGTGACCTTTGAACTTTGACTTTTATCCAATAACCCTTTATAAAGTAAAATGTTAATGTTAGCGATACTATTTTCCAAAATATAATATGCAGCTAAGCACGTATCCAAAAGCGAAAACAAGAATTGGACGTATGAGAAGGCCAAATCTGTAATCTCAGAATCAATTGAAATGAGCCAATCAGTGAGTTCAGATGAGCTGGAAAGACTTGTAGAGGAACAGGCAGAGATGTACCCTCTTGGTCCTTGCATTGCACTAGCCTACTTATCAGTTCTAAAGGACTGTGAAGTTCACTGTTTGAATGAAGGATTGGAAGTCAAAAGACTTGGTGGGCTCCATGTGATTGGTACATCTTTGCATGAGTCCCGAAGAATTGATAATCAGGTAATTCAAAAAAATTTTGCTCGTGACATGATCTTTTTCTTACTTACTGTATGTAGTAATCAATTAATATTGTGAACTGTTTGTTGCTCTACAAAGCTTCGTGGCAGAGCAGGAAGGCAAGGGGATCCTGGATCAACTCGCTTTATGGTCAGGTAAATTCTATTTAATGGTTTAAAAAAGGTGCAAAGCTATATAGTTGGGTTATTTTTTTGACTTTCTTTACAGCAGTCTAAGTAATTTTTAATCGGTGGATGTTACAGTTTGCAGGATGAAATGTTTCAGAAGTTCAATTTTGACACTGAGTGGGCTGTGAATCTCATATCAAGGATTACAAATGACGAGGATGTGCCAATCGAAGGTGATACAATTGTTCGACAGGTGTGTATTTTTATACTTTGGGACATATAATCTTTTGTTAATTGTTATAGTTAAATCCATTTAACACGTTGTTGAATTATCTTCTAATTGTTATTAGTGTTTGTAACATATTTCAGCTTCTATCTCCAAGTTTCAGCTGAAAAGTATTTCTTCAATATAAGAAAGAGCCTTGTAGAGTTTGATGAAGTGTTAGAGGTACATATGTTATACATCATCGTGTTAATTGTTTCTTGTTTGTCTACTAATGTTTTTCTGGTCAACATTGTATGTCTAATTTTGTTTTGAGTTTCTATATGACGGAAACGTAGCCATACTATTTAAAGTGTCCAGACTCTTTATTGCATGTTTGTTCTTTTCTAATAATCGAGTGTATTATCGCATGCTTGTTTCAGAGTAATCTGATACCTTTGTCTTTTATGGTTATGTTACTGAATACATGAGTTTTGGTTCCAGGTGCAAAGGAGGCATGTATACGATCTGCGCCAGTTAATATTAACCGTGACTGGAGAGTTGTTCACATCACATATTTCAGTGAGTGCTATCTTTACTAAGATATGCTTTGTATTATTCACAGTATTATTTAAAATAGAATAGACCATAGGAATAACCCGTAATGTAAATTGCATTAATTGTTCAACTTGATGTTTATGTTACCTTTGTTCATGGATACTAGGTACATGCAAGCTGTTGTAGATGAAATTGTTCTGGCAAATGTTAATCCACTAAAGGTACTAGATCTTTATGCCCTAGATTCAAATTATAATAACTTGCTTAAATCTGAACACGACACTCTTTATATTCTATAGCATCCAAGCAGCTGGAACTTAAACAAACTCTTAAAGGACTTTATTGCAATTTCTGGGAAAATTTTAGAAGGTTATATTTAGTTTCAATCCTGTCTCTCAACTCATCATCTTTATTTAGTAATTATTATCTAATTTTGGACTAAAAGAATATTTGCTATTGGTACAGAGTCATGTACAGGACTTACAGTGGAATCTTTAATGCAATCACTTGCTAGTGTTCATAAAATAAGTGATGTAGATATCAATGATTTCCACTTTCCAAATTTACCCCAACCTCCAAATGCTTTCAGAGGTATACGCAAGAAGACCTCTTCACTGAAACGGTGGCTAGCCATATGCTCTGATGATTCACTCAAGTGTACAATAGTCATTTATTTTAGCATCACTTTTCTTATTCATAATTTAAATGCAAAAGGTTTTAAAGCAAAATTTCAACTACAGAGATGGAAAATACAGAGTTACTGCTAATCTTCATGAAAGTACCTTGGTGATTTGTTAATCACTTCATATATGAACATCATTGAAGAGTCTGGTTATGCAGAAGAATATGTAAAAGAAATTGAGGCAAGTTTTTATTTTTATTTTATAAAGCTACTATTATTGACTGCTTGTCTGTTTTTCTCTATTCCTTTTGTAATATATATTTTATATTCTTGATTCCAGAGAGCAGTTCTTGTGAAGTCCCTAGATTGTTTCTGGAGGATCACCTTGTCAACATGAACAGACTAAACTCAGCGGTATGCTATGATTCGTCCTACCAATATATGAAATGGAAAAAATGTCAAGAGTTTAATCACTAATCTGTCCTGATTGTAACTAGTAAATGAGATATTGAACCATCATATTCGTCAAAGGTGGGATTGTGGGAACATGAAAAACAAAAAAACAAAAAAAAAAAAAAACCTTGAAAGGAAATGGGTAAAATGAGCCAAATTGGTATAAAGGTGGCCAAAAGTGTATTATCATTCTCTAAAACCTCATGGAACATTTTATTTTTACAAGTTTGACCGTTAGTGAAATAATATAATGTTTGTAAACACAACTATTTATATGGAAGATTGGAAGCTAAAATTTTTGGACAAAAGGATTTTTGGGTCAACTGAACTTGATCCGCCCCACTTCAGACTATACAAAGAATTACCGGTTTTGACTGTGCTAACTTAGAGTTTAAAATTGCACATTAGCATTATTTTCTTTTCTGCTACCAACTAGACTTGTTTTTAAACAAATTGAACTGGCAAATAGTGCTCAGGTACAGGGCTCAAAGTCAAATTTTGCAAGTACAATGATTATTTTGCATCCGTTGCTCCAAAATCTAATTTAATACTCTCATTCTCTACATATCTCTTCCATGGAATCATTTGTTGACCGTTAAGTTTGATTCACTGCTTTATGCAGGTGAATGAGAAGTTTTGGGCACAGGGATCCATTGGAGGAATACAAAATAGATGGCTGTCGATTTTTCATCTCGATGCTTAGTGCAACTCGAAGGTTGACTGTGGAATCACTTTTAAGGCACTGGTCATCCATGGAATAAACACAATGATCATAAAATTTAGAAGATAAGTCCCGTGCATATTTTTTTAACTATACATGCATCTATGATGCATCTGTACAGGTCTTATGTTGTATACTTGTTGTAGAGTAGAGTTTATTATTTATTGATTATATTCAAAGCAGTCTCAAACACAGGAACCTGTTCAAAAAACTTATTATCTGCTGGGTTAAAAACCACTAGTAGCATCATGCCATCATACATATACTTTGGATCATCCAACCTACTTTTTAGGTACACATGATGCAAGTACTTTTTGTCCAACATCGTCTGATACATCTTAACAGCAGTTTGTATACTTTGGATCATCCAACTTACTTTTTAGGTACACATGGTGCCTTTAGATGAAAAGGATTTAACTGTTGGTGTAAAGAACAAACTTTAGGTTTCGAAATGCTAGTATGCTGCTGAATAAGTTATCACCTTGTTTGACTTTTTTTGGGAAAAACATTTCAAACTATGCGATTTTCTTTTCTTTTCCGAAGTGCGTATGTATATACTCTGTGTGCATATGTATACACATGTCACATGCGGGGAAATACTTCTATAAACCCCGTGTTTTTTTAGCTGCAATGATCTGTCTAAAAAATTATTCCTCTTTATATCAAAACGTAATCATCTTATTATTATTTTTTTCATACACAAACATATCATCAATACATACATGTATATAAACTAAAATATTAGAAAGAACCATTAAACAAAACCCAAACAAGGATCCTATTCCATTAGAGCCATAACCGCAGATATGATTGTAAATCCAATCCAATGGAACCCTCCATGAAGAAATTTGGTACCTACAGAGTCAAAGTTGAAGTCAAATTTCAACAAAAATGGGATGACTTTTATTGTTTATACTTTATACAGTAGTCCCAAGAAATTTTGTTCATGTTTAAGAATCATTCAAACCTTGACTGTTACTATCATTAGAGGCGAACCTTGACTGTTACTATCATTAGGAGGCGATGTCGTGTCTGGCATGCTTATTCCAAGTCTTCTGCAATCCATTCCAATCGCACCTGATACATAATATTCAAACTTTTATTCAAAGATGTACTATCAGGTTTGTTACTGTATATTATAAGTGAAAAATTTGTGATTGATCGTACAGCTGCTGAAGCATGGAAAATGGGAGATGTTCATGAGATTGGTGTATCCAGGATTGCACTCGCATGTATGCGTATATGTAAGATTCTTGGTACATGTACCTTCTCCGCAGTATGTCCAATAACAAGCTAAACAATTTCCGCCAAAAAAAAAAAAAAAAAAAAAAGGGTCAGAACTAATATTTCCCTGATTAATCATACGTGTTAGTTCAAGAAAAGTAGATGACTTACGATCAAAGAGAGAAATATTATCTGGGCTTGAGGGCTCGGAGGGCTCGGAGGTGGGGCAGTCATGCAAGAGTAGTCTAGCGAACCTGTCAAAACAAACGGATTGATGTCATTTACACGGAACATGGTTAATTGTGCACGATAGCAACATATTTTGCGCTTTACTTATACTACTATATTTTGTTATCAATCATAGCAAACATAACTTTTTTTAGTTACTGTTGTAACAAAGCTAGAGTAAGTTAATAAAGGGTGATCGATATTACAGTTAGGAATGACGCAAGGAAGGAACTGAAGCTTATCCTCATTGTCAGAACGAGTTCTTCGCCATCCTGGTTCACACTCGCAAACAAAGCTAAATGGTTTGGTAACATCAACCGAGCAGTTCCTCTTCCACAATTGACTACATCACACAGGTTATCATCTGCAATAGAGAAGTAGAATTGTTTTTGGAAAAAGTCATAGATCAAATAAACCTTCTCCAACAAAATAACATCTGTAAGAAAACTTGTAATAATTCCGCCTTTATTAATAAATCTACCTGAAAAGGAGGAAGAGCTAATGGCATATTAGTGTCTGATTCAGCCCATGAAGATAGAAATACAAGAACAAGAAGAATGCTACAAGTATGTGAAAATATGGATGAAGCCATCATAGTTAGTTTTTCTCTTGTAACACACACTAGAACTAGAAGGTGAAAATGTTTACTTGATATGCTTGATACATGCTTTGCATTTAAAATATATACGATCAAAATCTAAGATATATAACCTTAGTTTAATAATCTCTTTTGACCAATGACTACTACTTGAATATTCTAATGAAAAACGGTCAAGGGTACTATTTTAGTTATAATTAATCAGTCACAGTCTGATCATGTTATAAAGTTGGTTAATATTGAGAAGGTTCAATGTCATAAGAGATGGCCAATAGGTTTATAGTATAGAATGAATTGGGCGTATTAGAGGGGCCCGAGCACCCTCCAGCTAGCTCCCCATCTATCTGCCCCGGCTAAAGATGATATGAATTTTAACATCCAAGTTTATTTTGAAACAGCAAAGATTCACTACTTATGAAAGTTCATTAAAGGCTTATAAAATTTGAAAAGGTTTATAAATTGAGTCGTTATAATGAGATGAGTTTACGATGATGATACGTACACGAATACTATTTAATACCTCATAAAGTTATAAAGTTGTAACATATTTAAATATCTTAATTAAAAGATAAAGTGAAATTCACGCCAGATTTGCGACCCGATGCGTTAAAGGTCCAAAAGCCGATGCGTGATGCGCGTTCTGAAATGCTAACGCATTTTGGACGCGATGCGTTTTATATTAAAAAAAAATTATATGTATTGATAATACAACGTACCAAGTAAATGCAATAAATTTACAAATAAGTCACCAAGATATAAAAACTAGGTGAATAATGTATATGTAAAACAAATAAGTCACTATGCCATGACAGAAAATAGTTAAAAACAACATTATAACCTCCAACTAAATGTCGTTTTAAATAAAACCCTCCTCCTTTAGTTATTTTCGAACAAATCAAACATGTAAAGTAATTTTAATTTTTGGATCTTGAATTCCATAATTTATACATGGATCCTTGTTATTGTTACTAGTCAATGCGGTTACATGCGAACAATTAGAGTCCATTCTATACATATGCATGATGACATGATGTTATAATGTATCAAATGTATACATATAAGTTATACCAGTAACAATACGAACTCTTGCACATCATGATGCTAGAATCACACATATGATATCCAACTCAAATATTTAACATATATGATTATGTATGATCAAATAAAAATACGAACTCTTGCACATCATGATGCTAGAATAATAAGATTGTTTGAGAGATTTTAAATCTTGTAAACAGTGCATGATCATAACCAAAGGCTAATTTGGATGTGGTTGTTGCGTTTGCTTGAACGTCTTTAAACCAATTTTATTTTTAAAGGTTCATTAATTATTTTAGCTTCTTTTAAATGGTTTAATTTTGACAAAATGACATAAGTTCCATATTGCGACAATTGCGACCGTTGCTAGCATTACACAAATGCGGCAAATTGCGGTCTAATGCGAGCGCATTGTGGGATGGCCTCGCATTAGGCATTATGATGCGAAATCCTAAATGCAATGCAATGATGCACGCATTTTACGCAATGATGCGCGCATTTTTAAACCAAGGTTGTAACATATTTAAATACTAGCTAAAAGACCCGTGAAATTCACGGGTATTTCAAAGAAACGTGAAAAAAGTTGTTAATGAAATTGCGTATCACGAAGTTATATGTTAGAAAGAACTACATTTAGATAAGAAACGTAAAGTATAAGCTGCTAATAATGAAACATACGTTATATTAAACACAATAGTCAAATAATTGAAAAAGAACATAACCATCTACATTTCTTTCTCTAAACGCGAGATACAACCACATATATCTATGATCACAAATTGTGTAGTACTTCTTTATTGACCACGTTGGTTGTCTATTTGTGAGGTTTTCGTCTTCATCACAAAAAATAATCTTTGATCCCTTTTTCCTCCTACGCGAGATATGGCCACATATAGTTGGCCATCTGTAAAAGATAGTCGTGAAAAATACAAACTGACTTGCTGAGAGATATATAATGATCATCATGAATGTATTAATTGCATTTGTCAAGCATTACTATTATTAAAACCCTACAATTACACGTACTTAGTTAAAATATTTCCAATATGATTCAAAAAATAAGTAAACATGGCAACCATTCTGTGAGTAATAAGAACATGATAAAATAAAGTCATTTAAGGAACAACCTTCGAAATAATGTTCATAATTAGCATTTTGAACTTAAAAGTTGAATGGTTAATTACTGATTGTACAAAACCAAATATGAAAGTATCTAACCTTTACTATTCTTAAAACCCTGCAATTACCCGTACATAACTAAAATATTTCCAATGATTTGTTGGAAAATTTAGTGCACTTGTGGGATTAGTTCACACCTTGTAATGAGTTAGGAGGTACGGAGTGTACACCCATAAGGTCCATGAACACCCTGACTCTTTTGGTGGTTTGTATTGGTAGTCTTGGTGAAAGTACCGCTTGGTGAAAATCGCTTGTGGAAAATCGCCTGTGGTTTCCATCGACAAGAAGTGTTTCCACCGATAGGCGGTGTTTCCACCGGTGGTGTATCCACCGATAGTGCTATGAAAGATCGATAGCGGTGTTTCCATCGATATCGTACTTCCACCGCAAGTGAAAGTACCGCTAGTGGAAAGTATCGCTTATGGAAAGTCTTGCTAAATGGCGATATAACTTCTTTATGACCACGCTTAATTGGTCATGTAACCACTAACGGTTATAATGGGGATAATTATGAGGCTATTAATGGGCCGATTAATACTCATAATTCGATTGAATAGCTCAAGAGTAACCTCCTATAAATAGGAGATCCGATCATGCATGAAGGACACACGTAAAACACTAAACACTTATTAGCGAAAGGGTTATAGAATTGTGCCTAATTCTCTAGCGCATTTGGTCTTATCCCAAGTAGATATTCGTGATACCTGCATTAGGGTCGAATAGTTTACTTTGGAAAGTGATCACACGATTCCAAGTGATATCCAGTAACCACCAGTGGTATCTCATCGCCGACCTTTGTTGTTTCTGCTGACAGTTATTGATTATCTTACACAGGACACCGACACCAACAATCAAAGTAAACTATTTTGTGATAATCAATGGCAACCGCCGCAATGAACACATGGCTTCAAACTTTGCTAAGGTGGACAAGTTTGAAGGGTGGACTTTAGAGGCGGAAGAAGATGCACTTGCACGTCAAGCATGAGTGTGGTGTGTGTCGACTACTCCAATTCCGATGATGGTGATGATGCTACCGTGATCGATCGGGAGGAGGAGCAAGTGGGAGAATGATGACTACATATGCAGAGGTCTTATTCTCAATGGTATGTCCGATTATCTGCTTGATATTTATCGAACTTTGAATCTTCCAAAGAACTGTGGATTCCTTGGATGCCAAATATATGGTCGAGGATGCATCAAGTAAGAAGTTCCTTGTTAGTAATTTCACAAATTACAAAATGACCGATTCAAGACCGGTTATGGAACAATACAATGAACTTTTGGAATACTTGGAAGGTTTACACAACACAATATGCACATGGATGAGGCTATTCAAGTCTCTTGTGTTATTGATAAACTTCCTTCTTCATGGAAAGATTTCAAGCATACCTTGAAACATATGAAGGAGGAGTTAACTCTTGTTGAGTTGGGCGATCATCGCACATTGAGGAATCTCAAGGTGCGTGATAATGACAAGCCAAAGAGTGGCAATGTTTCTTTGGACCATCTGTTGTCAATATGGTGGAGCATAACAACTCCACTGTACAATGACAACAAAGGCAAACGCAAATTTCATGATAACACAAGGGCGATCCTAACAAGAAGGCAACACCTACTTGTTGGAAATGTGGCAAGACCGGTCACATTAAAAGGGACCGCAAGGGTGTTAAAGTTGGTGGTAAAGCCAATGGATCGTGCACTAATGGTTCGTGGAGTGGTGGTTCACCAACTCACCGAAAGGTCGAATATGTTTAATAAGTCTTTTGATTTATTATGTTACATATGTATCCGAATCTTTTATGTGCGTGATGATGATGTTGCGTGGTGGGTTGACTGTGCAACAGTTCATGTGTGTAAAGATAGAAGTCGGTTCAAGACTTATGAGTCACCGAATAATGGTTCTATTCTTCACATGGAAATGAGTCAACAACCTTGGTGCATGGTCGGTGGTTGTGTAGATCTTAGGTTTAGTTCGGAAAGATTGTAACTTTGTTTAATGTTATTCATGTTCGTGATATAAGGAAAACTTGGTTTCAAGTAGTGTTTTGAATAATCATGGATATAAACAAGTTATTGAATCGATAAATTTGTTCTTTCTAAATGTGGTGTTTTTATTGGTTTTGGTTATTTATGTAATCAAATGTTCAGCTTAATATTACCACCGCAAGTGTTATTTCGACTTTTGTGACCACATATGATCGAGTGATTCTAACCTTTGGCATGCTAGACTTGGTCATGTTCACTATAAAAGGATGCAAGATATGTCTAGGATGGTTTAATCCCGCTTTGACATGGACACCGAAAAGTGTAAGACTTGCATGTTGACCAAGATAACCAAGAAACCCTTTCAGGTGTTAGTCGTGAGACTAAGATCTTGGAGCTTATTCACAGTGACTGTGTGATTTGCATGCCACTCCTTCTTTGGGGAATAAGAAGTACTTTGTGACATTTATTGATGATACTTCTAGATTTTGTTATGTCTATCTATTACATACCAAGGATGAAGCATTAGATAAATTCAAGTGTTTAAACTCAAGTTGAATTACAACTTGGGTCTTTGATCAAAGATTAAGGATCGATGGGAGCCGAGTACATGGATACTCGGTGCTTTCGATCTGTTGGAATAATCCATGAAACGATCGCCTTTATACTCCTCAAAGAAATGGTATTTCGAAAGGAAAAACAGGGTGTCAAGGATATGGTTAATTCCATGTTGTCCTATTCAGACCGAGTCAAGGGTTGCAGGGTGAAGCTATGTTAACGACTTGTTATTTATTAAATAGGGTTCCTAATAAAAGGAACAAGGTTACCCCTTATGAACTCGGACTAAAAGGAAACCCAACCTAAACTATCTCGTGTCCGGGGTTGTAGAAATTTGTAAGACTCCCGATCCAAAGCAAAAGACTTTGGGTGAAAGAGGCATTGATCGCATCTTTGTTGGATATGCCGAGCATTCCAAGGCTTTTAGGTTCTATGTTATTGAACCTAATGAATATGTTTCAATTAACTCCATTATTGAATCAAGGATGCGAGACTTTGATGAGAATAGATTCTCATCGGTTCCTAGACCAAGTCGAGGATTCCTAATGGAACTCATGACACCGGTGTATCGAGGTCCTCGATGATGAACCATCGGTGGTCCCTCGATGAGGTTGTGGTTCAACAACTGAACCCGTGCTCGTGAAGAGCAAAAGGTCGGGACTCCAAAGTCATTTGGACTCGAGTTTCAACTATACTTAGTCAAGGAACAAGGGATGAGGTCTCGCATCAATACTCCTATTGCTTCATTGTTGAGGATGATCCCAAGACATTTGAAGAAGCAATGAAGTCCCGTGATATTGCTTTCTCGAAAGAAGCAATCAATGATGAGATGGATTCCATCATGGGCAACAACACTTGGTGTTGGTTGATCACCTCACGGTTGCAAACCTCCGGGTTGCAAATGGATTTTCAAAAGGAAAATGAAGGTAGATGGAACTATTGAAAGTTCAAGGCTAGACTAGTCATTCGTGGCTTTAAACAAAAGTCGAATAGACTATTTTGATACTTATGCCCCTGTGGCTCGACGTTACTATAAGATGGCGATTACATGGCATCTATTCACAACGGTTATTCATCGATGGATGTGAAAACGACTTTCTTGAATGGTGAATTGGAAGAGGAGGTTTATATGAACCAACCTCGTGGCTTCATCTTGCTCGAAATGAAAACAAGGTGTGTAAACCGATTAAGTCTCTTTATGGACTTAAGCGTGCACCTACAATGGCATCAAAAATTTGATGAAGTGGTTTTGTCTAGTGGTTATGTTCTTAACCAGTCGACAAATGTGTATATAGCAAATTTGATGAATCGGTAAAGGAGTCATCATTTGTCTATATGTTGATGACATGTTGATCTTTGCACCGACCAAAATCAGTTGACCGACAAAGGAATTTTTGTCATCAAGGTTCTCCATGAAGGACATGGGGAGGCGATGTTATCCTTGGTATAAGGATTAAACATGAAAGTAATAGAATTTCTATCTCTCGCCTCATTATATTGAGAAGGTATCGAGGAAATTCAATTACTTTGATTGTACTCAATGAGTACACCTATAGATACTGTGAGAAGTCGCTGCTCAATCATGGCAAGGTCAGATCTCAACTTGAGTATTCTAGGTAATTGGTGCCCGATGTATGCCATGACTTGTACAAGACCGATATTGGTTTTGCAATTGGGAAAATTGAGCGGTATACTAGTAATCCTAGTGCTCATCATCGCAAGCGATTCTGAGGGTATCAAGTATTTGAAGAGAACTATGGATTATAGTCTCTCATATCTTGGTTACCCATCGTGTTGGAAGGTTACACCGATGCAAGTTGGATCAAGAACATCAAGATAATTTGTCTACCGCTGGTGGGTATTCTACTTGGTGGAGGTGCAATTTCTTGGGCATCCAAGAAGCAAACTTGCATCACCAGCTCAACAATGGAATCAATTTGTGGCTCTAGCATTTACCGGTAAAGAAGTTGAATGGTTGAAAAACTTGCTTCGAGATTCCATTGTGGCCTAAACCTATAGCACCTATTTCTATCCGGTGCGATAGTGCATTACATTGGCTAAGGCTTATAGCCGATGTACAATGGTAAGTCTAGACACTTAGGTGTCGTGCATAGCATGATTCGTGAGCTTATCATGAATGAGGTGGTATCTATAGAGTTTGTGAGATCTCAACTGAATTTAGCCGATCACTTGACGAAGGGTTTGGCTAGAGACTTTAAAGTCTCGCTAAAGGGATGGGTTTAAGTCCAACTTAGTCACGAATGTTAGGACACCCAACTCCTCCTAAGGAAACTTGGGAGTTGAGTTCAATGTGGAAAGTCGAACATTCAGTGGACTGGAGCACATGTTTTGTTTACATCCCAAGGTTGTGCTCAGAACTCCGAAAGGAGGATGAAGTCTTTACTTAATGGTTATATTTTCTTTGAAAAAGTGCTTGGCGGTGAGCATGACTAAAGAGGAACCACCTATGTAAATGTTGAAGTTTTGCCGCTGAAGCTTTGGACTTTTAGCTTTTACAACATTTGTGAATTTGGATATGGACACAAGGCTTGTATAGTGTCGTGAGTCATAATGTTTGAAAACTTGTGTGTATTTTATCTTCGTGTATTCAAATGGGTTGAAGGGTTCAATTCTTAGAACACCCCGATTCTCGAATATTTGAACGTAATTTACTAAGATGGAAATTCAATCCTCGTGACATTTTCGCTTATGCACATGTTTTGATTGATGTTTATTTTTCATGCAAAGGAAGTGAACTAAATTTGGGGAGGATTGTTGGAAAATTTAGTGCACTTGTGGGATTAGTTCACACCTTGTAATGGGTTGGGAGGTACGAGTGTACACCCATAAGGTCCATGAACACCTCGACTCTTTTGGTGGTTTGTATTGGTAGTACCGGTGAAAGTACCGCTGGTGAAAGCATCGCTGTGGAAAGTACTTTGTGGTTTCCATCGATAAGCAAGTGTTTCCACCGATAGGCGCATGTTTCCACCGAAGTGGTGTATCCACCGATAGTGCTATGAAAGTATCGATAAGCGGTGTTTCCATCGATAGTCGTATTTCCACCGCAAGTGAAATATCGCTAGTGGAAAGTATCGCTATGGAAAGCATCGCTAAATGGCGATTACAACTTCTTTATGACCACGTTTAATTGGTCATGTAACCACTAACGGCTATAATGGGGATAATTATGAGGCTATTAATGGGCCGATTGATCGGCTCCAAACGGTCAGGTTTATCACGCAAGTCAACCACTTGTGAATGGTCAACCGTAATAAAAGCCAGACAGTCTGAAACCAATGCAATAAAGTCCAGAGGAGTATAGTGTTTCCCCGGGTCGTTAAGTCCTAACGAGGTGTGAAAACTGTAATACAACGAATCTGTGATCGGGTGAATATTGAACAGGAAAGGGGTGATGATTGATTTACACTAAGGAAATTAAATCTAATAAAGACTTTGAAGTCATTTTAATTCTATATTTAAAAACGATTAACGTTTAAAACCTAAAACGTACGTTTAAATAAAATTACGTGAACGTACGAAATAAAACGTGAAAATAAAGAAGTAAAATACCTACGGATATGGAAAATAAATTTTTACAATCCTAAGGAACAATTAAACGATCCTAAACTACATCCTAGGGTGTTATAATGCAAAAACGCGAAAAACCGGGAACTCACCGAGCCCCGAAAGTGAAAAAGATGAAATTTAAGTCCTACGAGTGCAAAACCAATTTTCCTACATTCTAAATGACTAAAAATAATTTTAGGAAAAAGCCGGGTATTTTTTCGACTTTTATTTTATTTTCTACGAATTAAAAACTATTTTAAACAAATTAATTAATTAAAAATACTAAACATTTTAAGAAAAATCTACAAAAACTACAGAAAATACTTTGAATAATACTGGTTCTAAGAAAAATTTAAAAACACCCTACTGCTTTTTGAAATAAGCTGTTAAAAAACTAAATAAGCTAATACTATTAAAACGGATTTTGTATTTAAAGAATTAATGTTGCAAGATTCAAATGAACAAAGACCCAAGGGCAGATGGTTGGAGGGAGTGTGCTGTGTGCGTGCTTGGGAACCAGGAGGTCACAGGTTCGAATCTGTGCACCCCTTTTTTGCCAAGTTAATTTTTTTTCTTGATTTTTTTTTGGAACTCGAAGTTGGGATTAAAGTGGTAACTTTTTTTGTGAAAAACTTTTGTACGAGAAGCAAGGAATAAGCAGTTGAGACTGCTTATTTGTAGCAGCAGACTTGGAAAAAAAAAAGAAAAGAAACATAAGGGTCTGTTTGGGACAGCGGGATAGAGGACATAAAATGTATGAACAAGCTTCGATTAAGCTATAATCTAATGGGCATAAAGTTATCCTATCTGAACTACTACTAAGAGCATGAAATGAGCAAAGATAAAAGCTAAAAAGCTATAATCGCCCTCAAGATAGGTCATTGCAGCACTCCAACCAAACACCCTCTTTGATCTTTATTTGAAGCAAAACCGAACCAAGTTAATCAATCTAGCATCAAGTGAAAATACAAATAAGCAAGGGGGAATCGGTTGGCAAGACACCTAAACTAGGGGAATCCTAAAGCTAAAGACATGGCAAATAAGCAATAATTAAGCTAATGAAAAGCACACCCTAACACCACCTAATCTAAATATCTAAAAGAAACTAAGGAACATCAATATAAGCACATGAATAGTCCGATAAGCTAACACAAAGGGACTTGGTCAGTCAGAGCTTCGTTGTTGCACGAAACACCCCAACGAGGTCCTTTAAGAGCTTAACATAAACTAAGCTACAGTGACTATAAGCTTATAAACGTAATGGCTCATAAAGTTCACCAAGCGACCTTCCATTTGCCCTTGTATCTAGCTTATATGGGGCTTTCACAAACTTACAATAAGCTTGATAAAGGGGTTCATGGGGTCAGCAGCAAGGCAATCACATGCAGGGTCGATCCAAAGGTTTACAAATTAAAAACAAATTACCAGAATGCTTCTAAAATCCAGATAGGCACATACAAATACTAATCATACAACAAACTTATTATAAACTAAAAATTAACTCCTAACTCTAATTACAACCTATCTAAATTCGAGATTTAAAAAAAGCTATGGACTGCAAATCAGAAACTCATTTTACAAAGACTAATCTAAAACAACTTTTGCAACTAAAAGCTAGTGAGAATGCAAGATCAATCTGAATAACATTTACCTAAACTGACTTTGAGACCCAACATGGGTCAAAATAGGTTTTGACCCAGATTACATACAAATCCAAACACCGCTTTGGGCGTAAAAGTTAACTGCTTTGAAAGTGGGGATATGGAAACATTAAGAACTAAAGTGCATCACCTTCACAAACTCAAAATGAGTTTAAACTACCTTTAACAAACATTTTAAAACACAAATAGCAGGATGCAAGAATCATGAGGAGAAATTAAAACTGCATAAAACTTTGAATAAACTGAATTAAAAACTGAATTTTGCATTGAACTGTAAAGGGTTACAAGAAAAGTAAATTGCAGTAAAATTAACTTGGAACTAGAACATTGAATTCTAGACTAAAACTAAAAACTAAATTAAAACTAAAAAAAACTAACTTACTTACTGCCTTATACATTGGCATACATAAGCTATTTATACTAAAGCTACAAATGGGTCTTCAATCTTCTCTTGTGATGTGCTTCTCTTTCTTGACCGAGAGTGATGGGGATGTGAGAGGAAGCGTGGGTGCGGGGTTTGTCCGCTTGGTTATCGTGTGGGTAAAGGATGGGATGTATGTTGAGTGTAGCAGGAAAAGAGAGGTTGAGTGTTTGGTGACTTTTGCAGGGCTAGTTGATGAGGAAGGAGATAGGGAGGAGGGAAAAAGGGTACAGGGTTTGGCTGGGCTGGGTTTTTTTATTTGTGTTTTGGGTTTGGGTGATTTAATAGTTAATTTGGACTATAAATGGATCCAATGAGTATTTAGGGACTAATCTTGCCAAGAACTGAAAATCAGGGACCACGAATGTAAATTCTACAAATGTAATCCAAGGGTAGGTTTTGACAATCTCTGAAAATTCCAAGGATCAAACCCGTCATTTTGAAACTCAAAGGACCAAAACTGTAATTTTCCAAAATTATTATAAGGACCAAATTTGACAAGTTCCAATTACCAAAGGACTAAAAATGTTAATTTTCCAATTTAAAAGGTCCAGGGTACATTCTCGTCAATCTTTGAAATTCCGTGGACTAAAGTTGCCATTTTTGAAAGTTGGAGGACCGAAACCGCCAATTATGCAAACTTTGCTCGTTTTCATCCGATTTTAAACATTTTGCATCCGAAACATATAAAATGCAATTTTGAGATATTTTCAAGATTTTGATGCATTTCGAGCATTTTAAATGTTTTGCGCTCAGATTGATCAAAATGATGAGTATTTACGCACTCATCAATCCCCACACTAAACTATTGCCATCCCTAGCAATCTTTTATGAAAAATTAATGGTTTTAATCTCTTTACCAAAAGCCATTACTCGAGTAGCCAATTGTTTCAGTTCAAGTGAGAACCTTGGTACAATGATAACCAAATGATTTTGAGCAAATCACCGACTTTTCAACGGTTTTGATTTGTCTTTACCGTAAGCCGCTTGCTTCGGACTAGCCAACTCTTAGATAAAATATCTTTGGTGAGTCGATTACCAATTATGGTTTTCCAACCGCCTTTACCACAAGCCATAAACTTGCGGGCTAGCCAACTCTTCACTAATTAAAGATATGGTGAATGAACACCATACAATTTTGGGCAAATTGCAAGCCATCAACGGATTTGAGATATCTTTACCAAGAGCCGTTTGCTCTGGATTAGCCAATCCTTTTGTTTATTAGACATGGCGGATGATAATCAGAAGTCGAGTAAGTGCAAAACACTTACTCCAAAAAAAAATTTTGGCCAAAAATGGGGAATTGGGTGGTATAATTACATGATAAAATTCGCGAGAATTCCCCCACACTAGAAATGAATATTGCCCTCAATATTCAAAGTATCGGCGTTATGCCGAAACATAGAACGTAAAAGGAAATACTAGGCCATTATTATTATTATTATTTTTTTATGAAAACTTATATACAACAATGGGGCAACTCCCCACACTAGGGTGGGACACACGGTGAAAACCCATGTTTAACTATCGTTTTGATTACCGAGTCGCTAGCTTGACTCGACCCCAATTAATTTGTTCATGGGGAAGTAAGTGGAAGAGACAATCTCCATCGGACTTTCATTCAAGATGTTTGTATAAACATTGAAGCACGTGAAAGTTCCACACCGATGAGATATAGAGAACCGGCTCACAAATGATAAATGAAAATGCGGGGGTCAAGATGGTATCTTCACTCCCGAATGAGTGAAGAAGAGAAGAAGTCACGGATAGGTGAAGAAAGAAAGAAAGTCATGATGAAAATCATGACTAACTCATCTTCATCCATAGGAGAATCCATAATTTCGATATTATCTTACCCTGTTGAGCGCTTATTGATTATCTTACCGCTGGACACCGACACCAACATGATTCAAGAAGAATAGCAAATGGGCTCGTGATTCAACATTACATGCACTTCACGACTTCCTCGAACCGATGCCGACACTAAGTGCCTTTGATGAGTATTTACACACTCATCAATTCAAAAATTTGATTCGCTCCCAGACGTCAAGTTTTATCACACAAGCCGGCCACTTGTGAATGGCCAACCGTAAGAAACTTAAAACAGTTCAGGCACAGAATGCAATGAAGATCAGGAGAGTATAGTGTTTCCCCGGGTCGTTATGTCCCAGCGAGCTATGCGATGAATCACCAAACGTATAGTGATCGAGAGATTTGAACGGATAAGAGTTGATTATGAACAATTATAACTAAAGGAAAAGAAAACAAATTACAGGGGCTTAAATGCAAATTAAAAAAAATTAAAAAGATAAAATATATTAAATAAACGCTATCACTATTTGCAAAATGATGTTTTTGATTTTTCTGTTTATAAAACTGAATTAAAAACTACGCGACGTACGAAAGAAAATGTAAAACTTAAACAATATAAATCCTAAAAATATGAAAATGACATTTTTACAAACCTAATGATAAAAGAAAATTTATAGAAAAAGAAAATTATTTTTATAATTATTTATCTAATTATTATTAATTAAAAGCTATTTTTAACTATTAAATAATAACCTAAAATACAAGAAAATGTAAAATAAAGCTAGAAAAATAAAATTATGACTTAGAAAAATCTAAAATAACAAAATAGAATTTTCAAAACTATTTTTGTATTTTTCGATTATTTTGTATTTTTATGAATTAAAACTATTTAAAACTACTTAAATTGCTTAAAAATACAATTTTAACTAAGAAAAATCTGGAAAATATTTTTTGACTTTTATATTTATCTTAACCTAAGAAAATGAAAATTATTTTTTGAAACTTTTCTCGAATTAATTGTATTAAATGCTAATTAAAAAGGCTTAAAACTAATTTAAATCAAGAAAAATACTAAACCGACCTAGAAAAATCTGAAAAATTCAAGAAAAGTCTAAAATAATGTTTAGAATCTAGGAAAATATAAAACAGGTGGTTATGTGTGAGAAAATGCAATCTGCTATGCCAAGTGCTAGTGAATAAGACTCCAAATAAGCCACGAGACCACAAATAAGCACCACATCGAAATGAAGTGTAAAAAGGCTAAAAGTACCAAAATGCAACAAGTATCAACTGCTTTTAACCTCTATTGTGTTGTTTGAACAGATTTGATAATAAGAGCTAAATGTGCAAACAGTTTTGAGGTACTAAGTTTGAGCTTAAGTACAAGCTTCCCAATAAGCTAAAATTTAAAACCAAGAATTGGAACCTAACCTAGACCTGGCTAGGTGCTTATAAACCAAAAACAAGACCTAGATAAGCTCTTAGGAGCTTTGTGCAAGATCCGCAAGAATCAAGATAAGTCCTGCACACTCGCTTAAAGCGAGCTTGTCGCACTGGGGAACCGAACCACATTCACAAGCTAATTTGAAGCTTTTAAAAATTTGATAAAATCTATAAAATGGTAATAATAATTTAGACCAGCTGAAGTTTATACACCCACAATTTCACTTAGATTGGCTCAGAAATGAGCTCATGAAAAATCCTTTCAGTTGGGCTCAAAACAGGTTTTTCAACTTTTGACTTTTGAAACACTTTGGAAATTTTGACTTTTGTGAGATTTGCAATCAATTTTTGGACTGATAATGATGTTATATGATGAAATGGAACTATTGCAAGCTTTATCTATGAACTTTAAACACAAAACAAGTCTTTGATTTTCAAAAATCCAAGCAGTTAAGGAGATTGAGACAGTTAAATGGTGAAATTGACTTTGGTGGGCTGCAGGTGCAATATGATGACTGAATTGAGTATAATGGATCTACACAAGCCTAAAGTAACAATAATCTACCACTGAACAAGCCTTTAATTCAGTTGAACCAACAGATCCAAACACACCTATATATCACTGATTTGATCTTAAATCTACACTAACTACTGAACCACCATGTAATATTGATCAAACTAAGTTTACTTGACCTAAAAACAACTAATTAAGCAAGTTTGAACAGTTTATGACTACAAATACAAATACAAACACAATATGCAAACTGAATGAAAACTGAAATTGAGATTAATACTCACAAGTGTTCCAAATTGATATTGCGCTAAACCAAACCCAAAACTACTCTAACCTAGTCTATTTCACTCCATCCAAGCTCAGATTACCCGTATTCATCACCATTTCCCAATTTTAGCTCAGTTTGACTTTTGTTGACCATGTACCCAAGTTATTTGAAACCAATTGTGAGCTACTAAAGCTATAATAAGCTTGAATAAGCTTATTTGAGATGGAAATTGAACTTTGAAAGCTTGCAAATGAGAATTTGAAACTGAATTATACAACAGTAAACATGAAACTTGGAACTTATATAAAAACTTGGATTGATAATCAAAAGCACATTACAATGATGTTTTAACTTAAATGTGATACATAGAAACTGAAATTACAACATTTTGAATTAAACTAAGACATTTATTTAAAAAACGACATTAAGAAAAATTATTAAACTAACTACCCTTTTTCTTCTCTTTCTTCCTCCTCTTTTATACACCAACTCTCTTTCTCTTACCTCTCTGAGCAGATCCCACATGGTTTTAGGACCATTGGATCACTTGGCTTGATAATGGCCATAGATTTGGTTTTGGCGGGAAAATGGATTAAGCCAGTGTGGGTTGAGTGCAAAAGGAGGAGGGGCATTAAATGCTATTTGGAAGGTTGTTGAGGATGAGGGGACATGGATGAGTGATAGTGAGGATGGGGGATGGGTGTTGAGTGTTGCAGGGCTAGTTGTTGGGGAAGACAGGAAAAAAGGCGCGTAGGGGTGTTTGTTTGACTGGTGAGTTTGACCAGTGTTTAATATTAAAAGGGAGGGTCAAATTGGTAAGGGTCCAAAGGGTTTGGCAGGGGTCACATTAGGTTTTGACAAGGGACCAAGGGTGTTAAGGGTATTAATAACAAGGACCTTTGTTACAAATTCTGAAAATACAAGGACCTAGGCTGCCATTTTCACAAAGTTGTTCCAAGGGACAAAAAGTGACAAGCTCCAATAGTTTAGGGACCAAACTTGACATTTTCAAATTTCCAAGGACCATTTTTGCCAATTTTTTAAACTTGGAGGACCAAACTTGTAATTTCTCAAAACTTTTGACATTTTTCACCAAAGGACTAATTTTGACAACTTATGATTTTAAAAGGACCTTTGGTGATTTTACTTTGAAATAAGGGCTGGGGACTATTTCGACAACTTTTGAAACTGGGGACTGAAACCGCCAATTATGCAAAATTAGCTCATTTTCATCCGATTTTGAACATTTTGCATCCGAAACATATAAAATGCAATTTTGAGATATTTTCAGTATTTTGATGCATTTCGAGCATTTTAAACGTTTTGCATTTCAGATTGACCAAAAATGATGAGTATTTACACACTCATCACCCTTCATAGCTTCCTTGGACCTTCAGGTCTTCTACCAAAAATATTGTTGTTTTAGTGCCTGAATGTCACAACTTGGATGCAATCCAACCACTCAGTGGCGGATCTAGGAATTCAGACTAGGGTATGCACTATTTTACTAGTTGTATTAATAAATTTAATTTTTCGGGCCGCTTTTTTCGGGTTGGGTTTTCAAGAATTCGGGTTGGATATGATTGTTTAATTTTTCGCATCCAATTTGTTAGAGTTGATTGTTTATCAAGTTCGGTTTACACAAGACTGAATTGGTTATTTATATTCGAGTGTTCCAGTTAAATATGGTTTATTTTGGTGTTAATCGGAAAAGATACAGCTCAACAAATGTATTGTAAGAGCACTCCCAAAGGTTAACACC